>JASPKZ010010667.1:435000-830000 GCA_030220185.1 Diploptera punctata | reverse complement strand
TTTTCCCCCTAACTGAGAGGTTGAATTCGTCGTTAATAACATATCTTGGTTTACCGTCACGTGAAATTAAAGCGAATGGTAACACTATAGATTATTTGTTATGTAGTGTCCCAAATTACTGAAATGTCATAAATTATTACCACTCTTAAAGCCCTCAGCCTTTATTGACAATATCATTGCACTATCGAACTTGGAAGTTCATGGCCTCGCGGACAATAAACTCTCCATACATCCATATCATGAGCTAATATTTTAAAATCATCTCCTCTATAATTCATCTCCCTCAAATCATTGATAATTTTATTATCTCACCTCATTCTTAGCCGACTTATTGGTTATTTTGCCTCTCGCGTTCCTTCTAGAAGTTTCGATTCCCCTGTTTCATTCCCCATTCGTGTTATAGAGCCGATGCAATGTTTATCGCATGTTAAGATACTTAACTGTTTATATTACATCAAATTTAATGTACCTCACTGTTTTGTAGTTTTTTCCATCCACCTGTATGTTCATCTCTTTTTGGTCAAAACATTTTCATCAGAAATTTTTTTCTCGAATACTCGTAATATTTTCCCCCTCTCTTAAAATAAGAGACTATATTTCGCACCCATGTATTGTATGCGGAAGAATCACTGCTTTGTACATTTTTAGTTTAATATTTTTAGAGATGTTGTATTGACAACAGCCCTTGCAATGTGTACAATGTAGGCTACACTTAGCGACAAAAAGAATGGGCCGACTCCTGATCTCGAATATTTTAAAGTTCCAACGCGCGATTCACACGAGTAAATTAATTGCACAGTAGAGCTACAATATGTTTCCCTTCTTCCTTTGAAGTCTATTATTTCAAACATAATTAGCCAGCGTACGCTTACCTCAGTGCTTAGTGGCTTGATTCGTATTCATAAAGTTTAGGATTAAGGCCTCTCCTGGCACATCATCATCATCATCACTTATATATCATCGGAGCAGCGTAACTCCGCCATCTAGGCGCCCCAACCTCAGAAGTCGGTTACAATAACGCCACGCCAGAAGAGAATACCAGAATGTCGAAATGACAACGTGGTGGCATTGAATAAAAACATGTTCAGTTGAATAAATGAAAGGAAAAAAAAATATATATATCGTAATTATTTTTAGATACTCCGTGCTGATTATTCGTCATTGCCCGGGAATCTAATTATCCTGGTCTTCTTGGCATAAATGAGCTGAAAGACGAAAATTAACGGTTTTTATGTGCAGTTGAAAAAGTACACCTATGGGGAGAAATTTATATCGTAATTATTTTTAGATATCCCTTGCTGATTACCCGGCGTTGTCCATGAATTTATTATGCCGATCTACCGATCTCCTTGGCATAAATGAGCTGAAAGTCGAAAATTAATGTGTATTATGTTTAGTTGAATTAGTAGGGTGAAATATTTATATAGTAATTATTTTTAGATACACCGTGCTGATTACCCGGCGTTGTCCAGGAATCTACCGATCTCCTTGGCATAAATAAACTGTAAGACGAAAATTAATGTGCTATTACTGTTATGTTGAATAAATAAAAGGAAAAATTTATATCGTAATTATTTTTAGATATCCGGCGTTGCCCGCGAATCTATCATCCCGATCTTCTTGACATAAATGAGCTGAAAAGACGAAAATTAAGGTGTTTTTATGTTTAGTTGAATACGTGAGAGGAAAAATGCATATGTAATTATTTTTGGATATCCGGCGTTACCCTCTAATCTACTTATCCCGATCTTCTTGGCATAAATGAGCTGAAAGACGAAAATTAATGTGTTTTTATGTTTAGTTGAATAAGTGATAGGAAACATTTATATTGTAATTATTTTAGATACCCTGTGCTGATTACCCGACGTTGCCCAGGAATCAACTTGGCATACATGAGCTGAGAGACGAAAATTAATGTGTTTTTTATGTTTAGTTGAATAAGTAAAATGGAACATGATCGTAAATTTAAATCGTAATTATTTTAAGGTACCTCGTGCTGATTACCCGGCGTTGCCTGGTAATCTACTTATCCCAATCTTCTTGGCATAAATGAGCTGAAAGCAAAATTCGTTATTGTGAGTTATAAAATAATTACCCGCCGTTCGCTGCTACGCTTGCCCGAGAATCTACTTATCCCGATCTTCTTGGTAAAGACAAAAATGGTAATTGTGAGTTATCCGTAAAAAGATAAACATATTCTAGCGCGTACTTTTTTTGCAGAGTTTTTTGAGATATTCAATTCGGTGTACATTAATTTTGTGTATTTCTTATGGTTTAGGCTGCGTAAGCCATTTAAACGTAAACAAACTTATACAAAGGGTGATTTGAAAGGGTGTAAGAGTTGAGTATCACAATTATCTTATAGTCTATAACCATCCCGGGAAAATTCTGGACATTTTGCAAAAGCCCAATCACAATCGAATGAACGGTATTACAGCGCATACATTAAGAACAAACAAGCATTATTTGTATGTATTAGATAACATGCTGAAGCAGCAAAAGACAACACTGTGCAAGTTCATTCATGTTTTGACATGCTAAGAACGTTAATCTGGCATTGTGATGTGTCAGTGTCACTACGTGAAAATCATGGCCTAAATGTGAATATCTTATCCCTGGCCAAAAAAAGTATCACATTTAGTGAATTCTGAAAAAAAAAGCCTCCATTGCATATTAAATTAAGAGTAATGGAACATTTCGTCAAAGATATGGATAAACTTTCTGATGGATTCTTGTACTTGACATCGGAATTACCTAAATTCAGTGATGCTAAACTGAAAGAAGGAATTTGATAAACATTTTGAAGGACCTTTAAATCCATCTGAAAAATCAGCCTGGCAATCTTTGAAAAATGTATGTTGCAATTTCCTTGGAAACCGATCTTCTGCATTCCTATAAAGCTATGGGAGCAACATGTCTTTAAAAAATCACTTTTTGGACTCTCACTTAGATTTCTTCCCGGAAAATCCTGGGACTGTCAGATATTAGCACGGTGAGCGTTTTCATCAGCAAATTTCTACTTTGGAAATCAGGTACCAAGGCAGTCCGTCGCCGTGGCGTATTCGGTAGAGTCCCTACATTCCACTCCGGCGACCCGGGTTCGATTCCCGGTGGAGTAGGGGTTTTTAAATCTCCACCTTGGGTCTGGGTGTGTGTGTCCTGTCTTGTGTTTGTATGTGTGAATACGATAAAAAAAGGTTAACAAAGGTAAAACGAAAAGGAAGAACAGTGCAAACGGAAAAAAAATGAGAAAGAAAGAAATAAAAAAAAACAGACTTCAAAGATTTAAAAATGTGTCCGTCGCCGTGGCTTAGTCGGTAGAGTCCCTACCTTCCACTCCGGCGACCCGGGTTCGATTCCTGGCAAGGTAGGGGTTTTTAAATCTCCACCTTGGGTCTGGGTGTGTGTCCTGTCTTGTGTTTGTATGTGTGAATACGATAAAAAAAGTTTAACAAAGGTAAAACGAAAAGGAAGAACAGTGCAAACGGAAGAAAAATGAGAAAGAAAGAAATAAAAAAAAAACAGACTTCAAAGATTTAAAAATGTGTCCGTCGCCGTGGCTTAGTCGGTAGAGTCCCTACCTTCCACTCCGGCGACCCGGGTTCGATTCCTGGCAAGGTAGGGGTTTTTAAATCTCCACCTTGGGTCTGGGTGTGTGTCCTGTCTTGTGTTTGTATGTGTGAATATGATAAAAAATGTTTAACAAAGGTAAAACGAAAAGGAAGAACAGTGCAAACGGAAGAAAAATGAGAAAGAAATAAATAAAAAAAAACAGACTTCAAACATTTAAAAATGTGTCCATCGCCGTGGCGTAGTCGGTAGAGTCCCTACCTTCTACTCCGGCGACACGGGTTCGATTCCTGGCAAGGTAGGGGTTTTTAAATCTCCACCTTGGGTCTGGGTGTGTGTCCTGTCTTGTGTTTGTATGTGTGAATATGATAAAAAATGTTTAACAAAGGTAAAACGAAAAGGAAGAACAGTGCAAACGGAAGAAAAATGAGAAAGAAATAAATAAAAAAAAACAGACTTCAAACATTTAAAAATGTGTCCGTCGCCGTGGCGTAGTCGGTAGAGTCCCTACCTTCTACTCCGGCGACCCGGGTTCGATTCCTGGCAAGGTAGGGGTTTTTAAATCTCCACCTTGGGTCTGGGTGTGTGTCCTGTCTTGTGTTTGTATGTGTGAATACGATAAAAAAAGTTTAACAAAGGTAAAACGAAAAGGAAGAACAGTGCAAACGGAAGAAAAATGAGAAAGAAAGAAATAAAAAAAAAACAGACTTCAAAGATTTAAAAATGTGTCCGTCGCCGTGGCTTAGTCGGTAGAGTCCCTACCTTCCACTCCGGCGACCCGGGTTCGATTCCTGGCAAGGTAGGGGTTTTTAAATCTCCACCTTGGGTCTGGGTGTGTGTCCTGTCTTGTGTTTGTATGTGTGAATATGATAAAAAATGTTTAACAAAGGTAAAACGAAAAGGAAGAACAGTGCAAACGGAAGAAAAATGAGAAAGAAATAAATAAAAAAAAACAGACTTCAAACATTTAAAAATGTGTCCGTCGCCGTGGCGTAGTCGGTAGAGTCCCTACCTTCTACTCCGGCGACACGGGTTCGATTCCTGGCAAGGTAGGGGTTTTTAAATCTCCACCTTGGGTCTGGGTGTGTGTCCTGTCTTGTGTTTGTATGTGTGAATATGATAAAAAATGTTTAACAAAGGTAAAACGAAAAGGAAGAACAGTGCAAACGGAAGAAAAATGAGAAAGAAATAAATAAAAAAAAAACAGACTTCAAACATTTAAAAATGTGTCCGTCGCCGTGGCGTAGTCTGTAGAGTCCCTACCTTCTACTCCGGCGACCCGGGTTCGATTCCCGGTGGAGTAGGGGTTTTTAAATCTTCACCTTGGGTCTGGGTGTGTGTGCCCTGTCCTTGTGTCTATGTGAGAATTAAAAGAAAGTTAACAAACAGGTAAAACAAACAAAGATAAAGGTAAAACAATAAGGAAAAACCAGTATAAAGAAAGGCAAGTGGAGTTGTAATATGCTGGCTGACTACAGTTGTAAAGTGGACTCAGTATGTTAGTTTTCAGACAGCATCAAGGCAACTGTTCCCTGTGGTTTATAAAAACATTGTTACTGCCAGGCACAGCCGGGGAGTTGTTAGAGGCTTCTAATTCGCAGCTCCAATGACCAAAAACTGAAAACAGTTCTCTACCAATAATGTATTCGCATTATTAAATGACGTTTCCTTGTCTACTCCGCGTGGATATAATTATCTTAACAGCGTTACAGCTTTTGTCTTTTGCAGTATTATTATAATATAGTATGTTAGTGCCAGTGAACAAAACGTGACAACACCGTTTGATATGCTAACCACAGAGCAAAGCGCCTGTAAACTAAAATACTGAGCTCACTATACCAAGAAGAGAGATGTTCCAGATGCAAAATGCCCGAAAATCACTATCTGCCACTTTCTAGGTAAGTCAGAATGAGTAGTATTATAAAAAATTCAAAAGAATATCACACAAAGCTCCTGCCTGACAGGGAAAAACTGAAATGATATTTGAATTCAGCATGGAAAATACTTCTAGAATTTACTATTTTTATTCTTGTGAAAGAATTTTTGTACACCAGTGTAGTTGTAGACTTGTAACAGCATCACATTTTAAAAAACGCCTGTCTCTTTCATAAGCATTGTGATAGCAAGTTTGTATGTAACAAGGAATTAGACGTTTCTTAACCCAACATTATAACAAAAACACGTAAACTTATCATGTTATGTATCATATTACACTTTTAAATTACGTAAAAAGTTTTTATAACGATTTGTGGAAAGATTTGTAACTACAATATAGCACAGTTTATTTTAATCCAAGCTACAATTCTGCACATATTAAAGTCTTAACGTTGATATCCATCCATCCATAGTAATTCTGCCCGAACGCAAGTCCTTCACTGCAATCATAGCATTTTCATGCTATGCTTGCAGCTTTACTAGGGAATTGTAGGTGTGGTAGCTTCCCGTTGCTTTCCACACCGGTGAAGGATGATGATGATAATGATAAGAATGATGATGATGAAGGCCATATGATTTCGGGGACCGTTTGGGCCTTTAAAGTTTTCCTGACATTTGTCTTACAGGTGAAGAAAAACCCCGATAAAAACCTCACCCAAAAAAACTGCCCCGACCGGGGATCGAACCCGGGCCCGTTGCGTGACAAGGCAGCACGCTACCTCGAGACCACAGCGGTGGACAACGTTGGTATATAAAACATTTATTTAATATATATGATATTAAATTAATGAATTAGGCTATATCATACTTACCTAAGGCTGAACTATATAAATTTCAAGGTGTTACGTGTCCCATGACTATTTAACTCATGCCCCTCATGGTAGTCAATGACCAATCACGTTTCAATGAAATTTGTTTTACAACCAAACAGTTGTGTTTCACCTCGATAATTATCAAATTTTGATTACCAAAATAAAGAAAGCTCCTCCTTGTTAATACTCTGAACAGGTCAGAACATTATTTTGCAGTGACTGACTCTCTAACAAATACGTTGAATATAGCAAATAATGAACAGATTCCTTCGACCTACACATTTGGTAATTCCGTGTTCAATAATTGTGTTTTTGAATACTGATTTTACTGAGTTGTTTTCGAAAAATTGAATTATAACCTATAATGTTGGTTATAATATACAGTTTGATGTGTTTAATTTTTTCTCCACTAGGATGCATTCTTACAATATTGCGATCCTATTTGGCAAGTTGTAGTGATGAACAAACAAAACATACTAGTAAAATTCATAGGTGAAGTCATATGATGAAAGTTAAAAATTAAACTGTACCTGTTGGTAGGTGCCGTCGTCCTCAACGTTGTTATAATATTGAATTAAAATTAACTGGAGCGCTTTCGGAAGTTATCTTCCATCTTCTGCAGGTTGACAGTTGGAGTAAACATCACCATAGGCCTACACAACAACAACAAGAAATAGCGGAAACTCAACCTATAGAAGATGGAAGATAACTTCCGAAAGCGCTCCAGTTAATTTTAATACAATATTTTAACAAAGGTGAGGACGACGACACCTACCTACAGGTACAATTTAATTTTTAACTTTCATCAAATAAAACATAATCAAACATTGCTCATTTGTTTTCAAACATCGCCGTTTACATTAAATATATAAATATTTTAAAATAACTATATTTAAATGATGTTTTGTGAGTAAACAGCTTAATTGTATTCGTTAAATAGTCATAACAAATGACACTCTTGATTTCTAAATCATCTAGATAAATTGGAAATCATTCGTGGCATTACTTGTGATAAATATATAATCGGCGAGAAACTAAATGTTGATCTACTTGTTTGATATATTGATATTATTAACATAAATTTAATAACACAATAAATTCGTATTTTATTTGAAACTAAATATTATAGTATATGGAAGTGTTGAGTAGCGGGCACAATTCTAAAATCTTGATTGATATTGGGACTCGAGCAACTATGGCATCGACTCATACCTTAGTATGTAATACGGTTTATAGCCTATATGTTTTTATTTCCACCATGCTCGCTCAGGTGGTAGCATGTTTGCTTCTTCACTTGCGGGCCTAAGTTCAATACCCAAAGGGGTTGAAAATTTTAATTGTAAAATTAAGTAAATTAATTTGTTGTAAAATTTTAAATTTCGGGACCAGAAACTGATGTCCAACTTTTAACCGATAAATTATGCACCAGATTCCTGCATTAAATTACAAATCCTTCCGGTTTAGGCTACATATGTTGAGAAGGCATGCGGTATTGTTGAAAGATATTCGTCCGTCGGGTGGAGACGCTAACCCTGGCGGTCCTCTTGGTGCTTTTCGACAGGAGTAGGCTACTTGCTGGTACCGGGTTTTATCTTCTGTTTTCTCATCATCATTTCTTATATTACAAATTTACACTACAAAAAAACATAAACATGCATTCATCCTATACTCCTCTCTGTACACAATACTACATCATCTACGTAAATAGGTCTAGCAAAGTGGTGCTTATATAGAAAATGTACCACATTAACGGCATCTATCCGCCCAGCGCGGAACCCGAAGCACGAAAAGTGCAGAACACAAACACACACACATTTTTATTATAATTATCGGTAAGCGAAATACCAGTGTTAAAATGTCGGTAATTCTATGGCAAGAGTCCATGTTGCAATATGTGAATAATTACCCAAGGAATAAGTTCATTTTTTCCCAAAAAATATAAAAAATGCCTTAAAATTAATTGAGAGGTAGGCCATATTTACAATGGAAAACGTTCATTAGCACTGTTCAAACAAAATAGCAATTTAAACTTATGAGTCGCCAGGTTATTTAATAAACTGTAAACTAAATCTGGTGTACACTAACTTGCTCATTTTCTCGCCCTAATTTCTCCGTTTTCTCAACCTAACGAAATAAAATGAGTGCAAAATATTATGTGGTATAAGGGCTTAGGAATGAATGAATACATATATAAAAGCCGCAATCTAATAGCAGAAATGTATATTATTAATATATTGCGAAAATATAACTGGACAGGACATACATTAAGAAAAGACCATGATTCGATAGAAAGAATTGCATTGGATTGGAACCAAGTACTGAGTCTGACCGAAACAGAGATGGAAGAGAACCATCCTTGAAGAAATTGCAGAGGGGAACACTTGAAGGAAAGTGAAGAATTTGGCTCAGAATAGGATCCGTTGGCGATGCCTATGCTCCTGACGATGATGTTGGCTAACATGATGCATGCAGCTGTTGGAACATTTACAGGTAGACACTTGCCATTAAATAGTCAAAATATATGTCTTTCTAACCAATTAACTCTATGGCTTACTGAATATGCAGATTAAATATCATATTAACTAAAGCCCTTCACTGGCCCCTATTCTCAGCTAACTGAATCTCATTCATATATCCAATATCCAGTTCCCTAAGATGCATCCGAATATTATCCTCTCAACATTTCCTAGGGCTTCCTGAAATTATTTTTCTGAGGATTCCCCATAAAATGATTTTGTTTTCCTTACCGTTCAAATTTTCTGCAACCATTCAACCATCTATCTATAACCGATCATAGCATCTACGTAATTAATTACAGACATCAACATAGCCACATCTGGCTCGCGGACCTCGACTGACGAACCCCTGTTTAACTCGTGCAATAAAATAGACCTACTATAAACAAAAGAATGCTGAACCGCAGGGACCCGAGGAAAAAAAACAGTAATGAGAAAGGAACGTAGAAATGGTATTCGGTTCATTTTGCTACAGTTCACTGAATTTCCCTCCACTTACAGTTTTCTTTTTATTTCTCTTTTTTATTATAATTGTGTTTTGTTTAGTTCCCCTTTCTCCCGGTAGTAGAGCCACCAGCTTTTTAATATCACTGAGTTTATATATAAGAAACAAATATTTACGTTAAAATATGCAATAATGCAAAATACTTATGTAAGATATGCATTAAAAACTCACAATGCAAATACATTAACAGTTTTATTGCGTAGCCTATATACTCTCTCTCCCCCCCCCTCTCTCTCTCTCTCTCTCTCTATATATATATATATATATATATATACTAGTGGACCTTGGAGACGTTGTCCTGCCCGAACGTTCAATTCTCGTGCCATGGCCGGACGATAAAAATATAGGTTAATTTTTACCATAAAATTCACTAATTAATAAGTTCTCAAGAAAACTCCTCACTGCCATCTGCTGTGGCTCGAGAAGCGTGCTTTATGACGTCACATTGTTGTCGCGCAGAATATGTCGATAATGCAGATTATTACACATCTGACGAAAAACAATCTTCAAACCCGATCGCAGAGCTACCTACCGGGTCCAATTGTGAATCTAAACCTTCCAGGTACCCACTCAAACATACATAAAAAAATCAAAATCGGTCCAGTCGTTAGGCAGTTTTTAATTTCGGATTTCAAGTAAACCTTAGCTTATAATTGCCTGATTTCGCGCATTTTTGGATAATACCTAACTCGATTTGTTTTAATAGGGTAGGTATACTGAGTTCGTTGTGAAACATCGAAAAATGTGACCGCTAGAGCGATTTTTATATTTTCACTTCAGGTGAACTCCTACACCTAATGGTTTTAGAGGGTCTAATTGTGAATTTAAATCATACGGAAGAGAGACCCAATCATACATACGCAAAAAATTTAATACAAATCGGTCGAACCATTTTCAAGTTTTTACGAGACTAACGCACGGCAATTTATATATATATATATATATATATATATATATATAAATATACACACACACACACTAGCTAATGCCCGGCGTACGCTGCTACGCCTAAATAAATCATAATGTGTTTTTACCTTTAGTTGAATAAGTAAAAAGAAAAAAATAGGCCTATATAAATTTATATCATAACTATTTTTAAATACCCCGCGCTGTTTACCCTGCGTTGGCCGGAAATCTGTGTAGTTCGCTGTACTTGACATAAATGAGCTAAATAACTGAATTCGTTATTTTGAGTTACCCGCTGTGCGCTGCTATGCTTTCCCGGGAATCTACTTATTCCGATCTTCTTAGCATCAATGAAACACAAAAATGGTTATTGTGAGTTATCCGTAAAAGATAGACATATGCTGTCACGGACTTTTTTTGTAGAGTTTTTTGAGATATCAATTCTATATACATTGATTTGGTTTATTTATTATGGTTTAGGCAGAGTAAGCCATTTAAGCGTTCAAAACTACTTTTTTTTTTTTTTTAAATTTTTCACTATAAAGGGTGATTTTTATGGCTAAAGGGTTTAAGCATTAAAACTCTCTTATAGCCTATAACGTTCCCGGAAAAATCCTGAACTTATTGCAAAAATCTCCATCACAATCGGACAAACGGTATGGCAGCGCACGTTTGCCCGGAAATGTACTTATCCCGATCTTCTTGGCATCAATGAAAGACAAAAATGACTATTGTGAGTTATCTGTAAAAGATAATAATAATAATAATAATAATAATAATACTTTATTTATTCTGGCAGAGTTAAGGCCATAAGGCCCTCTCTTCCACTCAACCAGCACAAATACAAATAAATATTCGACAAATATAGATATACACTATACTAATTATAAACAGTTAAAGATACAATAAATGTAGCAATGCAAATGTCATGTACAAGCAACATTTTATAGGGTAATAACAATAATGATACGATAATAATAATAATAACAATAATAATAATAATAATAATAATAATAATAATATAAATATGATACATTATACGGGAAACACCAATTAATATATATATCTTACACTGGATAATAATGAAGTCGAGTTTAAAGATAGACATATGCTGTCACGGACTTTTTTGTAGGATTTTTTGAGTTATTCAATTCTGTGTACATTAAGTTTGTGTATTTGTTGATGTTTAGCAGCGTGTCATTTAAGCGTCAAAAAAGGGACTTTATTTTCACGTTTTTAAGGGTGTAGGAGTTGAGCATCACAACTCTTTTATAGCCCATGTTCATCCCTGGAATTTGCTGAACATTTTGCAAAAAATCCCATCACTATCGGATGAGCTGTATGGCAGAGCATGAAATACGAACAAACAAACATTCATGTATATACTCGTATATCAACTAAGTAGACCGACCGAGCTAGCTCTATAATAAAAACAGTGTATCGAATGTCTAAGATACTGCATTTTTATAAACAATACATTGCTTATTGTTTATTTTTTATTATTTCACTCACCTCATACTTCATAATTCATAGCAGACCCTGGGTTTCTTCACATCTTTTGTGACATTCTCAATGCTGTGTCACGTTCACAACTGAAGTCCAACGGCTTTCTATCCTGCAGACTGACCTCTGCGCCATCTGGTGGCCGACCGAAGAATTTCCAAATCAGTCCTCTCTCCTTATAACCGGGTATTTCAAAATTCATAGTTGTATTTTCATTCTTGCATATGTAATTTTTTTCCCAAATTGTGAGTTCCTTCGGTTTTTCCAATTGTTTAAGTAATTTTGTTTTGGTTTCTATTCTATGTGTTTCTGACCAGGCATGCCTGGTTACTTAAACAATTGGAAAAACCGAAGGAACTCACAATTTGGGAAAAAAATTACATATGCAAGAATGAAAATACAACTATGAATTTTGAAATACCCGGTTATAAGGAGAGAGGACTGATTTGGAAATTCTTCGGTCGGCCACCAGATGGCGCAGAGGTCAGTCTGCAGGATAGAAAGCCGTTGGACTTCAGTTGTGAACGTGACACAGCATTGAGAATGTCACAAAAGATGTGAAGAAACCCAGGGTCTGCTATGAATTATGAAGTATGAGGTGAGTGAAATAATAAAAAATAAACAATATTAAAAACCTCATAGTGTTATTTCCTATCTACATAACTTAATTCATTGCTTATTTTAAATCTTCATTTCATTATCTTGTTTTATTTTATAGCTTTCCATTATTCAGACACTACAGTAGTGTCCATGCCTCTAGACTAGAAATTTCGGATTCCATACCCCATGGAGTTGAGAACTTTTAATAAGTTTTTTAATATCGGGACTAAGAGGGGTGGTGATACACAGTTTTTAATTACTAGAGGGGATATAAACTAAATTCCAACATGGTTTTACCTTCGCCCTTCAATTCATCATCATCCCTCACGCAAAAGACTTAAACTAAACAGACACTTAAACATATATGTCCTGTCTGGACACAATACAAGTACAAGTCTGACTAAGTGCTGTGACTTAGTTAAAAATGTGTTATATTTGCCTAATGCAGGGCCTGAAATACGAAAAGTATTTGGTCGAACGTCAGTATAACTGCCCCACGAACAATATATATATATATATTTGGACATGTATAAATATTCTCACTCCCTCTTTCTGATCCATGAACCTAAAGTCCGTTTGCTCTTAAAGTGATCCTCATCAAAACAAAACCATAGGAACTGCTCGCTTTTCATTGGTTATGGACACCGACGTACGATGTAGGAGCAATAAGTACGCGAAAAAGTAGTTTTCTTCAATAAATTAAAAATATGTTCTCTGAATATACTTGTTATTCTTCGTGAATGAAAATAATAATATTAAAAACATAGAAAATATTGTAAAATATACCTAATCAATAATTACAACTTAAAATAGAATGTTACATACGGATTGGGACAAAATGGATATGGTGGATGGGATGTTTAGGCGGCTCTAGGAATTTGAGAAAGGATTCCTCTTCTAATCGAGGACTTCGGGTAGCTCAGTGGGTTGCAGTAGGATGAGATGCTCTTGGTCCCGGGATACGCAAGGATTGTGCGGACACGATTTTATTGCGTTGATAAAAGACGACAAGTTGGAGATTCAATAACTTTATTTTAATTGCACACACAATAAAACAAATCAAGGTATGTACGATTGGCGCTATCATATGACTACACTTTATGTTGAGTAGACGGTTAAATTCTTAATTACACCGCGTCTATTTTATATTTCCGATGGTCGATAAACTACGAATATATGTGCTCGCATTAGCACGATGAATATGTTAAGTTTTACTCGTGCCAGTGGCACCACGAGAAGAGAAGTTTGAAGTAAATTCTAGAAGTGTTATTCGTGCCAGTGGCACCACGAGAAGCGAAGTACGAAGTAAATTCTAGAAGGGTTATTCGTGCCAGTGGCACCACGAGAAGCGAAGTACGAAGTAAATTCTAGAAGTGTTATTCGTGCCGGTGGCACCACAAGAAGCGAAGTATGAAGTGCGAAGTGAATTTAGAAGTGACTTTTAGTCTGTAAATTTTGTTATCAGCTTAACACTTACCCCCACTCAATATAATTTGCGACCATATGATAACGCCCACCTTAAAATAAAATACCTTAAACCAATTGGTGCATCTGTCTAGAATTTCGGGTGGTAGGGTTCTGGACCCTTTGGTTCGTTGTGACGTCAACAAATGTTAGAGGACACTCCTACTTTTGAGGTTGGCTAAAATTAGGACATAAGTTTACACAAGTAGCCCGGGAATCCCGACTAATTTTGTAAAAAGCTTCTAGAACATTCTAGAATGTTCTGGTGGCTTCGTTCACCTTTAATTAGTTTGAATCATCTTATGTCAAAATACCCGTTTACTCGGTTTCCCAAAATTTCAGCAGTAGTTTTTTTCTATTGAATTTAGCTGTCAAGTGTACGTTGTCAGTTCTAACAGGCGTCTAATCCTCTGCACTGAAAATTATTCTTTTGATCTTTATCTTGTTCAACGAATGTCTCGAGCACATCAACATACAATAGGGTGCGTTACAGATATCAATCAGCCTTTCCCTATATCAGACATAACTGAACGTTCTTAATTTATTTTACGGAATCATTTAATAAAAAAATAATGATTTTATAATTATATTCTATGTATTTTTCTGATTTGTTTAAAATATAAGTAATGAAGGTGTTTGTTCAAAGATTTATTTAATGAATTAATTATTTATAGATTTATTTACTCTCGCCCTACCATTAATGATGGGCTGCTCATTTAGGGAGGAGGCTGAGTGAACGTCGCGCCTCAGGATGATGCATTTGAGTCATGCTTCAGTCGATTCTGATGAAAGAAAATGTCTGAAGGTGTCGAGTCTGCTATTGCTGTATCGCCCTCTAAATTTTTAAATCTCATGTACCTATGGCAAAGCTTTGACTAGTGGTCAAAAAACGGTATTTTAAACGTATTTCAGAACTTCAATGAAAAATCTCACCAGCTTTCTTGTAATCTATTCCATTTAACGATCACATGCCTTTGCTCCGTCAATGTGACAGTAATTGTGGTGGGTATGGCGGAAGGATACAATTAGCGTTTGTTTATGTTAGGATCGCTCTAAGAACGGATAAGGTATATTTATGTGTCTCTTTGTTGTATGACTTCGTATTTGTAGAATTAAAATTTAGTGTAATCAGAATCAAACTAAATGAACACACACCACACACACACACACACACACACACACACACACACACACATACACACACACACACACACACACACAAAACAAAAAATACAGTATGAAGCTACTATTTAATTAAGACAATATATAGTGCGATCAATATAGCACTGGACAGCAGACGTGGGGATTTCACTATACACTGCTGACGCACTCGCGGTGGAAAACGGACAGCATAGGATCGCAGTGATAGAACTACACATATTTTCGTAACTATTTTACAAATTGTCGTACTTACCAACTTTATTGAAGTAGGTGCTGGAACTGTTCACCTTCGTTGTCCGTACATTTTTTACACCTATTTATAAAATTTGTTGTACATATTATGGACTGTTGAACGGGGGAAATTTTTACACCCGGGAATCGTGTTTCAAAAAGTCTTCGTACTTGGCTGGCAGATTGAGTTAACAACTATTGATCATAAATAAATACATGTTGTTCAGTAGAAAAATGTTTACACTTTTACACACGTCATTCAGTTTACATTTATACACACCTGTTTTATAAGATTATTTCTTGTAAGCCCATGTTTTCCCTTAACAGAGGTTTAGACGCTCTCCCCTTGCGGGGAAGAATTTGAACCATACTAATTTAGTTACACTTATATATAATTGTAGGCTTTCACGGCCGGCATCTTGATCCATATTTGGTTCGTCTTCCGGGCTTATAGGCCGTGGTCTGGTTGTCTTCATACTCGACGTTTCGTCTACTGCTGCGGTAGACATCATCAGGAGATACTGCGTGCTCTCTGTGAACTCCTCAACAGTCGGCTGCAGACTGGCTGGTCGTTGACTGACTGACTGATTGTTGACGGTGACGTTGCACCGTCCAGTGTGCTGATTACTGTTTACCCACTGGGAAACTTGGCAGCAAATTCCTTTTGGCTATCAAGTAGTGGTTGTGGATTATGTAACCTCAGCCTTTGGTGACAATGTATATTACCTAACAGGTCTATACCAGAATAATAGTGCAAACCACTATACTTGTAAGAAGGCATCATAAACTACGCCGCCGGCAAGCAGAGAGTCCGAAAGCCGGACAGCGTAGAGTGAGCCACACTTCTCAAAGCGAGTGGTCTCGCACCATTATGTGGATGGTCTCTCCTTTTGAGGTTAACCTGTAAAACACAGGTTAACCAATCGGCTCATGAAGATGAAACGCTCCATGGGACTAGACAGTTCAGCCAATAAAGGCTGAACATCCCGGAGAATTTCTTCCCCACGAGCACTTAAGCTACCTATTTTGCAATTGCTGGCCCATAACTTTAGCAGTGCTATTCTCTTGAGTTGTTCTGGAAGCAGTACCAGTCTGTAGAGCTTGGGTGAAGGAAATTCTTGGATCGACCTTCACAGAAGTGAAGGTCTTTCTTTGAGTTGTAGTTACAGTTGGATTTGAAATAGGATCACTTGTGGATGGTTTCTCTTTTGGATTTGGGATGGGTTTAGCTACCCTGCTATAAGCTTCAAGGGCCGCCTTGAAAGCAGGGCAGCCTCTATAGGACGCCGGGTGACCGGACTCCTTGCAATTTGCACATTTTAGCAAATTTGTCTCTCCGCGCTTCGGCCTTTAGGGTACAGTCCTTGTGCCCGTGAGGCCCAGCGCAGATAACACAGCGAGGAGCCCGATTACAGGCAGGAAAGGTATGATTAAATGACTGGCACCGGTAGCACTGCTTAAGCCCACCCCTGGGTCTATATGGTTCTATGGCCACAACAGTGTACAAGAGACGCTTTTAAATCATAAATTTCCAACGCTTTACTATTGCGTTCTAGTTGTAATATATAGATGGGAAGAGGTATAGCCAAATTATTTTCCGTTTTAGTGATCTGTTTTACAATTTTAACTGGGAAACCCAACGCGAGGATTTCCTCTTTAATTTCATCTGGGTCTACAGTTGCAGGCAGTCTCTTTAACACCACTTTCAGAGCAAGATCCCTCTTCAGTTGGTAAGTATAGTACACGGTGATTACAAATGATTGGAGCGATTTCATGATTTTATTGTAGCGATCTTATTTGACATATCTTCCCTATTCAGGGAAGTAAAATACTCCCTCAACTTGTAGAAATCTTCCAGTGATCGTGCATAGTAGCGTATTCCTTCAGGAATACTGACACACTTTAGTTGGTCGCCAATTAGTGATTTCAACTCTTTATTTATTCGGAACAAATTCCCATGACCAATAATTGTAATTGGTGGGGGTCTTTGCTCCGATTGGACAGTATTACCTGAAGGAGTAGCAATAGGCGTAGCCATAGTAGGACCAGTAGCTTGAGGAGGGACCATCTCTGAGGATGTTCCTGCAGTAGAATTTGGAATTTCAGTTAGAACTGAAAATTTATTGTTAATAGGCACTGCTGGAACTTCAGCTCGTGATTCCTGCGACTCTATGGATCGGTCAACTTCAAAGATAGGTATGAATTCTTTAGTGTTTTTGCCCAGTAATATGGGTTCTTTTACTTTAGAAGAATCAATTTTAGATTTCTTTACTATTAGTGTCGGTGTTTTTTCTTTATCTTTTTTCTTTTTTCTTTCTGTTTTTCCGTTTAGGAGTAGATTGATTACTAGTTGTTGACTGGTCGTCAGTGAGCATTTGCTCCTCAGTGGGCATCTGCTCACTGGTGTCCATATCACGACTAGTTGAAGGTATTTCTTCTGTATAACTCTTTGCTTTAGAATTTAAGGAGGAATAGAAAAGCCCAGTAGTGCGAATCTCTAATAGATCTCCTTTCAGTTCATTAAGCATAGCTTCGAACGTTGGTCGGCCTGGTTCATTTTCTTTAATCAATTTATTTAACCGATCCAAAGCTAAAGACGTGAAATCACGAGCTTCTTCGGACCTTTCATAATCCGGGAAGGTACCCATGAAATTTATGAGTATTAGAAAAGTACCACTAAGAGTGGAAAGCAATTCTTTTAGTTCGGGATTTTTATCATATCCATACTTGTGGACAAACTTTTCAAATTTATTCGCGGAGTCTTCCCAGAGTATGAGAGGCCCGACATCCTCAATTTCTGGATCAATAGACCCATCAGACTTTGGCATAGCAGCCATCGTGCTTGGTAGTACCAAGTCTTAGTTCTGGTCACTATACACAAAAGCACTAAACACTTGTCACCAAAGGATAAGATTATATATATCACAATATTAATTGCGTCCACACCACTTACCTTGATAACACTTCACTCTAATTTATACACAAAAACACAAAAAAATCACAAGGATCAGCCCGTGTTAGGGCCACGCCCTAACAAGGAATTTGCTAACCAGCTGTAGAATCCGCGGATCTGATTGGCCGAGACGAAAACTGAAAAAATTGATGCGGCCAATCACAGCACACGAAGGACTACAAGTCAAAACGTCAACAACTTATTGATAGTCGTTTGCAGTACTACGTCTAGGATGCCGTGATGAACTGCAGCAGACGTTCAATGTAGGCAGGATCAATAGCAGTATGAACCAAAGTTGCATGATGTTATCAGTACCAGCTCTGATTCCAGTATGGCTGGTCGTTGGACTGACTGACTGATAAGTGGCAATGACTCAGCATTGCCCAGTGCGCCGCTTTTTGGGAACCAGTTGAGGTCCCTTGGCGGCCAAACACCATTGTGTCAATTCAATAAGGGTTTAGTTCCTTAGCCCTTGCTTGTCTCGCGGCTTATGTGTTCAGCCGGAATAACCGTAGCAGGTATGAATGATATGAGGATGGTCCCTCACCAGAGCAGGGTCATCATAAACCAGCGTCGACGGACAAGCAGAGAGTCCGAAAGCCGGCGACGTGGAGTGAGCCACACTACTCTAGCTGGAATCCAGCACACATATCATGGAAGTGGACCATCATCGGGGTCTCTGGTGAATATGTTTCGGTGTACAGCACGTCGCTGTAGCATATGCCCTATATTGCGAACAATTGGATTTTCATGATTTTCAATATTTTGAAACATATGCATGACCCTTTTTTCAATTGTATCAGCAATATAGGGCATCTGTGCTTGGTTGTGAAGTACTGAGATCCTCGTGCGTAGTGGAGCTGAAAGTATTATTTTTAAGCATATTGTAGCAGGCAGTTCCGAGATTGTTGACAGTTGGAACAACTGAAAGCTCAATCGCGACTGATTGCCACGGTTCTCGCTTGCTTTGTGACAGGACTTGATGCTGTTCGGTGCGCCGTACTCTGGAACATGTTTCGTTCATTGGAGACTAATTTCGTTTGTGCAATCAGTTTGGGTTCAGCTGAATAAACCTAGCCGAACGGCGGTGTGGGAACGTCGACTCTTGCAGTGGATACCAAAAATTCAAGG
Source organism: Diploptera punctata (assembly GCA_030220185.1). Lineage (NCBI taxonomy): Eukaryota > Metazoa > Arthropoda > Insecta > Blattodea > Blaberidae > Diploptera > Diploptera punctata. The sequence goes on along the minus strand of JASPKZ010010667.1, from coordinate 810,713 downwards.
TGAGAAATTCCGCTTGAGTGAGGCATCGTATATTGTGCCGCTGAAGAGCCTGACTCGATTCACCGACTCAGAATGAGCAACTCCACTCTGCGCTGGTTTCCCAGTGCTTGATTTCTCCTTATTGAGTAATTACAATTTTTGTTCATCAGTGAATATGTTTTGGTGAGTAGTATACAATTGTGGGAAGTGTCGTATAGGCCTACTGCGTATCGCTGGGGTATCATACTGCAGTACTGTTTGAAACACGGCTGTTATCCATTGCTGTGTAATGGTATCAATTAGACATCACCTTAGAGCCTTTTTTCTCGGTCCTTAAAGCTTGGGAGTGCTATTTGTTGAGTTCACTAATTCAATGTTATAGTAGAAGTTAGTACAACTTCTCTCCGTTAGATGTCTGCCTTACGAGCCAGAAGCCCGTCCTTGTTAAATGTGAGTTTTTCGAGTCTAGCATAGGCTCGAAGCAGGAGAAGTGTATTGACAGTCTTATATAGTTTGACTCACTCTCTCATTCTCCTCTATAAAAACGAATGTCGATGTAACTTACATAACACGGAGAAACAAAAGTAAAAGTAAAGGAATCAAAGTAACAAAAATAGCTGATATTACTTCTGAAAAGAAAGTATCCCAAGTTGTATCCAAACAGGTTAAAGTGAAGTCTCCCACTGTAGTATCAGAGGTTGAGACTTCTAATAAATTTGCAGCACTAGCTGATGTAAATATGGAAGCATCAACCTCTGGAACTTCCTCTCCAGTGGTTCTGCCTGTTATTGCTGGTCCATCGACTGGTACAACAAGTACTACACCTTCCCAAATTATCGACTCAGCGAAACAGAGACCCCCACCAATCACTGTCACTGGTCATGGGGATCTGTTCCGCATGAACAAGGAGATAAAGGCACTTATTAGTGGACCACTCAAAGTTGTCAACATAAGAGAAGGTTTGCGTTATTACGCAACTTCAATGGAGGACTTCTTAGTCCTAAAACAGTATTTTAGTTCCATTCATAAGGAATACTATACTTACTTGACTAAGAAGGAACTTCCATTGAAGGTAGTACTAAAACGGCTGCCTTCAAACACTCCCATTGATGAAATAGAACAGGAAATCAGGTCCTTGGGATTTCCTTTAAAAAGTATCAGGCAAATTATTGCAAAGAAAGATAATGTAGAGAAACCTCTCCCAATATTCATTCTAGAACTTGAGCGGACAGCTGAGGCTCTCAAAATTTATGACCTGAAGCGGCTCGTTTACTGTGTTGTATCAGTTGAATCTTATAAACCAAGGACTGGCCTTAAACAATGTTTTAGATGCCAGTCTTTCAACCATACCTATTCCGCATGCTGCCGGACGCCACGCTGCGTAATCTGTGCCGAGGCCCATGGACATAAGGACTGTCCAATTAAGGCCTCTGCACAGAAAAATGCAAATTTGCTAAAGTGTGCAAATTGCGGGGCGAATGGACATCCAGCATCCTATCGCGGCTGCCCTGTTTTCCAGGCGGCGCTGGAGAATTATAATAGGGCAGCCCTACCCAAACCAAATATATCTCAATCTAGGACTTTCACTTCGGTGAAAGCCCAACCCAATGTATCCTTCTCTCAATCCTTAAAGAAAGGCATCTCTCCTCAAAACAAAACGGTGAACAGCAATGTTCAAGGTCAGGGCCAGCAATTGCCAACATTACAACTAGGGCAGCAGGTTGAGGAATATCTCCAGGGTCTTCGGCCATTATTGGCTGAATTACCCTCTCCTAAGGAGAGATTCCTCTTCTTGCACAGGATTTTTAACCTATGTAATATAGGTTAAAAATAATGAGAACCAATAAATAGATAGTGCGAGGTGTTCGCATGAAGTGTGATAGCGGGTTGTACTTAATAGTGCGACTTGATATCAATATATTATGTGGATATATCCACAATCTATCACCCAGATACATAGACCAAAAAGAAACCATCTTATCATGATGGCTAGGATTAAATGAACCACAATCCTATAATGATAGCCACGAAGGAATTAATTGCCAAGACACACCATGTGCATCAGTATGCAGAGCCTTGGACGGTGCCATGTCACCGTCACGCAATAGTAGTAGTAGTACTTAAATAACATTATATAAGATAGATTTAGATTTAGATTTATTTATTTTGATTTATTTATTTATGAGTGGACTCGACAAATCAAGAACTAACAATAGTTTATCGGTATCACAGTAATCCTATGATTAACTTCTTTTATATATTAATACATATTTGCCTAAAATAATTAGGCTTATAAAAATTATCCTATAAAATATTTATAAAATGCAGTATATTGCAGGAAAACGCCAGGTTTAAAATAAATTTAATTATAAAATTATTAGGTTTAAAATTAATCCCATCAACATTTTGATTAATTCCTTCAAGAAGTTATATTTAATTTAGCGCCATGTTTCCTACAGTGTTATATTCTATTCTATAGTATACAATAGGCAGATCTTTCACTGCAATCATATCACTTTCATTATTATATATTATATTTTACAATTTATTTATTTGCATGCTTATTGCCTACTATACCCTCTCTTATGATTTTTAGGATGTTAAATTGGACTTAACAATATCATCTCACAATCGCATGATAGAAATAAAAATATTTTTGCAGGTTTACTATAAATTGCATATCATATTATATATTTGTAGGCTACACAGGAAATGACGGACATGGAGTACGTCAGAAGAGTGACATTTTAATATGATTGATTAGTTATAATCATATTTATATTTTTATCATAAGATTATTAATTATTATTTATCTTTCAATTATAATACAGTGCGATCAGTATAGCATTGGACAACCAACGCGGGGATTTCACTATAAACTGCTGCCGCACTCGCGGCGGAGAACGGACAGCGTAGAATCGCGGTGATACAACCACACACATTTTCGTAACTATTTTACAAATTGTCGTACTTACCAATTTTATTGACGCAGGTGCTGGAACAGGGTCACCCGGTTGAAGAACATGTGTCTTGGTTATTTTATATGAATGCAATTTTATCAATTTAGTAGCTTTTGTATTGAGCCTTAAAAATTATACTTGTTGCAAAAGACGTCAAAGTGTTCCAATCGATAACAGATGTCTTCTTCTGTGAGAACGCTACACAGCTTGTGTGGATTCTTAGGCTCAACACTTCCAGTTGCATGAAATTTATTGTACAGAGTATGGACTGTTAATTTTTACACCCGGGATTCGCGTTTCAAAGAGTCTTCGTACTTGGCTGGCAGATTGAGTTAAAAAAATGATCATAAATAAATACACGTAGTTCAAAACAAAAATGATTAGTCATTATACAGTTTACAATTTACACTTATACACACGTAATTCATTAGTATTAATGATCATTAACTATTACGTTATTCAGTTTACACTTATACACACCTGTTTTATACTGTAAGATTCAAATTTAAAAATTGAAATAACTGATATACACGCCATTCAGTACACAAGGAAAAGCAGCGAGTACCTTATCTACTCGAAGCGCACAATCTGACTGCGACCGTGAATACATGTGATGTGCTTGTATACTGCTGAGTCTGCGCACATTTCAAGTCCCCTGTCTGCATGTGTAAGCCTTCGTCACCCCACAGCACAGACACCGCGTCTGCTGTCCAATGCTATACTGATCGCACTGTAGAACAGTCTACCTCTGTAGCCTCGGGGTAACAACGTTGTCTGGTACGTAGCGGGCCCGGGTTCGATCCTGGTGGGAACAAGTTTCCTGTGAGGTTTTTACTCACCTGTAAGGCAAATAATGGAAACGTTAAGGACTCATAATCGACGAACAACATCATAATCATTCTATCCATTCGTCTTGTTTAGTGTGAGTGTGTCAGTGAATGTTATGTCTCATCTTAGATATTTGTTCTGCATCAGGGTGAGCCACGCATTGAGCTGATTCTTCATTCGGCGAAGTCCTCCATGTGCTTGTGTGTTTTGAAAAAGTGTGTGTGTGTGTGTGTACGTAATCCAAAGTTTAAACATCCTCTCCCCACAGATGGTGTCGCTGTAAGGCTCTCCTAATATGGAACACTTAAAAGAACCGAAAAAGGTAGGCTTACACGTTAATCTACTAAGGAAGAAAAAAAAATTAAAATTCCACCGCTGTGGTCTTGAGGTAGCGTGCTGCCTTGTCACGCAGCGGGCCCGTGTTCGATCTCCGGTCGGGACAGTTTTTCTGGGTGAGGTTTTTATCGGGGGTTTTCCTCACTTGTTAAGACAAATGCCAGGAAAACTTTAAGATCCAAACGGATCCCCGAAATCATCATCATTCATATTCATCTTAGATTAAGCTTAAGGTTAGGACTGTCCTGGCGCACCATTATCATTATCATCACCCATCATATCATTGGGGCAACGTAACCCCGCTTTTCAGGCGCCCCAACGTTAGAAGTGGGTTACAAGTACGCCATGCCTGGAGAGAACACCAGGAATGTCGAAAGACAACCACCTGGGGCATTTGCAAAAAAAAAAAAAAAAAAAACTTTACATTGATTAGTTACATTCTATCAAAATATATGAATATTACTTCTGATTCTAAAATGATTGAAATTTGTATTGAAAGAAACTGATATATTGAAATTGGACATGATTGCTGAAAAAAATTACGTAACCTCAAAAGGTTACGAGATACCGAAATGGAGTACATAACGATCAATACTTTTAACCGTGAGGTTTAAGTGAGCACATTCTGTGACAAATATCGACTTAATGCAATATGTATATACATCAATTAGTTTTCAAAGAGGCCCTGACGAGTAGAATAAAAATACATTTAATATACAGCAGTATTCCATATGTTTATTTGTCTTTAACTCTCTTTTTATCTCTATTTTTATCAGTTTCCTTTAATGTTAAATTGGATACATATTACTATCAAATAAGATACTAAATATTGGACGAATTGGTGTTCCTTTTTTAACTTATTCTTATTTTTGTGTGTAGCCTATAGTAGAAATGCATTTTTTTAGAATAAACTCTAAATGTAGATCATTATTTTGAGTACGGTGAAAAAAACTCATGCACCTATCAAGCAGAACTGGAAAAGTATACTGTTTATAGTTTTAAAAAATAAGTGCATACTTTGTAAGAGGATTATAAATATTTAATAACTCTGTTCTTCATTAACAATGTGCAGAAAGGTTTATTTTATTTATATAACTTTTGCTATTTAAGTTACCGCTTTTTGAGGTGAACAATATGATGTTGACATTTTGTGCAGCGCACGCGTTTCACAATATCTGAGGAATTGTTACATTTTTATGTCCCCCATCTTATAAACAAGAATTTTTAGTCATTTTAAATTGATCGTTTTCCAATCTCCATAATACTCGTATTATAATAATAATAATAATAATAATAATAATAATAATAATAATAATAATAATAATAATAATAATAATAATAATAATAATAATAATAATAATAATAATAATAATAATAATAATAATAATAATAATAATAATAATAATATTAATAATAATAATAATAATAATAATAATAATAATAATAATAATAATAATAATAATGATAATAATGATAATAATACTAATAATAATAATAATAATAATCATCATCATCATTGGTATTGTTTTGAATTGCCCTATATAAAAAATATAATGTATTGTCAATTTCCTGCCTTGCATCATTGGAACTGCTGAATCTACAAATTAGCTCGCCGACATCTTATGAGTTCTAAAGATTAATACTTGGAATTGTGTATTTGAAGCACAAATAAAACAAACTAAAAAATCCATGGAGCTACATACCCACTAGAAAACCCTTGGCCTACAAGTGGATACTTGGTTCACAGAGGTTCATAAAGACTCCTTTATCACCCAGATCGTATTCCCCTTGTTTAGTATAAGTGCATGAGTGAATAGTTTAAAAGTTTATGTTGTCTCAGAGTTTGTTCCAACGTTGAACTTAACACTCACTTGTGGAAGCCCCTCCATTCTTTGGCGCGGTCAAAGAAGTAGATAAGTAGTTAGGTAGGTAGTATTTTTATTTAAAGATGATCTTTCACTACCTAAGTTATTAGCGTGACTATTTAAATTTGAACATGAAATGCCGAAACAATTTGGTCAGAGGCCTCTTATTTCAGGCTTCAGTTTCTTTTACATAACATAAATCTATAACAGAGGATCCAGGCTTTACATTTCTTACAAGGAATCCATACTCAGAATTTTTAAGCCCTTAAAAATCCATCGACCTCTGCCGGGTTTAATTCCGCAAAATCAGAGGCGGGAATGTAATCAATTCACCGGAAAATACTGGTCAAGGTACTGTATGGATGTGGTGTGTGAGAAAGAGAGATAGGGAAATAGATTGATAGAGAGAGAGAGAAAGGGAGGAAATCAGAAAGTAAAAAAATATATACATAAATATAATTTGCCAGATGATAATTGAAGCAAGGTTACAGTAAGAGTTTGTGATAAAAGTTTGTAAGCTCCCTGTGGACGGTAAATAAATCCGCAGAGTTGATTGTAACCTTGAGGATGTTTAAGTGAGGGAAAGCAATTTAACAGAGTTCATGAAGGTGGTAGAAACTTTCCTTATATTGAACCCCTGAAATATAGTTTAATTCTCTCAGATTAGACGTCTCCACCTTTCTCCAAAATACGTTTCCCTGGCCTTTCGTACAATCGAATTCAAATTCTACTCACGCCAACGTTTTTACATAGTCTAAACAATTGTTTCATGGGTTTAACATCGTCCATTTCTCCATCCGCACTAATCGAGATATCAGGGGTATGATCTCCTGGACCTGGGAATTTATCAGAGATAAATTATTGAAAGTTTATATGTAGATAATAAAATATTAATTAGAATGGATCATGAGACACAGAACAATAAAACAGCGACAATAAACTGCGGAGTAAAACATGGATGCCAATTTTCTCCATCACTTTTTAATATATATATACCGTATATTGACGATGCCATACAGAATTGGCAAATTGTTTTAACTGAACATTTTGAAATTGAGAATGTTTTATTAGATACTTTACTTTTTTGCAGACAATCATCTGAGACAGAAGATGGCTTACAACGGGCTATTATTAAATAAAAGAAAATATGTGAAACATACAACTTGAAAATATGTACTATAAAAACCAAAGTTTTAGCTTTTCAAGGGCATGAGCAACTAAGAGTAAAAATCAAATTAGAGAATAAAACAATAAAACAGGTGAGCAATTATAATTACCTGTGGTACAATGTGTTATATAGAAAAAATGAAGACATTGAAAACAAAATAAATACATTTAATTACATGTATGACACCATAAAACGAAGTCTCAAAGGAACTAGAAAAGGAGACACTTTTAAAATTGTATAAAACAATGGCGGTTCCAACACTAGTATATGGATCGGAACACTGGGTCTTAACCAAAAACCAGGAACGCATAATAGAAACGTCAGAAATGAGGTTTCTGAGGAGTGTGGCTGGCTATACAATAATAGATGGAAAACAAAATGAAAATGTACGAAGATAACTAAATATTCAAACTATTAGACAGAATTGCACAATTCAGAGATTTGAATGGATGGGCCACATCAACCGAGTGGATAACAATAGAATTCCAAAAGAGATTATTCATTACAAACCACTAGGACGAAGACATGTAGGAAGACCCAGTAAAAGATGGACTGACCAATTCTAGCATGAGATCTGGACAGACCTTAAGGTCTAATCCTTGATACAGCTGCTGCTGATGATGATATCAGAGAGTTCTTCATATTATTAAAATTTATTTAACACAGGGGCGATGATTTTAGTTTTCACTTAAAAGAAATCCGCGTCCTCAATTTTTATCCGAAAAATTCCTTCGCTTGTGGATTGGATCGAACTTGGTTCTTTAGTCACAAGGAATTTACCTTCTCGGTGGATGCGTGACTGCTCCGACTGGAATCTCAGGTTCGAATCCTGGCGGTTCCGGAGATTTTTCGGGGCTTTCTCGAGATATTTTTTTGTTTGGGAATTTCATCCCACCAACACTCTCCACTCCTCCTCCTACCCTTCATAATTTCATTTCATCTCCATTCATTCATTTCAAATCATTTTTCAACTCATCTTATGTAGGTAAAAAAAAAATAGTCCGGTTTAGCAAACCATGTGTTTAAAATATGTGGGTGTGGTGATCTAATGAGGTACCATCATGTACTTTCTCATGACTCTGAGCATGTGTGTCAAGTTAGGGCAGAATAGGGCCAAAGGGAGAGTTGTAGCCCCTCCTCTAGGCCTTGGGTCCAACCCAAATAAATGAGCCATGTGTGTGAATGCTTGATGTGTGTCGAACTAGACAATATACTACATATCACCGTAGAGTATATTTCACCTCATTCATCCCATAAAGTAAAGATGGTAAATTCAATGAACCAAAAATAAGGTTGCCGTGTTATGGTCTTGAAACCCGAACCCATTTTTTCTAATCTAATCTAAATCATTTAAATTGCCATGGTCAACGAAGATACATAATACAGAGAGTGGAGTGTAGCAATTATCGTTACAGAATTAAACTAGAATAAATCTTCTTAAGTCCTTTCCTTCCCTGTGCCGGGAATAGGGCGCTCCATAACTGGAATTTATTGATCAAGTTAATTTAGTTATGTTCATTTATCCATAGATGTCAGCGAGTGATAGGGGGGGTCAGCCTAGCGCCTCGATGAGACATCTAGCTGGTATCTAAGATATTACTAAATGGGAAACGGTCGGTAAATTTTGTACAGAGGCATTTTTATTCAGACTTGTGGTTCTTTTACGAACCTGAAAATCTTCAGGCTCGGGATCGGAAGACTTTTTACTTGAACCCGAGTCTCTCGGAACTAGAGGCAAGGAACATAACCACTACCCACCGCGGTCGACTTAATTTTTTTATTGTCAATAGTTCGTGATGTTCCCAAGCGGTCACTCATCCAATGTTGCTTGACTGAGGTGATAGGATGAGAACCGGTATTTTCAGCATAGTATGACCTAAATAAATACCTTTTTTTTTTGTGGCTCGGTATTTCGGAAGAGTCAAGACTGACTGAATTTGTTGAAGCTACTTGCTAGAAGATACCAGTACAATTAGTCGCAAAGTTAGTCTCAAAAGAAAATATTTAGCTATTTTCTACAGCCGGTAATCAATGTAAAAGAAATGTATAGCGGTAATTTATAACTAATCTATAACAGGGCTCTAACTGGTTGATGTAAATACATTAACAGAGGCCAACTCTTTGTTCTGGGTTAATTGGGAAAATAACCACTCTAATGTTTGAAATTGTGTCTGCAGCACATATACTTTAGACGTTAATACTATGAAGACAGTTGAATATTGAGATTCGAAGAGTAGCTTTTGAAACAGTCTTTAGTTGGTAGAAAGTTCGATCTGCTGAGTAGTTCCAAATTAAAGAAATCCACAGGGTTTACAAACTATGGACCGTATAACCTTCACAAATGCATTTAACTATATACTAATGAAACAACCTTTGCGATATGAAGAGACTATAAACTGTTTCTGCAGGAAAAAAATATATTTCTGTAAGTAGAAAAAAAGGGACACTTTACTTCAAAACTTGATTAATTTAGATTAATAACATAAACGTCACTTTGCTGTTTTTTAAATATTTTATCCGCATTTTGTTTAAAATAAAGGGACCAGTCAATTCAGACGGTAGTGGGCATAACTGACAGTTCGCTGGCTGCTAGAGAACCATTGGATGTTTCTTTCCTACGCCTCGGACGAAAAATATAATCACAGTTTAATTTAATTTAATTTTGTACTTTACCATGCTAAAATCCCTTGTTACTTTAAGCACACATATTCGTGCAAAAAAACCTGTTTTCACATATGGATGGTAACAAAACAGCTCATAGATCAAGGCTAACATAATTATGTCTAACTTTGTTTGAAAATGCAGGTTTGTCTTAGGAATAACTTACTCGAATTTCCGAAACTGTAAACAAACGGTACTAAATGTTGGCAAGAAATCGTAAAATATTTTGAGTTGACCTCGTAAAATACTGTTAAACTTCTCGGCGATTTATTTTTAAAAATATACATTTTTATATTGTGTTTTTAACATATTTTAATTTAAATTGAAACAGTTATTAATCTACTACCAATTAAAATATGAATCAGCCATAAACAAGAACTCAGTCAATACAAAATCTAGTTTTAGCATTGGCAAGGTATATAGATCGTGTGTGCTTCGCTAAATACATTATTTGGCATGGTAATATACGAAATGGTCCGACGTTCAAAACAGTTTAACGCACCTGGACGACAGGTCTTTAGGGCCCGGATTCGATCCTGGCAGCGAATTTTCCATCTCTAATTCATTTCCACACTGAACCCAGTCTTCTTTAAAATGAATATTGTGAACTTTATTCGGGGTAAATTCGGTTGGAGCATAGAGCTAACCACCTTACCTCCTCCTTGTGTTACTAATATAGTGCTTATCTTAGCGTTTACGCCTCTCTCTCTCTCTCTCTTTCTCTCTCTCCCCCTCCCTCTCTGTCATTGGCCCAAATAGAGGACTGAAATTTCCTTAACAAAATCCATTTCACTATTAATCATACTTTTTTAACACACCCTTAACTCGTGTCCAATGTATTACTAGGTCAAGGGATGGGTTGAGTTTAGATGAGACCTCTGTTGTTAAATGTCTGTGATATACAAGGAAGTCGAATGACAGGTCCGTCGCACCATCAGAGAAGAAGATAAAATGAAATGGAACGAAATGAATAACACGAATATGAAAAATTAGCAGAATGAAGTTTTTAGTAGGGTACACGGGAGAAACACAGAGACAAACTTGGCTCTGATTCGTTTACTACAATATATCATAGACTGAGCGAGTAGCAAACTCGGGACCTCTAGAAAAATGGAGAACATTTTACGCTATGGATCCGCCATTTTATAATTTGTTAAATTTATTATCTAGTTATGTTTGCACTAGTCATATATTCTACCTATTGTATACATTGAAATTTTAAAAATATTAAAATAAGTACCTGATATATCAGTCGTCCTCAATTAAAATGTACTTCTTTAAAAAAAAAACTTCGTCAATTAGTTAAATAGAAATCCATTTTAATTGAGGACGACTGATATATCAGGTAGGGCCTACTTATTTTAATATTTAAAAAATTACTACTTAATTTCAACTTTGGTTTACAATGAATTTTATAAGTATTGATATTGTATACATCACAGTTTAAGATTCCGTAAAACTGTATATAGATATTAAAGTACCTCAAAACAAAATTGAAATAAATATTAAAATATTATAGATCAACTGGTTTTAGCGCAAGACAAATTTGATATGGAATTCATGATAAAAAAGGTTGAAAAACACATATGAATCATGGGGTCTCACAGTAAATTTACAAAAAAACAGAATATCGCAATAAATAGCAATGAAAGAGAAAATGTAATATTGGAAGAAGGAATCCAAATAAAGCAAGTGAAACAAACTAAATATTTTGGAATAATTATGAATAACATTGAAGGTATAGGCAAAGAGAACATAAAACATTGAATTGAATTGAGTAGCAAAATAATATAATCGTTAAATTCCATATGGTGGGATAAGCATATTTGGAAAGACAAAAAATATATTGGTAAAACATTGGTGGAATTTGTTGCAATGTATGGAAGTGAGATATGGACAATCAATAAGTACTACAAGAATAGACTAATAGCTCTAGAAATGGATTATTTACGCAGAAGTGCTAGAAAGTCTAAATTAGAACATGTCACAAATAAGGAAATTAGAAACATAATGAAGCAGAAGAAAGCATAATTGAAAGAATTGAGGAGAAGGAATTAAAGTGGTTAGGACAGTTTTAAGAATGGAAGATGAGCGATGGCCGAAGCAACTATATGAATGGCATCCGACCAGAAAGAAGAAAAGAGGGAGACCAAAGTTAACATGGAAGGAAAATATGAAGACAGTAATGCAAGCTAGAGGTCTAAGCATCGAAGATGCCCAATATCGTAGGCTTTGTAGGTTTGGCAAGGGAAGACGACAGCAGATGTAAAAACCCGAAGATAGATATAGATAAAGTTATGACATGAAATTACCAATTATTTTAATGTAAGGGTAAACACATAAATGTAGGTAGCCTATATAAAAAATTAACTTCCGCGTCAGTAAATTGAAATTCAAAACTGTTATTTTACTCTGGCGGAGATACGTTGTCAACTTCGTTTAGTGTGTAAAGGGATATTTCAGTTTTATTTAATTCTTAAAAGTAGATGTGAAACTTGTGAAACCCCGACCGCAGAGCATTAATTTGTTTGGCAGTTGGTAAGATGAAAAGAGGAAATTCTGGTTTTATGAGGTTTCCACGAAAGGAGTTCAAAGCGAAATGACATCCAATTGAGAGACATTTGCCATTCAGAAACTCTCGCTTTAATAAGAGGGTAAATTGGACAGTAACTGACACTGCGACACGTTAAATTAACCACCGTACATTTTAGTCCATAGTCTGCCAAAGGTAAATTTCACAATTACTTCTTTCACTTTTCAAAACTGAAATCAGATTTTATAGAAACCATATATTTGACATTTTATATGCAGATAAAAACTTCTAAGTGTGTCATTAGCTCAATTTTTATCTCATTAGTCACAATGCAATTATACTTACGATTTTCTGATTCAAGTACGTAGTTTAGGGTTTAAAATACTATCAATAATAGTTTATGCTTTTATATCCCCCAACCTGATATTTAAACGTAAAATTATATTTTTACTTTCAATATTAGGTCTACTATTAATATAAAGCCTCTTAGCAGGCAAATGTGAATGAATTGCCTTATTTGCACTTTAATCTGTGATCTGAATCATTATTACTTTCCGCAGAGCTAAGGGACATGCGCTGGTTCGAGTCACTATGAGGGAAGAAATTCTCTCATATAATTTTGTCCAGCAAGGAACTCACGCTCTTGAGGAATTTTGGTAGGTACCATATTGTTGCAGGATGCCGTGGGGTTGGTTTTCACGTCGTTTTGGAGTAATACAACTACACATGCAGTGTCTATAAACCGCACAATAACTTTACTTAATTCTATAACTCTTCCTGGTATTCCACTAATACATTTCTGTAATAATTAATCTTGTATTGAAGTTTATCTATCACACAATTATTTTAATGTCTCTAACGAGTCTACTCGTCAAGGTTTATTTTCTTTCTCTGTTCCCTGTATCGCTGCCACTGACTCATTATTGACTCATACACCAGTTTACAAAGGCCGGGGACAAAAATATCTCTGCTCTCGATCGAGACCTTTCCAGTATGGAAATTTCTGGCATCGATCTTTGCCGACAGGAAGGATCGAAGCTTGGAGAAACCTCAGGAAAGGAAATTCCAGACGCATCGATGATCTGCACAGGTGTTTCGACTCAGGAGTCGACGACTCATGAATATATTTCTACCAATACGATATCACTATTCTTGCCTTCACCCGGGTAATTCAAACGCCGCTATTACGATGGGTCACAATATACTGTCGGTCCAAGTTGATAAACACAACCGTAACTGCTGGGGGTATAATTCTAACCATATGGTTACAATGGGAGCCGCAGATTAATAATCAACAAGGGCTTATTAAATTTTATGCCAAGAATATCTTTATGGTGGGTTTTCTTAAGATCCTGTAACACGACAGACTATATCTGTAAATGGCCCTTGTGAATGTAGGACTAAGACCGCCAGTCGGCTGGCAGGCAAAAAGCCTTTTAGGTTTCTTGTGTCATGGAGTATAGGACGACTACATAATAGTGAGCTATATAGTCTTCTTAGGAAACCAAATACAATAACAGTTATGCCTCGTAGACTGCGAGGGACGGTCATGTCTGAACCTTTAATTTCTGAACCTTTATGGCGCGAACGGGAAAATAAAGAGGAGAATTGAAGCTTCTTATAAGAAAACCCGAGGGAAAACGACCAGTTGGTAGATCAAGAATGAAGTGGGAGAAAACATTAACCGTGATTTAAGGCCTCCCCACACCTCTATTTCCTTTAGGATTATACTGGTAAGTTATTTTTGGCAGTCTGGTATCTTCCATCTTTCCAACATGTTCAAACCATCTTGTTCTGTTGAACCGAAAGTGCGATTTTCGGTTAGCTACTGCAGTGCCGTTATCCTCCCTGAACAGAAAGATTCGTGAACTATGCCAATATCCTTTCTCTATACATCTACCCCTACTCTCCTTTTTGCCTCTCCTGTTGCGCTGTTTGTGCTCCGCATCTCCCCTTTTACCTCGGAACGCTCAAATACGCAATGTACATCAAGAACATGATCATTCGATCGGAACTTTGAGTTGAGACAACGTCGTCTGGAGCTGCGAGTGGCGGGGTTTAAGTTTTGGTCCTGAGGACCGGGGAAAGACTACCCTGGCTTGGACCGTGGTATGAATGTTGTGTGAGGTATGATATAGTTTTGTGATGTTAAGGATTATTATTTATTTTCTTTTTGTTGAATGATCAAGTGTTTACATTTGTTATATTTTTCATCCACTTCAGACGTCTTGTTTATATTAAACATCATTTATATATATATCTTGGTTAATGTTCAAGTTATTTATGTGCATGCTGCTGTTTGATATTCCTGTACTGAAACTTACTTATTTAGGAGATCATTCTAGCTTCCTTTATTTTCCGTCTAGCTTTCATGATTAATAACAATAATGATACATTTAGTTTAAAATCAGAATCATAATCTACTCTAGTGTTTTGAGATCTACTGTTGATTCATGTTTAAATGTTTAGGAAAGAAAGATGAATCAATCTTTGCCTCCTATGGGCCCGGGCAAAGGTTTTTGATTAATAACCTTGGATGTTGTGAACTCTACGCTAATATATGCAACGGAAACAAAATACGACCCAAAAGAAAACTGCACAAATGGTAGCAGTCAGAGTGGTTATATATATATATATATATATATATATATATATATATATAAAACGCACCGTACACTGTATATATCCATTCTTGAGTCGATAGCTTATATTTCTAATTATTTCATTATTTCTTCATTTATAATTCTGTCTTCTCTTGACCGTCTCTTTGTTTTCCTAAAAATCTCATTTCGCAACTTTGTATTTTACTAATTGTGTAAGTACCCAGATTTCACATCCATCAAGTCCGCGTGATTCTAACGAACAAACATAATTTCCCTTTAGAACTTTGAAAGGTATATACACTTTTTTTGGAGATGAATGATTGGTCTAATTCAAGAACGAAGACAATATCCATGTGTGAGAATAACTAATAGAATGATAGAGGGAAATTTAGCATTGCTAGAAGGGAAATTTCTCGCAAATTGAGTTTAGTATTTACGTGTTGTGTTTAATAAAACAGTGGGGAAGAGCTTCGTGATTGTTTTTTCGAAACGTGACGTGAAAGCAAACAGTTGAAGTTTGATTCATACACTGCAATGTTTAATGTGCGCCGTGAGGCTCGAAAACAAACCAAACACTGTTCATCAGTAAGGTTGGCAAACTGAGAGCTTGCTGAAAACAAGATGTGTGTCGTCATCATAAAGAGAGGACTGCATAAATTAACCATATTTTATATTCATTTTATGTAAGTTATGTGATAGTTGTAACTGAAATAACCAGAAAAAACAGTATAAATGACATTTCTACGTATGTTACAATACCGTATGTAAATTTTCATAAAATTATATATATATATATATATATATATATAATGTCCCAGGTTTGTCCTTTTGGACATTTCTGGTGTTCTCTACTGGCATTGGAGCAACTGTAACCCATTTCTGAGGTTGGGGCTCCTGGAAGGCGAGGTTACGTTGCCCCGATGATATGATGGGTGATGACGATAGTGGTGCGCCAGTAGTATCCTTAATATTAAGCTTAATCTAAGATGAATATGAATGATGATGATTGCGATGGCCATATGATGTTCGGGGACCATTTGAGCCTTAAAGTGTTCTAACATTTGCCTTACAGGTGAGGAAAAACCCCGATAAAGACTTACCTAGGAAACTGTCCCGACCAGGGATCCAACCCCGGGCCCGCTGCTTGACAAGGCCCCAACGGAGGACTAAATGATTATATATATATATATATATATATATATATATATATATAGGCATGTCAATTATTTATCTTTTGTCCTCTCAAACTAGTTTTTCATTATAGTGTAACTCTCTGAAGGGGACCCTGAAACATCGGACTTCCTCTGAAACATCGGACTTCATATATATATATATATATATATATATATATATAGTTGATATCTCCGTTCAAGGACCCGTATACAGTCCGCAGATGAAGGGAATGAAAGCGCGGGATGAGGTACGAGAGGGGAAATCCAATTAAAAAAAATATCACAAATAAAGGAACAGTCATATGTCACGCATCAGTGTGGTTTATTTCAGGCTTATTCTACTGATGATTGTACATCAGATTTGGAACTAGCACGCCCGCTGAGAGACTGAAAGGTTCAGATAGTACAACCCCTCATAACGTCAAATGCTGTGTAAGACATTCCTCGTGGTTGCTTTCTTCTGAGCTGTGTACCATACATGCAGTATGGATGGGATATGGGTCAGTCCATACAACATTTCAAGATTTGGTAGGGCATCATCGTATATTCCATTTATATTCTAATATGATAAATGATAAAATGGCAAATATTGATGTATTACTTATAAGCTGACGATAAAATTGAGGGAGAAATATTACGATAGCTTCAGAGTAGATCATTTTTATAAATTAAAATTTACGCATATTGTTGTCGTAATACTGCGAATGAAGTAGAAATGTGAAAGACAATAATTAAATTGACTTTCAATTTATAATATATTGCTAAGAATAAATAATTATAACATAGATGAAAATTCATTATTAAATCCAAAAATGGCAGCAGTTCTGATAGCATTATATTTAATATGATTTTAATGTGTAAAAATGAAAATATGAGTAAATAAAACCTCATATGAATTTCAAAGTGGGTAATTTAAAATTCAAGATGTAATAAAATAATTTACCTTAGATGATTTTGGTACGTAAGGTAGATATTGGTTCAAACCACAGTCGTTGGCAAGGTCACGCGTGAGTGTTGGCGGGTAGGCCAAACACAGTCACGCTTATCAAACCACAGATTCTGCATAATTACAATGTTCCAATTTTCGAGTGTGTAAAAGTAATTTACAGTTCTATAAAATGTTCTGCATGAAATTGTTATTTAAATAAATACAAAAAATGTATACGAAAAATGCTACAAATATTCAATACTAATAAAATTCCGTTAAGGTAGGTGCTATCGCCTTCAACTATGGTTACAAATCTTTTAAAAATTGTAGGCCTCTCGCAAACAGGCTTCTATCTTCAGCAGAAGGATGTGATTATTGGCTGTTGTTTTGTACAATTCCGTATAAAGGATTATATGTGCTAGGTAAAATAGTGTTTCTTTCCTTTATTTTTTTAAATATAATACATTTGGGAATTTTATCATTATAAGGTTTCCTTAATAAGAATCAAACGAATCGTGAATTCTTTTTACCTCATATATCTGCGGTGGTGTGTTGTGTATAAGAAAACCATAGATATATGAGGTAAGAAGAATTCATGATTCATTTAATTCTTATGTTAATCTTTACCAGATATTTTCTTTGTGTTTTATCTGTTAGAGTTAAGATCGTAAGGTGTTCCCTTCCACTTCACAAGGATTAAATTATACATTAACAATTATTATGTTATATTATTATTTTATTATTATTATTATTATTATTATTATTATTAATTATATTTAGTTAAATTAGCAACACATAATATGTCTATGCAACATATACAGCTGATAGGGAGTGTACAGAATAGTAGGCCTACTATGTTAACATAGTATCGTAGTAAAGTAAAGTGATCCCACAACAGGCCCGGAGGCCCTTGGGGTAGTAGGAGGTTAAGGCTCCCACTTTTTCTAGACAATCGGCACTTTATGCCAGCCGGGTTGTCAGCCCTGCGTGACGGCCGCCTTTACCCTCAGAACAAGCGTCTGGTACTCATTTCCATTAGAGGCTGAGTCGACCCCAGGGCCATAGTGCCGCCAGAGGGTTTGGGTCACTTTAAAAATCCTGACCCCAACGGGACTTGAACCCTCGACCCTCCGACTTGTAGCTCAGTGCCTTAACCACTACGCTACGGCGTGCCCCCATAGTATCGTAGTAGTAATAATAATAATAATAATAATAATAATAATAATAATAATAGTAATAATAATAATAATAATAATGTTGATGATAACCTAGAACTTGATTATATTATTGGTATATTAAGGGAGCGAATTCATTTTTAATTCCATCAAATAAAATTATTTTTTCTGTATGGCCCGATAGGCCTAGAAGACTCTTGTCCTTTCAGACGGCTGCTGGCCTCACATCTTCCGATTGATTGAGGGTCTTTCCACTTTTCAGCGGTTGCCCTTTTACCAGCCGGCTGCTGGCCCTTCACATCCACATGTGTCAATCACAGAGGTAGATGATCAACAGCCAGTGTAGGGGTGACATGTGGTTAGCATGTCGAGTCCCCCAGCCGTTATAGCTGGTCCCTCAACCTGGAGCCGCTACTTATTGTAGCTACCCAATTGCCTCACGATGCTGGGTGGGCACCGGTCCCATACTGGCCGAAATACCATGAGAAAATTTCTTCCCCCATGGAGACTCGAACCAGCGCAAGTCCCGTAGCTCTGCGCCAAGGCTTCCTACCTTAACCGCTCGGCTACGGCGCGGGACGCCGATTGAGGGTCTTTTCCACTTTTCAGCGGTTGCCCTTTTACCAGCCGCCTGCTGGCCCTTCACATCCACATGTGTCAATCACAGAGGTAGATGATCAACAGCCAGTGTAGGGGTGACATGTGGTTAGCATGTCGAGTCCCCCAGCCGTTATTGCTGGTTCCTCAACCTGGAGCCGCTACTTATTGTAGCTACCCAATTGCCTCACGATGCTGGGTGGGCACCGGTCCCATACTGGCCGAAATACCATGAGAAAATTTCTTCCCCCATGGAGACTCGAACCAGCGCAAGTTCCGTAGCTCTGCGCCAAGGCTTCCTACCTTAACCGCTCGGCTACGGTGCGGGACGCACATCTACATGTGTTAATCGCAGAGGTATATGGACATACTGCCAATGTAGGGGTGGCATGTGGTCAACATGTCAAGGGTCTCCCAGCGTGATTATAGATGGTTTTCTCACCCTGGAGCCGCCTACTTATGTTTATGCTACCTAAATACATCACGATGCGGGGTGGGCATCAGTCCCATTACTGGCCTAAATTCTATAAGGACAAAATTCTCACCCCATGGAGACCCGAATCAGCGCAAGTCCCGTAGCTCTGTTAGGTCTACTATTATTATTATTATTATTATTATTATTCTTATTATTACTATTTATTATATCATAGGTCTTCAATAATGGAGGCTTCATCTCATCTCTTTCCATCCCTCGATCTGGAAATACGCCGGACATGAGCAAAGTATAACTATTGTTACTTATTCCATGGTATAAGATTCTAAAGACCAGTAGCGAAAGAAGATCGAATGAGGAGTAGTGAGATATTCTATGTAGAAGTACAGCTAGAATTGTGTGTTTAAGTTACGTTGGGAAGATTGTGAATGGAAGCGAGTACATACGAGGATGTCGCTTGGCGAGGCCTGTCGTATCATCACAGGGACAGATGAAATAAAGCGAATGGATTGCATGAGGATGAAGAAGTGATGGAATGAAGTTTCTGGCAGCGGTGAACGGGAGACCATGTCCGATTCTTCCAACACTAACCGCAAATGGAGTGAACGAGACACTATTGTCAATCAGTTTTTTTATTTATTGAGCTCTTTAAGAACTCAGATCAATATCGTTCAAATTCAAATCAGTGTGTGAAAGAACAGGCTATTTTGTCTAGAAGCCACTTATTTCAGGTTTGAGGTTCTTCTATGTCCCATGTATCTACGGTATGGGATATCGCTTTACTTTCCTTTCGAATGAAACCTTGCTAAGGATTTTTAAAAATCCATAAACCCCGGCCGGGTTTGAACCCGTGAACCTCGCAAACGCCTTCAGCCGGGAAGAAGCCTTCTTCAAAGAAATACCTTTAAATTGGCAATGTATTCTATAATATACCATTAATTGCATTTATTAATATTGTTTTAAAACAATAGAAAAACAAAAGAGTATAGGTCCTAAATTAGTTAAATGTGTGTTAAATTACACAATAATGTACAATAATAATTTACAGTTTTACAAGATTTTGTTTTCAACGCGGTCCGAAACATTTAAATAAATATATTGACTTAGTCTTTCACGGTTGGAGTTACTATGATGATGTTGTAGAAGATTTCCGGGCTGTTGGCTCTTGAGGCTTGTAGTTCCCCGACGTTTCGCCAGAGACTGCATCCGGCATCCTCAAGGGCTGTCTTAAGACTGGCAATTTTTTTCTACCTGCCCTATTTATACATTTATCCGCGACGTGTTCTCTGCACGGTCCGTTACTTCGTACGTTGCTGTAGACAGCAACCTCATTGGTGCCACGCCGCTTCGTATTTGTTGGTTGTCGGTACCGGCGAGTTGGTTACTCGCCATGACCCGGTGATGAAGGTGCTTGTCTGAGGTATTTAGGAATTTGTAATGCGATGAGAGCATTCCTCTCATTGCGGGACCTAAGTGGATAGAAAGGTGAGTGTAGCTTGAAGTAATTGTGGGTTTTGGAGGATTATTGTGAAGAGGGTTAGGATTTGCTGGGAGGGTTGGAGAGGTTATATTTGGAGAAGGGATGAGTTTTGGGTTTCTAGTAGATGGAGCGGATCTGACTGTGGTCTTCTGTTTGGTCGGTTGTTGCCTTGGGTGCCTGGATTGTAAATACTTTTGGAACACTGGGCATTGCCGGTGGCTCGCCGCGTGTTCCCTGTTGCAGTTGCTGCATTTCGGTGTAGTCTGGTCGCACTCTGCTTCTTTGTGTTCTCCCGAACACCGGACACATTTCGTCGGCCTGAAACAGTGCTTCGCTATGTGTCCGAATCCTTGGCAGTTGAAGCATTGTGTGCCTCCTGTCGGTTTCCTGTAGGGTTCAAGATGGACTTGCCAAATAGTTTGTCGAGATCTTCTTTTAATCTTGATTTTAAGTCCTTCGTTTTGTGGAATGTGAGGATGTAGACTGGTAGTTCTATCATTTTCCTCACGCCGTCTTCTTGGAAGTTTTTTCTAAACTGCGTACTTCTATAAGTGGCAGTTTCCGATGGCATATTTCATCACATATATGTTCTATTGTGATGGAGAGTGGTAAACCTTTCATGGTGGTCTTGAAGATTGGTGGTTGACCGTACCCGTGGGTGTATAAAGTCGTTTTCGATTCCTTCAGGTGTTTGTATGCCAGTTCGTAAGCTTTCTTCGTCGTTGTGCGTATCGTCAGGCGGCCTTTGTTGTATCGCATGGATACGTCTTTCCTGTTGCCTGCGGTGACACACTTCAGCTTGTATGGAGTAATTTCTTCTGTGTTGACCACTATGGATGGTGGTGTTTCTTCTTCTTCGGTGTCTAGATGTTCGAATAGGTTTCTAGTTTCTATCGGTGTGTAGATTCTCTTGGTGCGGGTTTTCTTAGCGGTATGGCGGGCGGGTGGGAGGGAGAATCCCTCGTCGTCCGTACCCATGCTGGATGGCTTCCTCATTGTCGATCCGATGGTTTCGGCGTAGAGGAGGCTCTCAACTAGTGTACACTATCTACGACGACAACAGCGTGTGGATGATGTTGTTGGTGCAATGGAAGACCCTAATGCTAACCAACCAGAAGGCAGATACAATTTACGAAGTAACGGACCGCGCAGAGAACACGTCGCGGATAAATTTATAAATAGGGCAGGTAGTCGACAAAATTGCCAGTCTCAAGACAATCCTTGAGGATGCCGGACGCAGCCTCTGGCAAAACGTCGGGGAACTACAAGCCTCAAGACCACGGCCAACAGCCCAGATATCTTCTACAAGATCATTTAAATAAATGTTGATCCGCCAATTTAAGGATTAAGTAGGTTTATGTAAACTTCTTGCTTGAGAGAAACCAGGCTCTAAAGTAAGAGACAGCAAGTATTGTGTGCAAAAGCGACTTATGCATGAAAGTTTGAAGATGTAATGACACCCTTGGGAGGTGACCGGTAATGCAGAGTCCTGTAGTGCCGTCATGTGTAATGAGTCGGGGATATGCGGGTCCATGGAGTTTCAAACTTTGTTCTGCTATATAGTAAGGTCATCGCCATATTGTGTGCCAAGATAGTGAACATTATCTTATACATTATTATTTATTATTTTCTATTATGTATTATTATTTGAAAATAAAGTTCTTAGGAATTTTTTTGAACCAAAGAGAGATAAACAGACAGGTTAATGGAGAAGACTTCTTAACAGTGAACTACATGATCTTTATGGGAGGCCGGATATAATAAGAACAGTTAAGTCTCGTAGACTGTGATGGGCGAGACAAGTGGCGCGAATGGGGAATGAAAGAGATGCATGGAAGCTTCTTGTAGGAAAACCAGAGAGAAAACGTCCAATTGGTAGACCAAGAATGAGGTGGGAGAATAACATTAACTATGATTTGAGGCAAATAGATTATACAGGGAATGAATGGAAACATTAGCTTAGGATAGGAATGTATGGAGAGCTTAAGTCCGCACGGTCATGAACCTACAGGTTCGATAGTGCCAGTGAGTTAGTTATTATTATTATTATTATTATTATTATTATTATTATTATTATCTCTATCATTATAGATGAAGGGGGAGAAACCTCTACATAGAACATTTCACAATTCTTTACCATACATTCTTCTTCTTCACTTCACGGGCTAGGCAAAATGCTTGTTCCGCCTCACAGTTGTTCTGTCCATCATTTCACTGGCCTTCCTACACTCCTTGAACATCTTGGCTTGTAGTTAAATGTTGCTTTTGGTAATCTTGTTACGATCATTCTTTCTACATGTCTATAAAGTATTCTTTCTAATTCTATTTCTTTACTTCCTAGACCTCTAACGTTCCAATTAACAATGTATTTTCTATCGCAAATTCCTAATCGTTTATCCTTTTTCTTCTTAAGTCGTCATCCATTAAATCCGTCCGGCTGAACACTGTGAGTGAAATGGATTTGGATTTTTTTACGTGGTCGGGTTACCAGCCCAGACGCACAACCACATTCCCTAGTGGATTTATTTCGGAGTTTCCTTCTCCTAGACAGGTTGCTAACCAAAGCTTTGGAGTCCCATCTACCCCTTGTCTTGCAGATTTTCTCTTCCGCCTTCTTTACCGTTGAGAACAATTTTCTTCATCCGCTTCTGAAGCCGTTGAGGTTCCCGCGTTGGAGCTAGTTCGCTTCCCTTCTCGTCTTACTAGATAGCAAGCTAGTTAAAAACCAGACTTCCCTATCTAGTCGTTTGGGTCATTAGGTACTGAGCCCCTCCACCACGACGTCTAGCCAGTTATTTCGGATATAAATACCAGTCTCTGGAAATCCCTTCCTCTTATTTCAAGCATTCCTCGATTCAAATACACTTAAAAAATAAACTTACTGAATTTTCCTTAGACAGGTAACATATACTCTTCGATGGTATCATTATCTTATCAAGATGGAGTGGCTTGCAAGCTTAAATGACCCCAAGAGCTGCGCAGGCCTTGGCATTGGTGCCGAAAGGATTACCCATGCCGAATAGGTCAAAGGCGAAGCAAGATGAAAAATATACTATGGCCGAAAGAGTGACGAAGTTTCACCATAAAAATACAATCTCACGAAACGCGGATATGGATTCCACTGTGGTAAAATTCTCCGAAGGTAGCTCAGGATATATATATATATATATATATATATATATGGACAGCTTATATCCGCGCGACCATGAATCTAAGGGCTCGATAGTGCTAGTAAGTTAGAATAGCATAAACAAGTTCTACGTATACTTTTATTATTATTTTATATTTTGTACTTTCCATACCAAATCAATAATTTAATTAAGTCTATTTTACAATGTTATGTAAGTTGTTGATCGTCTTCTAGGTCCGACACGCCTTGCTATACTCCCATCAGCCATACCGTCATTTTTTAGTAGAGGAGAGGGTGCATCCCTCGCGTTGGCCCATTTTGCTCTTTTTTCAGGCTCGGAGTCATGAGGCAGCACCCTGATGGGCCCTCACACTAAATACCCGCAACCACATGTAGTTGTCAACCAAACTATTTTTCCTAACATGAGTTGAGGTGAACAGTGATATGAAATGAATGAATGGAGTGTGTCGATGGCATGAAGGGGAGGGAAGTGGGAATGAAGTGTGTCGGTGGGATGACATTTGGGAAACGCGAGAACCCGAGAGAAACCGGAAAAACTCCGGAATGGTTCCCACCTATATATCTCTGGAACCGCCAGCATTCGAATCTGGGATCCAAGTCGTGGCAGCCGAGAGCGCTAGCCTCTTGTCGACCGAGATGGCTTCGGTAATGTAAATAACTAACTAGCACAGTGACACTATCGAAACCATATATTCATGGCCGCCCGACATAAGCTGTTCATACGTTCCTATCCTGAGATAATATTTTCCAATCATCTCCTGTATAATCCATTTGCCTCAAATCATGTTTAATTTTACTCTCCCTCCTCATTCTTGGTCTGCCAACTAAGCGCTTTCCTTCTGGTTCTCCTAAAAGAATTTCCAATACCCCTCTTTCATTCCCCATTCGTGCCACATGTCTTGTTCAGCAGTCTACGAGACTCTGTTCTTATTATATCTATTTATTTAAATGGAGTAGTGTTTGAAATGTCTTATTATATCTGGTTTCCTATAAAGATCATGTAGCTATCTTTTACTCAGTCTTCTCCATTCGCCTGCCTGTTATCTTCTCTTTTGTTAAAAAAATTGGATATGTAATGCCTCCTTCATCATCATCATCATCATCATCCAGGGATTACGCCTGTTGGCTCGTTCCGGTTTCATGAAAGCTAGAACTGTTAAAATTGCTCAGACCATTTTCTGTACGGGCGTCCACTATTTCTCCTTCCGTGCGGTTTATAATTTAGCAATAATTTTGGAAATCTTCCTTCTGGCATTCTTCATCAATATGCTATTTCCAGTCGTTCCTATATTTAATTATTCGGTCTGTAAGTTTGAAAATATTTAGTTCCTTTCTTATATCTTCATTGCTTTTCTTATCCAGCAGAGTATATCCTGCTATATTTCTTAAAAATCTCATCTCAGCTGCTTCGAATCTTTGTTCTTGTCTTTTAGTGATCGTCCAACATTCTGATCCATACATCAAGGCAGGAACAAGCATTATTTTTAAAATTTCATTTTTGTTTCTTTTCTTGTGTTTTAAGGGTTCTTTTAATAGTGTCACACATTTGATTAAATGTATTAATTTTGTCATTAATATCTTCAATTTTAACATTTTTTTTCTTATTAAACCCACATATTTTGCACAAACATAAATAGCAACCATTGTAATGATTGTTTTTGTTTTCTCCCAACCATAGGAATACCAAATTACAAAGATGGACGGTGCCCGTTATACCACCGTCAAATTTTCGCCGGAAACTGTGCAATGTAACTTGGAGAGGGTCGTAGGATGAACCTAGCCAATGACAAACTAGTATGAATAAAATTAGGGATGTTAAATTATATTACACTTTAGATGTTTACATATTTTAATACTACACGTATATACTGTAGGGTGTACAAGTGGTGGAACGTGATACGCAAAAACTAGTAACAGTTCCGTTATCAGACTATTTGACTTGACTTATTTGCATTAAAATATCACGTGCCGCAGATTCTTTGCAGGCCTATGTTTTCTTAAGAACTATATTCTCAAATAATCGTAACCTTTTAGTAAACAATTTTTAACTTAAATTTAATGAATTATTGAGAAAATTGTCCTAGAAGTGTGATTTTTATTTATACATTTTTTTACGTCTTTGATGTAATTGATTAGTTTTTCGACCAAATTTGTTCTATTGTCGTGGTTCATTGAGGTTATGTAAGACACTAAGTTTAGTTCTCTAAATACGAGCATTTTCTCACTAAGTACTCGTTATGATATGAAGTCATGCCATAATTAATATGTGTAAATATCCTTCAGCCAAGGAAATTGAGTTAGTCTTGCAACACTGTAAAGTTTTTAAGTGAAACGAAACTTTGCAGGACGGTGTTTTGGGAGTCACGCATCTTGAGTGAAACTTCAGATGTTTAGTGGAAGAACCGCCATTTGCATGCATAAGACACGCTCATAATCTCTCAGTGTACACGTGGCCTGAGTTTTAAACTACACCCTCATGTATCTCTTGTTTCAAACAGGCCACTTTGCACTTGCGCTCGTTAATGAGGTGAAGTGCATCTAGGATCATTAAAGTCTATTACATCCTCGATAATATGAGATAATAATAATTGATGGACCTTACATGGTCACGAGTCCCTAGCCTACCGTCCACATATGCTATATCTCCTTGCTTATTCACTGGCATTATCGAACACGGGGTTAATATTGTCGCGCAAAAATAAGCCCTCCATACATCCCTATATTGAATTAATATTTTCCTTCTATAATTTACCCCTAAAATCATGATAAATGTTTTTCCCCTTCTCAGCCCTGGTCCACTTACTGAGTTCTTTCCTTCTAGATTCCATGCCTCTCTTTCATTCCCCACATATGCCATAATTATGTCCTACCCATCCCAGTCTACGAGACTTAACTAATGACTATTCAACTCATGCACGCCGTAGCGTAGTGGTTAAGGCACTGCGCTACAAGCCGGAAGGTCGAGGGTTCGAGTCCCGGTGGGGTCAGGATTTTTAAACTGACCCAAACCTTCTGGCGGCACTATGGCCCTGGGGTCGGCTCAGCCTCTAACTGAAATGAGTACCAGACGCTTGTTCTGGGGTAAAGGCGGCCGTCACGCAGGGCTGACACCCGGCTGACATCAAGTGCCGATTGTCAAGAAAAAGTGGGAGCCTTAACCTCCTACTACCCCAAGGGCCTCCTGAGGCTTGTAGTGGGATCACTTTACCTATTCAACTCATGTCCCAAATAAGAGTCGATGACCAATCACGTTTTATTGAATTTTGTTTTACAACCAATCACAGTCGTGTTTTACCTCTATATTTATCTACTTCTGCTTATCATATTACTGAAAGTTCCTCCATTTTAATATTCTGAACAGGGCAGAGCATTATTTTTCAGTGATTGACTCTCTAACAAATACGTTGAATATAGCAAATAATGAACAGATTTCTTCGATCTACACATTTGATAATTGTGTATTCAATAATTGTGTTTGTAAATACTGATTTTACTGGTTATTTCTTAAAAAAATTAATTAATAACCTATAATGTTAGTTATAATATACAATTTGATGTGTTTAATTTTTTCTCCACTAGGGTGCATTCTTACAATATTGCGATCCTATTTGGCAATAAATAATATGATCTAGTTGCAGTGGATGAACAAATGAAGCCTAACCAAACATTTCTCATTTGTTTTCAAACATCGCCGTTTACATTAAATATATAAATATTTTAAAATAATTATATTTAAATGATGAGTTGTGAGTAAACAGTTTAATTTATTCGTTAAATAGTCCTAACAAATGCCACTCGTGATTTCCAAATCCTCTAGATAAATTGGAAATCGCTCGTGGCATTACTTACGATAATGTCATGCGTCCCTAACCTACCATCCACAGACATCTCCTAACTAACTTGTTCACCGGCATTATCAACACGGGGTTCATATTGTAGCGCGAACATAAGCTCTCCATACATCCCTATATTGAGTTAATACTTTCCTTCTATAATTCACAACTTAAATCATGGTTAACAATGTTTTTCTCCCTTCTCAGCCCTGGCCTACTTACTGGGCGCGTTCCTTCTAGTTTCCATGCCTCTCTTTTATTCCCCACCCATGCCATAATTATGTCCTGTTCAACTGAGTCTGCGAGACGTCTTATAACATCTAGTTTCCTATAAATCTCATGGGGGTTTCCACGTATAGTCACTACCAATTTCCATGAAAACACTACTTTTTTTTTTCTTTACTTTGCATACTCTGTTAGCTTAGTGCAATACATTTAGTGGGGAAGAAAGGGTTACCACTTTTGTGCACGGTACGCGGATTGTCATATGAAGATGCCAGAGCTGAATTTATCAATAAATTCCTCAAACCAGCGCGAACAAAGGCAGACATTCGTCTGCTTGTAAACAAATTTAAGCGTATCGTCAGTGTGTGTGATGTGGCACGTCATCGACGATCACGCGTATCAGCATAAAGAGTGCAGCAGATTCCTGCCGATGATGGGACAAGTCCCGAAAGCGCTACAGTTAAATGATAATTAAGTTGAGGAGACGGACCTTTCAGGTGAATATTCTATAATTTTATATTAATTCAGATTCAAATTGCCAGTAAAAATCCGAACGCATCAACTCGACGCCTCAGTAGGGAGTTGAATGTCCCTCGAAACACAGTGTCGAAAATTCTGGATTTCACTCTACAAAAACGTACTTATCACGTCTGCTTGATTTACGTAGGTAAATGTGTCACAGAAGCAGCATGCTTTTTACGGTTTAAATATTAAGAACTAAACTTCGCTTCACAGCTGAAAGATGAAATAAATGTTTTCACCTAGATGGCAGTCATGTAGAAAGGTAGCACAATATGTGTAAAACTTCACAATAACATTAATTTTTCAATCATTGCTTTCCTTAATTGAAATGGATAGTGACTTTAGAGACACCCTGTATTTGCTATATGAAAATTATCGTAAATGTGATAGGAGTGTCCATCTCTTTAGTTGTATCCATAGAGATGTTCCTACCATTTCGGTTGCTCGGGTTCGATTCCCAACGGGACAGAAGAGGATTTTAAATCTACGCTCTGAATCTAGATGTGTATCCCTTGTATTTTGATATCCTGTGATTTTTCTCCATTGCCCTGGCATACTTTTAACCACAGATCCAAAGATAATCATATTGTGTATGTCTAACGCATGGTCAAAGTTCATGCTCCATTCCTGTGGGAGCACGAGCCAGGGCACTAGGTTGTAAGTACCTTGGAGGTATAAGTACTAAACTAATGGGAAAGATAAAAAATCTTCTTCTTCTTCTTTTTCCTTTCCCGGATTAGGTCAATGCGACCTGTTCCGGTCTCAAGTCCATCGTTTCCATGGCCGTCCCAAAGATCTTTTTCCATGTGGTTTGTAGGCGTTGATCTTTTTGGGTAATCTTGTATTGTCCATTCTGTCTAAATGTTATTTCCATTGGTATTTGTGTTCGTTTAGTTTATCGACTATTGAAAATATCTCCAGTTCATTTCTTATTAATTCATTGTGTAATCTATCCATGCGTGTACATCCTTTTACGGATCTTAAACATTTCATTTCAATGGATTGAATGTGTGAGATATCTTTTTTTGTAAGTACCCAAGATTCAGATCCATACAAAAGAACAGGAACAGCCATAATTTTATAAAACCTGAGCTGAGTTTCTCTTCGAGTCTTTCGGAGGGTTCTTCTTATGATGCCACACATCATTTGATATCGGTTTAATTTATTGTGTATATCCCAATCGTAGCTATATGTTATATCTAAACCAAGATAGTTAAAGTGTGCTATCTGTTCTATTATTTCATTACTGATTACTATTTTTGCTCTGACTGGCACTTTGCCCTGAAAAGCCATAATTTTAGTTTTTGAAATTGAGACTTTGAGATTATAATAAAGATAAAAAAATTAAAAGAGAAACGATTGATAAGACCTTAAAAAATTGAAGCGTTATATATGAATGTATGAATTTACAACCTGTAAGGTAATTTATAGTGTGTTAGTTAGGCTGCAATATCCGTGTAATTGGGAACTATAAGCCTATTGTTATACACTCAACTTCTATTAAGAAACCGGTTATATCGTTATGTAAGTGTATTTTTATATTTATCTACGTAGGTTACTTATTTCCATATAATCTTTGTGTGTTCTTTAGAACAGTTAAAAGTTCAAATATTTTGTAGATTATTATTATTATTATTATTATTATTATCATTATTATTATTATTATTATTATTATTATTATTATTATTATTATTATTATTATTATTATTATTATTATTATTATGTAAATGGTGTTTTATGGGATCAGAATGTAAGTTCTAAAACAAAAACAAACAGTTTTAATTCAATAATGAGTACAATGGCATACGGTGTGGAAAGACGGGAATTAAAATCTAGAACAATAAGTACATTAAAATTTGCAGAAATGGATTTTTGGATGCGTTCAGGTAGAATTTCTAGAAGAGATAAAATAAAAACAGTGTAATTAAACAAAATATGAATGTTCAAACTTCAATTGTGGATTTCATTAAAAAAAAAATAATAAAATGGTATGGTCATGTAAAAATAATGACAGAATAAGAATATACTAGAATGGGTGCCACTTGGTAGAAGAAGAAAAGGAGGGTCAGAAATAACATAGTTTGATGGTGTTTTGATAAGAATGAGGGGAAAAGATTGGACTATGGGGACTGGAATGACAGAGAGATGTGGAGGAGAATGATTAATTGGACGCAGGAAGATGTGAAATATTGCGAAACCCGCTAAATAAATAAATAACAGTAATATTAATTTAATAAAATACAATTGCTTAAATGGGGTTTTGAGAAGAAGTTTTGGAAGATCAATGCGAAAAGATATTCAACTCAGATTTCATAATATAATATCTTAACCATCTATGGTAGTGAATGTTGGACACTGCGATAAAAGCAGAAATAACACATCACAAATTAATGAGATATCTATGGTCAATAACAGGTGTTACCTTGAGAGACAAAATGAGGAGTGATGATATTACGACTCAATGAGGTAATGAAGGCGAAAGTCCAGCTTCGTCAACTTGAATGGGGACAGCACGTTATTAGGTTGCCATAACATCGTTTACAAAAAAAAAAAAAATGATCACCTTACAGGAAACATGTATTTAGGTCGACCTCATCGCCATTGGACAAATCAGTTCCAGTAGTAGTTCACAAACGCGAAACCTGAGTTTTTGGCAGAATAATAATTCCGATTGAGGGTCTTTCCACTTTTCAGCGGTTGCCCTTTTACCAGCCGGCTGCTGGCCCTTCACATCCACATGTGTCAATCACAGAGGTAGATGATCAACAGCCAGTGTAGGGGTGACATGTGGTTAGCATGTCGAGTCCCCCAGCCGTTATAGCTGGTTCCTCAACCTGGAGCCGCTACTTATTGTAGCTACCCAATTGCCTCACGATGCTGGGTGGGCACCGGTCCCATACTGGCCGAAATACCATGAGAAAATTTCTTCCCCCATGGAGACTCGAACCAGCGCAAGTCCCGTAGCTCTGCGCCAAGGCTTCCTACCTTAACCGCTCGGCTACGGCGCGGGACAGAATAATAATAATAATAATAATAATAATAATAATAATAATAATAATAATAATAATAATAATAATAATAATATTCTTGTAATCTTGTAAGCCCATGTTTGCCTTAACAGAGATTTAGGCACTCTCTCCCTACAGGGAAGCATTTGTAGCATACTAATTTAGTTACACTTGTTTTCGTATAGATGTCATTTGAGTGTTCCGTGGTCAGCGTTCCGCCTCATACTGACATCTAGGAGACTAAGGTAGTACTAGGACGGGAAAAATTCGGTAAATTTTGCTTAGAGGCATTTTCATTCAGGCTTAAGGATCTTTTACGAGCCTGAAAATCTTCAGACTCGGGACCCACGGCTTAAAGTCCCTCCCGGAGGACTTGTTCCTTGGATTTTTCCGTCCTAAAAAATCCATCGACCCCGGCCGGGTTTGAACCCGCGACCCTAGGAAACAGAGGCAAGGAGCATAACCACTAGTCCACCGCGGCCGATAATAATAATAATAATAATAATAATAATAATAATAATAATAATAATAATAATTCATTCATTGATTCATTTTGAGAATTTTCCTCAACATTGAGGGTTTTCTCCAACCAATCTTAGGAATTAACATGAATTAAAAATAAATAAATAAATATAAATGACTACGGACTTACAGACAATCAGTTACAGACAATCAGTTTGTAACAAACATTCAAAAATTCCCCTTAATTAAAGTTCTCCATCGTTCTCTGTCTTCTGTGTCTTCATCTGTTACACCAAATTTCCTAATTGAATTTTGAATGTTGTTCTTCCAGGTTGTTCTTGGTCTTCCTTTTTTGTTCTTTCTTTCAATTTTCCATGCATAGACGACCTTTGGTAGTCTTCCATCCTGCATTCTTCTTATGTGTCCATACCATTTTAGCCTTTTGTGGTCAATCTCATCCATTATATTTCTTTCTGCATTCATCCATTTTATAATTTCTGTATTTCTAATTTTTTCCAGTCGAGATTTTCTGGCAGCTCTTCTCCAAAAATCCATTTCAACTGACGTTACTCTGTTGACATGTTGTTGTGTCATTGTCCAAACTTCCGATCCATATAACATTTTACTTTCTAGTATGGATTCATAAATTAGTGTTTTGTTTTCTTAATGATATTTTTACTCCACAGTATAGAATTTAACATTCCTATGGGTTTTTTTCCATTACTAATCCTTTTTGATATTTCTTTATTTGGTGTTCCATCTTTCTGTATAATTGATCCCAAATAACAGAAACTATCGCTCTTCCTATCTTTACCCCATCAATATATAATTCATCTGGGTCATTTGTTAAATACTCTGTTTTGTATTTGTTGATTTTCAAACCCCATGTCTAATATGTTGTTGACAACTGAGTACACATATAATTTGCATCTTGGGTTATAATTATCTGATCGTCGGCAAAAAGTAAGTGATGTAGATATCTTCTTTCTGTTAATTCTAGTCCCATTTTTGCAAACTGACGTGACCATTCTATTAAACAAATGTCTATATATATTTTAAACAGTGTTGTAACAGTCCTTTACTAGTTCCAAAAGGTTCTGATAACTGAGACCCCATTTTAATGTGACATTTATTGTTCTTATATATTTCTTGTATAATAATAATAATACTAATAATAATAATAATAATAATAATAATAATAATAATAATAATAATATGTATTTATATGCAGATTTTCAATGTTTACACATCTTTCTGTACCTAAAGTTTTATTTTCAGTCTCCACTCGTCTCTATCCATCCTCTCCATGTCCTCCAATACTCTTGTTCTCATTCCAGATCTTATTTCTTGTATCCACGAGTTTCGAGGCCTTCCTTTCCTTCTTCTTCCAGCTGGACATCATTCCAATGTTTTTCTGCGTAGCCTTTCTTCTTGCATTCGTCGTACATGCCCATACCAATTTAATTGCATGTATCTTATATAATCTACTATTGTATATCTAATATTCATTTTTTCTCGTATGACAGTATTTCTTATTTTTTCTAGTTTTGAACATCTTGATGCTCTCGTTATGAAATCCATAAGTTTTTTGTTCTAAGTTTTTGTTGAATCTCCAAACTTCAGCACCATATGTGACAGTATTTTTCGCTATTGTATAATAATAATAATAATAATAATAATAATAATAATAATAATAATAAGCTTGGATGGTGAAGTGTGTATAACAGAGGTTGAGTGGTTGGAATACTGTATTTACACGTCACAGAGGGGCTGACAAATTACCGCATCCTTTGAATAATGTAACACAATTCAATTTAGCTTCACTTTGTATCTCTCATGTTATTCACCAACAAGTCTCTATCCAACATCTTCCCGCCTCACATGTCTTGCTCCTCCTTTGAAATGCATATTTATAATAATTTGCTTTATCACAAATTTAAACGATGCTGGTACACCTACTAATAAACAAACCCTTTTGGCACTATAACAAGTTGGGGCTTTGGCTATATACCTATTACCTTCTGTCTTGAGTGGATTATAGTATTTTAGTACAGTGGAATATAAAATAGTACACTCTAATTAGGGCTGGTGGTTGGTATATCGAACATGTGAAGTTACAGTAACTGTGTCGTGTACCATATGGAATGAGTTGTTCACAACAACCGAGAGGAGAAGATATTGTCGGACCAACGGAACTGTGCACCTCTTAGAAAAGTTGACTACTGTACTCACTCCATTAGCTTTCTTCCCACCAACAGCCACGAACCTTTCCGATTAGAGATGTTGCCAAACTTCCCAAAATAGTGTCAAGGCTCTTGGATATTGAATAATGTAAGGCTAATTATTATTACTTCTTCATATTTAAGTAGATCAAATGATACTGATTGACTTTATTGATAATATTTTTTTTTTTCACCACTCCATTCTACAGTATTCATGTTGAGTTGACAATACTGGACTGCAAGTGCAAATAATCTGTCCCGCTATAAGGTTCAAAAGTGTGAGTAGTGGGTGGGGAGAAAAGGAAGAGATAGAAAAGACAGAGATAGAAATGCAGGGAGGGAAATGATTTACAGAGGCAGAAAATAAATTACGGCACAGTTCGCATATCTTACGGGGATCAGACAATGCAAGCTACACCGGAATCAAAACAATGGAAGGTAAAGTCACAGATATCATGAAAAAGGCTGCCAATAAACTGTTTAGTAATGAAGCAGGAAATTTCTGCCAACGCCATCTGAGAAGTTTTAATTTTTACAATACTTTTCAATTTCATGTCTATCCAGCTCTCACTGTTGTCCAAGTCTGTATCGAATTAACTTCATTAATTTCATTGAAATAGAAATGAAATATCTAAAAAAGAGGAATAAAAATTTTAAAATAAATTAATAAATTCACATATACATTTAAAAGAATAATAAGACACATTATTAGGTATCTTTTTCGAATAACATGTAAACATGTGTATAATTTATATCAACTAACTAACTCACTGGCACTTTCGAATCCGTCGGTCTATGGCCGGGCGGACATAAGCTCTCGATACA
Source organism: Diploptera punctata (assembly GCA_030220185.1). Taxonomy (NCBI): domain Eukaryota; kingdom Metazoa; phylum Arthropoda; class Insecta; order Blattodea; family Blaberidae; genus Diploptera; species Diploptera punctata. The sequence goes on along the minus strand of JASPKZ010010667.1, from coordinate 775,747 downwards.
TATCTATCCTGAGCTAATGTTTTCCATTCATCTTCTGTATATAAACTACTTCCCTCAAATCATGGTTAATGTTCTTCTCCCCCAATTCTGGTCCACCAACTGATCGTTTTCCCTCTGGGTTTCCTACAAGAAGTTCCATGTCCCTTTTTCATTCCCAATTCGTGTCACATGTCCTGTCCATCGTAGTATACGACACTCTCCTGTTCTTATTATATTTGGTTTCCTATAAAGGTATAATTTATATGTGTTAACAATATTGATTTATGATATTTCTGCTCTTCAATTTTTATCAATAATTAATTATTGTCGGTTAATATATTCACAATATTATCACTAAAAGCCAGGTTTTCCAAATTAGTGCTCCTCTGTGATTCCAAAGCAGCTATACAGGCAATCTACTGGCCAAAAAGTTTTGACTGCAAATAATGCTATGACATCATTACTGACCTACGAAACTGTGGTAAAGAAATTGTCCTCCAATGGTTACCCTCCCATTGTGGGATTGCCGGTAATGAAACAGCCGATTTATTCACCAAAAAAAGGATCTCGCATTAAACAATTGTCTGGATCTAAACCAACACTTTTGTCCTAAGTGAAACGCCACATAAAGTCAAAATCCAAAATTATGAATGACAATAGACTTTAAGCAGTGGCCAGAAACAAAATAATGGGAATGCCTAATACAAATATTGATATACTGAACATATCAAGAAAAACAGAAGTAGCACATTTTAGAATGACAACGGCCCACGACTGTCTGACAGAACATCTTTATAAAATCAATGTTCTGCCTTCACCGAAATGCATTTTATGCAATCGCCCAGATGCATCGCTGTCAAATATGAAGAATCTAAGACCTCAGAGTATTGGAGAGCAAGGCTGCTAATGACTTCAGTGTTAGATGCAGCGCATTAGACAACAACAACAACATAGGCCTATATTCACAATATTAGTCTATCTATGTTCGAAGAGAAATTAAACGTTGTCGACCTTTAGACATGTAAAGAATATCCCTGTTGGTAAAATTGACAAATGAGTCCATTTGATTAATATACTACACAAAATAGAATAAAAAAAATATCCCACCTTTACTGTAATATTCCAAACTTTGTTATATGTTTGAATGACATTAATATTTATGGATGGGATTTGTGTTTTTATTTCACTTTGGAGATTCATTTAGTGTTGATTATATTCATGGATATTGCAGCATTATTAAAATAAAAATAATATTTATCCTAGAAAGAATAAATGTAATGCACATTACAACGTAATGCAAATTTATAACGAATCCTGTAAGATACAAATAAGATGGCTCAAATGATTTAATAAAACAGTAGCAAAATATGCAATGAGTATAAATTACTTAAAGCTGTGTTTAATTACACAATATTCGTTAATAACTTACACATGATTTTGTTTTTACTGAGGTCCGTCAAGTTTAAATTGATTTATTTAATGCAGAGGCATACATAGAAATATCATTGATCTTACAAGACAAAACTACAATAAGAAAAATAAACTACATAGAAGAATAGAATAGGTATAACACAATGTCGGTAGTATTTATCCACTCATTTTTTCTCTTGCTTCCTAATACTTGTTGACTAAGCTTTCACTTCTCAAAGCAGGGCAGAGAGACAGATGTTGAAAGTCCGTGATGAGTCCGAGTATACAGACAAGTTTAAATAACTGCCACGATAAATTAGTGTTTCGTTAATTTAATGATTAAAATATGCTATTTTGTGCTGACTTCGTAGGAGTCTCGATGATTAGAAATACGCCTGGAGGTTTGTAATCGAAACATAGAGACGGTTAAGAGTTAAGAGATGTATTGGATATACACTGAGGACATTGTAAGTCAGTGATATATTGCCATGTCCCAATTCAACATTGACAAATGTATAGCGACCGATTTTTTTGTTCGTTATTTTCTGTTTGGTTTACAATAACACAATTTTCTTTTGAAAATGTTTTTAAATTCTATCGTAGACAGCATCAATAACTCAGTCGTGTTTTAGCTTAAGTATTGTGAATATTGTATCAAATGCTAGTGCAATGTTGGACATGCGGGTAACAGAATTTGGAACAAGACTTTTTGCAATAAGTAATCAACTATTTATTTTGTCCACGTAACTATACGAATAAAGAGAGAGACTAGCAATATCCTAGTCGAAGCATTGAATCTATTGTTGATGGAAGCGGAGACGAAGTTTGTTCTCGTCGCCATATTGAGAATCTGGTCTCATTTAAACATTGTTGTGTTGGAGCTGTAATTTTATTAATTTTATAATATTATAATTATTTATTTATCATGATATATTATGCTGTTTAGAGAATTTTGTGTTGTGATTTTGTTCATATTCTGTAAGAGTAAAAAATTAATAGATGTATCAGCCTACATAAAAAAGTATTGCTACATTCCTTTAGTGAAGTGGAAGAGAGAACCTACTATTTTAACTTCTTCAGATAAAATAAAATAATTAATATATATATATATATATATATATATATATATATACATCCGTAGTAATTCTGCCCGAAGGCTGGTCCTTCACTGCAATCATGGCATTTTCATGCTATGCTTGCAGCTTACTAGGGAATTGTAGATGTGGTAGCTTCTCGTTGCTTTCCATACCGGTGAAGGATGATGATGATGATGATGATGATGTTGTTGATAATGATAAGGATGATGATGATGGCCATATGATCTCGGGGACCGTTTGAGCCTTAAAGTTTTCCTGACATTTGTCTTACAGGTGAGGAAAAACCCCGATAAAAACCTCACCCAGAAAAACTGTCCCGACCGGGGATCGAACCCGGGCCCGCTGCGTGACAAGGCAGCACGCTACCTCGAGACCACAGCGGTGGACCATTAAAAAATATATATAAGAACATTAAATACATCATCATCATCATCTTCATTCATGGACTAGGTCTGTTGACCCGTTCCGACTTCAGCCCATCTCTTTCTAGGTCTGCCCACATATCGGGTGCCTTTAGGTTTGTATTTTGTTATTTGTTTTGGATATCTATCTTCATTCATTCTGTCTATGTGTTGCTTCCATTTTTGTCTATATGTATCCATTTTATCAGTTATTGCAAATATTTCAAGTTCCTGTCTTATTTCTGTGTTCTTGATTCTGTCTTCCTTAGTGCACCCTTTAACAGATCTCAAAAATTTCATTTCTGCCGCCGTTATCCTACTTAGGTCTTGTTTTTTATGTATCCAGGCTTCTGAACCATAGAGCAGTACCGGTACTGCCAACATTTTATAAAATTTCAGTTGGGTCTCTCTTGTTGTTTTGTTATTTAGTGTTCGTTTTATCGTACCACATATTCCCTGGAATTTTGCTATTTTATTATTTATATCATTATCATAATTAAATGAAATGTCACATCCTAGATAATTGAGATGGTTCACCTGTTCTATGATTTTGTTTCCTATTACTATTTTCGATCTGATTTGATTTTTCCCTTGGAATGCCATTACCTTAGTTTTTTCTATGGATATTTTGAGATTATATTGTTCACATATATTATGTAGTTTAAAAATATTCCTCTGAAGTTCGTCTTCTGTATTTGCTATTATTACCTGGTCATCAGCGTATAATAATGTTTTCAAGTAGTGTGTTTTATCTAATTTTATTCCTTTATTTGTTTCTTCGTTCCATTTTTTTATTATATCATTGATGTATAGGTTAAATAAAACTGGAGAGATACTGCATCCTTGTTTAACTCCTTGATTAGTATGAATTTTATTTTTACTTACTTCATTTCTAGTTTTTATAACAAAATTTGTGTTCCAGTACAAACTCTTTATAGCTGCTATTAAGTGTTTCGGAATTCCTTTTTCTTTTAAAATTGTCCAGAGTTTTCCTCTGTCTACTTTATCAAATGCCTTGACAAAATCAATAAAATCTATGTGTGTTTCCATGTTATATTCTCTTCTTTTGTTATAAATTCTTTTATCGTAAATATATTATCCATACATGAACGCCCTGGTCTGAATCCACTTTGTTCTTCTGTTACATTACCTCTGTTATTTGTTTTAACCTAAATGTTAAGATTCTTGAGTATATTTTATAGCCTGCAGTTAAAATGCTTATTCCTCTGTAGTTGTTGCAGTCTTTACATTCTCCTTTCTTAAAAATAGATTGTACTATTGCTGTGTCCAGGTTTCTGGTATTGTTGCTTGTTTCCAACATAAATTTAAAAAATGTAATAATCTCAGTTTAAAAAAAATTCCTCCATATTTTATTAATTCCATATTAATTCCGTCTATTCCAGCTGCCTTTCTGTTCTTTGTTGTTTTCAGTACTTCTTCTAATTCTGCCATTGTTATCATATCTATTCCTATCTCACACTCATATATGTTATCTTTAGTTATTTTATTTTCATTATACCACAGTTTTTTATAATGTTCTTCCCATTGTTTCTCCTCAATTGCATTGATCTGTATTGTATCTTTTCTAGTTTATTTAGATGTTTCATTACTTTATAGGCTATTTTTGCTGCCCATGTATATCGTATTCTAGTCTGCTTATATATCTATCCCAACTGACTTTGTGTGCTTTTTTAATTTCTCTTTTGGCTATTGCACTTTTATGTTTGTAATCAGCTCTTAATTCTGGTGTTCTATTCTGTAAATATTTGTGATAAGCCTCTTTTTATCTTTTATTATCCTCTCTAATTCTTCATTCCATATTCTTAAACCCTTCTTGTTATATATTTTATATTTTGTTCCTAATGCCTCATATGCTGCTATCAATGCTTTATTTTATATTATCCCATTCTCGGTTTATTTCTTCGGAAGTAGGTTTTAATATTAATTGTTCATTTAGCCTATTCTGATACAGATTTTGTATACTTTTATCTTGTAATAAATGTACTTTGAATGTGGTCTCTTTATTTCTATATTTGTTTTAGTTTTCTTCCATCTCGCTAATATATTTATTTTTGAGATTACTAAATAGTGATCTGAATAGATGTCAAAATTGTTTTAATCCCTCCATGGTATCTTTACCTTGTCGTGGTGGAGTGGCTTGTGTGCTTAAATGATCCTGAGAGCTATGCCGGCGGTAGCATTGCTGCCGATAGGGTTACCCATGCCGGACTGGTCGAAGGTGATAAGCCAGACGAAATAAGTACCTTGGTCGAAAGAGTGACGATCTTTCACCGTAAAAATACAACCGTCAAGAAATGCGGACATGGGTTCTACTGGGGTAAAATTTTCCGGAGGTCAAATAGTCCCCCATTCGGTTCTCCGGGCGGGGACTACTTCAGGGAACCCATGCCAAAGGCTCAAACACAGGGACATGTTCCTAGGAACATGGAATGTTAGGACTTTATACAATAGCGGGGCACTAGAGATATTAACGCGGGAATTGGATAAATCGCCCTTGGATATAGTCGCTTTACAGGAAGTTAGGTGGCCAGGAGAAGGTAGTCAGGAATCAGGAAGCTTTGCATTATACTATGGGGGTGCAGAAAGACCTGCATTTGGAACGGGTTTTTTAGTCAGAAGGAGGATCCTATCCGCTATCCGAGATATTAAGTTTGTTAGTGATAGGATATCATACATAATTCTAAAGGGTAAACGACATGATTTTATAATTGTAAATGTACATGCCCCCACAGAAGATAAAGATGACAAGATCAAGGATGAGTTCTATGAAGAATTAGAATGCTTATTTGATAGCCTTTCACGATATCATATGAAAATTGTCTTAGGAGATTTTAATGCAAAAGTGGGGCGGGAAGATATATTCAAACCAACAATAGGCAAATTCAGTCTTCATGAAGATAGTAACGACAACGGGGTTAGATTAGTCACATTTGCCACATCAAAGAATCTCATTGTTAAGAGCACAACATTTCAGCATAAGGATATTCATAAATACACCTGGACGTCCCCAGATGGAGAAACTCGGAACCAGATAGATCATGTATTAGTGGATAAACGCTGGCACAGTAGCATCATTGATGTTAGATCAGTTAGAGGGACAGACTGCAATTCAGATCATCATCTGGTCAAGGTGAAAATCAGACAACGGCTATCGCTTATGAGAGGAACAAACGCTAAAGATGATTCTGTAAAATATGAATTAAAAAACTTGAAAAATGATGAAATGCGGCAAGAATACCAAATCAAAATTGCTAATAGATTTGAAGTACTGGAATCTTCAGATGACAATGTGGCAAACGAAGAAGAAACTGATATAAATAAAGAATGGGAGGCTATAAGAGATACTATTAAATTGTCAGCATCAGAAAGCATTGGTTGTTTAAAAAAGAGGCAAAACAAGAAATGGTTTGATGAGGAATGTGCCGACATTGTAAAGAAAAGAAAGCTAGCAAAAATGAAATGGTTACACGAGCCAAATGAGGTAAATTTAGAGCAATTGGGTAGTGTTAGACGGGAAACCACCAAGTTACTAAAGAGTAAGAAGAGGGAATATTTGAGAGAGAAGATTAATGATCTTGAAATGAATGCAAAAAATAGGAACATTAGAGAATTATATCAGGGAATTAGTATAGAGAAGAAAGGGTTTCAGGCTAGAACAAACATAATTCGGAATGAAAATGGGGATATGATTGCAGATTCCAAGAGTATATTAAATAGATGGAAAAGTTATTTTAATCAGCTATTAAATGTACATACAGAACAGGACATTGAGGAGGATAAGTTACAGACAGCAGAAATGCTAGTCGCAGAGCCAAGTGCATTAGAGGTTGAAATGGCAATTGAAAAATTGAAGATGTATAAAGCATCAGGTTCAGATGAGATCCCAGCAGAACTGATAAAATCAGGGGGAGAAAAATTGATGGACAAGATACGCTGGTTGCTTAGTATGATTTGGGAAAAAGAAGCTCTTCCAGATGAATGGAAGGAATCAATTATCGTACCAATTTATAAGAAAGGAGATAAAACTGATTGCAACAACTATAGGGGCATCTCATTACTTTCAACTTCGTACAAAATTCTAACAAATATATTAGTAAGCAGACTTACTCCCTATATTGATGACATTCTAGGAGATCATCAATGTGCATTTAGAAGAAACAGGTCTACAACAGATCAGATTTTTAGTATAAGACAGATTTTAGAAAAGAAATGGGAATATAATGGTACTGTACATCAACTATATGTAGACTTCAAAAAAGCATATGATTCAATTAAGAGGGAGAAGTTATATAGTATCCTGCTGGAGTTCGGAATTCCTAAAAAGTTAGTTAGACTTATACGAATGTGTCTAAATGGCTCAACGAGTAGGGTGCGTGTAGGCAAACAGTTTTCAGACACTTTTGAAATCCAGAATGGGTTGAAGCAAGGAGATGCACTATCTCCTCTACTATTTAATTTTGTACTAGAGCATGCCATTAAATCTTTAGAGAATGAGGAAGGCTTACAACTGAATGGTATTAATAAGCTGTTAGTTTATGCTGATGATGTAGTACTACTGGCCGATAGCGAGGAGATACTAAAGGCCAACACGCACACACTATTGAGTAACACTAAGAAATTAGGACTGGAAGTAAATATCAGTAAAACTAAATATATGGTCACACGTAGAAATACATTATATAATGGAAATGGACAGCTAATGACAAATGAGGGAAATTTTGAGGAATTGGCTGAATTCAAATACCTAGGAACAATAATCACAAATAGGAATGAGATGCACAAAGAAATTAAACATAGGCTCAATTCTGGAAATGCATGCTATTATGCATTGCAGAGACTTTTGATGTCCCAACTCCTTTCAAAAAACGTTAAGCTGAAAATATATAAAACTATTATTCTACCAGTTATATTATATGGGTGCGAAACATGGACTCTTACTTTAAGGGAGGAAAGGAGATTACGAGTATTTGAGAATAAAGTTCTTAGGAAAATTTTTGGACCAAAGAGAGATGAACAGACAGGTGAATGGAGAAGACTACATAACAATGAACTACATGGTCTTTATAGGAAGCCAGATATAATAAGAACAGTTAAGTCCCGTAGACTGCGATGGGCAGGACATGTTGCGCGTATGGGGAATGAAAGACGTGCATGGAAACTTCTTGTAGGAAAGCCAGAAGGAAAACGCCCAGTTGGTAGACCAAGAATGAGGTGGGAGAACAACATTAACTATGATTTGAGGGAAGTAGATTATACAGGGAATGATTGGAAAGCATTAGCTCAGGATAGGGATGTATGGAGAGCTTATGTCCGCGCGGCCATGAACCTACGGGTTCGATAGTGCCAGTGAGTAAGTAAGTAAGTAAGTAAATTGTTTTAATTCTTGTCCATTTTTATTTATAAACATTTTCTCCATGGATCCCAATTACATTGCCACTGGTTGATTCCCCACTCTAGCATTAAAGTCTCCTAATAATATTATTATGTCGTTCTTGTTTATCTTATTTATTTCCTTTTGTAGAGTAGTATAAAATGTTTTTGTTTCTTCATCTCTCCCTTCCTCCGGTGCATATATTGCTATAATTGTCATATGTCCTCTATTATGCTTAAACCGCATTGTCATTATTCTTTCGTTAATACAATTATACGTGTCTATTTTGGATCCTCATTTCTTATCCACAAATATCGCCACTCCTGCTTTCGCTCTTTCTTTCTGACTTACTCCACTGTAAAACATCATCATATCATTTATCATTTGTGATCCTTTCAATTTTTTTCTTGTTTCTGAGGCAGCTAATATATTTATACTTTTATTTTTCATTTCTTTTGTTAGTTCAAATTCTTTGCTTCCCAAGCCTCTGACATTCCAAGTCGCTATTTTAAGCTGGTCATGTATTCCAAAAACTCTTTTTATACTTTTTCTTGCTGTGGTCGTCATAAGTTTATCAATCCGGCTTTTCTTCTGCTGAAGTTTATGAGTAAGTTATTTTTTACTAGTAGAGGTTACCAGCCTCTAGCCAAACCCCTCTTCCTGGAGGGCAGGGAACTGGAATTTCGGAGTGTTCGTCTCCTAGAGAAGTTGCCTTCACTACGGCTTTGGGGACTTCTCTTCTCCCCACGTAACCCTGTGGACGGGGCCCTACCCAGGTACTACCCACTGGGCGAGTGGGACCTGGAGCTCACAAAAGGGCAGGGGCGCCTACTCCCTGGAGTGGACCTCTATCAAGGGTTCCACTCTGTTACATCATATATAGGCTAATATAACTTATTCGGGGAGGCCATTCATATGCTTGTGTAGTCAAAAAGTAGGTGTAATCCACAGTTTAAAATACATTTCCCGTCAGATCGAGACCCCAGTGGCGTGTGGCATGTAAAATGTACCTATGGGGTGAGAGGTTAAATTGAAATAAAGAAGAAGAAGATTGCACCTCCGAAATTTCTTCAGCTACAAATTCCAAGTAGCTGCTGTTACTATTTGGCCCTCAGACGGACGTATTAGTCAAAAGGCTAGGGGCAATCTCACTGAATATAATAGTAGAAGTTGACTTAGGCTTTCACGGCCGAAGTTGCTATGATGATCTTGAAGAAGATTTCCGAGCTGTAGGCCGTGGTCTCGAGGCTGGACGTTCCCCGACGTTTCGCCAGAGAGTGCGTCTGGCATCCTCAAGGGTTTTGAGACAACCCTTGAGGATGCCAGACGCAGTCTCTGGCGAAACGTCGGGGAACTTCAAGCCTCGAGACCACGGCCTACAGCCCGGAAATCTTCTTCAAGATCGTCATAATAGTAGAAGTTTATAAAAACCCATGCCAAAATATTTCATCTAATGTTCAATTCTGAATGGATCGAAAGGAAAAGCATATCTTTATATTTCCTCTTTTTTTAATTAAATCATAAAATACTGTAAATGTTGAATTAAATTTTAAAAAATCTAAAAAATGGAGAAAGTTGGAAGTGGATGAAAGTAAAGTATTCAATGAAGTACAATATAGTATCGTACTCTAAATCCAAAATTTATATTTTGCGTATTACTTAGTATTTTATAGTGATCTTTTCGGTACTTGGGTTTAATTCGTTGCTAATATTTTGGTTGCGAAAAAAATAATGACATCTAAAGATAGATAGGTTAAAGGAGAAACTTTCTAGAAACACATGAAAATCAATTTAAAACATTTGAAACTGTAAGGAAAAGAAAAACGAATCTATTAAAATGGCTGCCCTAGGCAACAGGAACAGAGATTAAAAAAAAAAGAAGTTCGGTTTAGTGGAATGAGAGTTGAGGGGGTGAAATGTGAGATGTATTAACTATCATCCCCCTGAGCCAATATATTCACTTCTCCCCGGAAACTCATTAAGGGCTCATTACATTCCAATCACGAGGGAGCCAATTCCCACCCTCTCTATTATAACTTTCCTCTTACTACCTCTGCAATAATAATAATAATAATAATAATAATAATAATAATAATAATAATAATAATAATAATAATAATAATAATAATAATAATAATATCCATAGTAATTCTGCCCGAGGGCAGGTCTTTCACTGCAATCATAGCATTTTCATGCAATGCTTTGCAGCTTTACTAGGGAATTGTAGGTGTGGTAGCTTCCCGTTGCTTTCCACACCGGTGAACGATGATGATGATGATAATGATAATGATGATGATGATGGCCATATGATTTCGGGGACCGTTTGGGCCTTAACGTTTTCCTGACATTTGTCTTATAGATGAGGAAAAACCCCGATAAAAAACCTCACCCAGAAAAACTGCCCCGACCGGAGATCGAACCTGGGCCCGCTACGTTATAAGGCAGCACGCTACCTCGAGACCACAGCGGTGGACAATAATAATAATAATAATAATAATAATAATAATAATAATAATAATAATAATAATAATAATAATAATAATAATAATAATTTTATTAGTATTTTCTTCTAAACTACAGTAGTTTTTCCTTAAACCTAAAGTAATTCTATTCTTCCAAAAATTCATATCGTGTGCATTATCATCCGTTAATTCCATTCTATCCTTACTCCTCCTGATCTCATTCATCCACTGTTCCTGTGGTTTCCCTATTATCCTGCTGCCTTCAGCATTCCATACCAAAATCATTTTCGTAATTCAGCCTTTTCCCATTCTTTTAATGTGTCCAAACCATCTCATTTTTTTCTAATTGGTTTCTAATTTATCCATACTTGATTTTCTTGCCGCGCTACGCCAGTAGTCCGTCTCTGTATGTAATGATTAATTTACATATAACATTACACTTCGAACTAACGAATTATAATTTATTATTTTTGTTATTTAGTATATTCTTGCTCCAAAGAACTGAATTCAGCGTATCAACTATTGTTCTACCTGTAATAATAATAATAATAATAATAATAATAATAATAATAATAATAATAATTTAATACACAAGTGATCTTCTTGGTGATATAATATTAAAATATATATGTAGTCAATATGCCCATTTCACCAATTAATGTTTTAAAATGGTCAACAAGTTTCTACAGCCAAGCTGTCATTCTCAATATCTGGTCTTGAGAATGACAGCTTGGCTGTAGAAACTTGTTGACCATTTTAAAACATTAATTGGTGAAATGGGCATATTGACTACATATATATTTTAATAATAATAATAATAATAATAATAATAATAATAACAATAATAATAATAACAATAATAATAATAATAAATACCGAGCAAGATAGCTGTGTGTAAAATAACATAGGACTATCTCTTTTAAAATGACCGTGTTCAATTCCCTAAGCCAACTAAACTGTTTTTCCTAGGTTCTGATGGTCGCTGGTCTATTAAGTAAGCAATCAACCAAAACCTTCCTGACCTTAGAGTTATATAAAAATGATGGCCTTTTGAATTATGTTAATAGCGCATCATAGAAAATCCTCCATGTTCTAATGTACATAGTATCATCATATCGATGATTCACCCCTCCTGCGGGAATTGTCTTCTAAATCCATGGTAAACCTAGAATGATGATGATGATGATAATAATAATAATAATAATAATAATAATAATAATAATAACTGAATAAGAAAAGGAATGAGGAACGTGTATGTATAGCCGTATGTATGTAAGCTACCTCCCATACTCTTCCAAATTAAATCTACAAGCGGAAAATATGCTAAGAATGTGCTGTCGATTTTCTTGTTTTTCTTACTATATTGCCACGTCCTGTCCCTGAGTTGTATTGTTTGATTGGGAGATAAGAGCTGGCAAATACTGTGCTTTTTAAATGATCCGACGCCTGCAGTAGTCGTAGACCAAATAAATAAACTGGCAACCGTATTACTGCTGGAGAATGAGCTGTCCCTCCTTTGCCTTCCTCATTACATGTTACCGTCCTCTGTGTTGTGTTATTTAAATCATCCCACAGCTTCAGCAGTGTCGACTTAATAACTAATTTGACAACCATGTAATGTTCTTTCACATGAGTTTAGGATTCTCCCTTCCATAGAGTAGTAGTTCGGCGTCACTAGCGCTAGCACATTCCCTCCAGTTGGGCAGACTTAACTAGGACGAGTAATAGTTTATTGCTCACGAGAAGAGTATCGGTGTCTAAAGAGAGAGAGAGAGAGAGAGAGAGAGAGAGAGAGAGAGAGAGAGAGAGAGAGAGAGAGAGAGAGAGAGAGAGAGAGACAGACAGACAGACAGACAGAGAGAACGAGGGATTTACTATTATATAAACAAATATATCTATAAAGTATAATCACTGAAGAAAACATTCTCTTCATAAATATTCTCTCTACTTCTTATCCTTTCGATATTTTGTTTAATAGAGTTAACTTGGATAATAATTCCACTAGAAGGAAAATTAATTCCTGTTGCAAAAATGCCTAGCCGCTAGTTTTCTTATGAATAACCGACTCTATGTGTTGTATGTACGTATTAACCTTTTCACTGCTGAGATATTTCCAGCCTTTAAAACCCTCCTTGCTCAATGCAGGGAGAAATATGGAAAAAGTTTATTTAGGTTCCTAAGAGATGGCAGTATATGCCTGCTTAGTTTGAAAGCAATGCAATACGTATTATATAACTAGCAGGCGTTTGGAGTTGAGAATGGATATACACACCCATAGCACGGTAAGCATTTTCTTTGCCAACGGATATACCCGTTCGTAGCAGTGTAAAGGTTAATGTCTAGTAATAATAAAAAATAATTAGTATTACAATTACATTAAAAATTAATTAAGCTAAGTATATTTATTAAGTATTAAACGTATTATACTTTGCTTACGTGTTGGTTTATTCACAAATGAGTGTTCTTAATTTTCCAAGTTTTGTCCAGAAATTTTTAGTAGGGAAATTATTGATAGGATTGTCGTTTATAATAATCAGAAAATTAGATTACAGAGACAAAATTAGAGTCAGCAAACTATTGTTATGAAGGTAATGATATTGAAATTCATGCCGTCATTATATTTAGGAGGAACATACAAGCAAAATTACCTCAATATAACTGCAATGTGGTCTTATAATGGACATTCTGTATGCCCAGTGAATATTTTATTTACTTATTTATTTTACCTGATGGAGATAAGACCGTAAGGTCTTCTCTTCCACTTAACCAGAATTAAATTATACATATACAGTAATAAAATTATGAATTATCTATATGTTGATTAATAATACATGGTAGGAATAACTTTGTTAGTTTATATAAAGCATTATTATTATTATTATTATTATTATTATTATTATTATTATTATTATTATTATTTATTGCGGATGAGTCCATGTAGGACTACGCAAAGTACTTAGAGGCGTTTCCTTTGAGCCCAAATTTCTTTCATTATTTTGCTATGAGCTTGTTTTCTCTCATCTGTCCAAGTTGTTCCAGTTTTTTTCTTCGGTTTGTCCTCTTGGTCAACTTGCCACTTATTCACCTTAATTCTAAATATATCTCTGTTTGGGATATCTTCTTTAGAAATTCCTGCCAATTTTAAGTCCTTTTTGACTTCATCAATCCACTTCATAGTATCCACTGGAGCTTTACTTCTGTTTTCGTAGAATTCCATTATATGTTTTGTAAGCCTATTTGAGTTCATTCGTTTAATACGGCCATACAATTTTAACCTTCGTTCTCTAATATCACTATGAATGTCTGTATATATTTTTATTTCCTTTTTACTTCTGACTCTAAATGCTTCATCTATGACTTGTGGACCTAACACTTTTCTTATAATTTTGCATTATTTTTTCATTATATTTTCGATATCTTTTTTTCTGTTCAAAATTATTATTATTATTATTATTATTATTATTATTATTATTATTATTATTATTATTATTGATGTTGTGAGAAATATTGTCACATATGGAGCTGAAGTATGGTAATTCAACAAGAATTTAGAACAAAAACTTAAGTCGATGGAATAGAATTTCGAGAGGAGAGCTGTAAGATGTTCAAAATTTAAAAAAAAATAATGTCATACGAAAAATATTAATATTAAATTTTCAATAGTAGATTATATGAGATACTTGTAATTAAACTGGTATGAGCATATACGACGAATGCAAGAAAAATATTGGAATAGCATCCACCTGGAAGAACAAAGAAAGGAAGACCTCGAAACTCGTGGATGCAAGAGATAAGAACAGGAATGAGAGAAAAAAAGAGAACTGGAGGACATGGAGTGGATGGATAGAGACAAGTGGAGAAGGAAAATAAAACTTTAGGCACAGAAAGATGTGCAAACATTGAAAATCTGTATATGAATAAAAATTATTATTATTTATTTCTTTATTTATCGTTCAATTCTTTCAGCTCGAAATAACTGAATGTTTCGTTGTTTCGTGAACCACAATTTGTGAACTCTCAAGCAATCGATAGGTTGTGCTAACATGCAGGTAGTTAGATGGAGGAAGTTAACATTAAAGTGGAGTGCTAACTCGATACGAAAACTATTACATGTATAATGTTTGCAAACTGTGGCATGTGAAACCACGCCGGCTCGCTACGATAAACATGTGTTATTTTAATACACTGTATATTCCCAACATAATATTATTACTAAGCAAGTTGGCTCAAACAGTAAAATTTGTGCCTCGTTTTTGTGATGCACTGATTTCAATTCCGAACCTCATAGAGATTCTTTCGTGGTTTTCCATAGTTATCACAAGTTATGACACGAGTGATTTCCAAATCATCGATAAATTCACGAGTCACGAAATGACGAGCATGTTAGGACTATTTAAAGAATAAAATTAAGCCGTTTCCTCAAAAATCATTGTTTAAATATAGTTACCGGTATTTTAAAATGTTTATATGATTCAAAGTAAAGGGCGATGTTTGAAAAAAAATCAGAAATATATGGTTATGTTTAATTTGTTTATTCACTGCAACTTTAACATATTATATATTGCAAAATATGATCGCAATATTGTAAGAATGCACCCTAGTGGAGAAAAATGAAACACATCAAACTGTATATTATAATCAACATTATAGGTTATTAATTTATTTTTTAATAAACAACTCAGTAAAATCATTATTTAAAAACACAGTTATTGAACACACAATTATCAAATGTGTAGTTCGAAAAAAAAATGTTCGTTATTTTCTATATTTAATGTATTTGTGGAGAGTCAGTCACTAAAAATAAAGCTCTAACCTGTCCAGAATATTAAAAAGGAGGAGTTTTTCTTTATCACAAAAGCAGGAGCTGGTAAAGAGAATTCGATAAAGAGCGAGGTGAAACACGACTGTCATTGGTTGTAAAACAAAATCCATTGAAACATGAGTGGTCATTGACTGCCATTTGGGACTTGAGTTAAATAGTCAAATAAAATGTTGGAATTGCTATGAATATTTCATCATTATTACGGTATTATCATTTCATCATTCGTTAAATTAACCCGTTGATTATGCAATTCTTTCTTGATTTACCTTAGTTTAACCTCTCCCTTTGTAGGTACTTTTACATGCCCCAAGCAACCCAGCCTTAAAGGGATACAACCTATAGGGAGATGGTTTTAAATCTTGTATCACACACATAGGCTTACATTTTGACCACACACTAACAAGAAGAACCTCTCTGGATGAGTTTTCAGCTCAATGCCGGTGCCATCTTCGAAGCAACACGAACATATAAGACAATACATATCATTCACTGATCAGGCGCGGTGGACTAGTGGTTATGCTCCATGCCTCTGGTCCCAAGGGTCGCGGGTTCAAACCAAGTCGGGGTCGATGTTTTTTTAGAATGGAAAAATTCAAGATGAAATTCCTCCGGGAGGGACTTTAAAGCGTGGTTCCCGAGTCTGAAGATTTTCAGTACCGTAAAATATCCTTAAGCCCCAATAAAACTGCAGCTAAGAAAAAATTTATCGATCTCAACATCAAAGTAATATCTTAGTTGCCTTTTAGATGTCTCATTGAATCGGTGTGTTGACCGCATGACTTCATGATATTTATGTGCAAATAAGGAAGTAAATTATCTTGATCTTGTAACTCCTAACAAAGGAGAGGCAATGGCTCAACATTGCACTACGCCTTTATAGATAGATACCATTCACTCATTCACCCATACCAAAAAGAGCGATTGTGATCGTCTGATGGTGTTCGGGGATTATGTTGGGCCTTAAAGGTTCCTGATATTTTTCTTAAAGATTAGGTAAACTCGCGAAAAAAAAATCTCTCACCTGGGAAACTTGTCTCGGTCGGGATCGAATCTGACCTCACTGCGTCTGAGATAATAACACTACCAATTAGAACATAGGGATGGACGTTGAATGTCTAATGAATACATGTAATATACAGAGTGCGGCAGAAACAATGACTCATTTTAAATTGCCCGCCATTATTGGACACGGCTTCTTATTGTGTTGATATTGGTTATTGGACACGGCTTCTTATTGTGTTGATATTGATACCCATGCGTAGTGCAGTTCAAAGCATTGGCAGTCGGTATGGAGCGTTGGTCAAACGAACACCGTGCGTTTGCAATAGAAACATTTTTTTTTCAAATGTGGTGACAGTGTCGTACGGACACAGCGTTTGTTCTGGCAACAATTTAACATTGGTCGAAATGATCAAGTACCGTCTCGGAAGCCGATTACGAGATGGTCCAGCAGTTCAGAGCAACAGCATCTGCAACAAACAATAAGCCACCTGGTGGGCAACGTACGGTTCACACCCCGGACAACATTGCAAGAGTAAGAGCAGCTTTGGTAATATCAACTGGCCACCCCGTTCGCCCGATTTATCGGCTTGTGTTTTTTTTTTTTCCTGTGGGGATTCCTAAAATCTAAAGTATATGCTAACAAGCCAACAACTCTTGAAGACTTGAAAAACAACATTCACGCCGAAATCGAGGCCATAACAGGTGACACTCTTCTTAAGGTTATGGAGAATGTGCGTATTCGTGCAGAAGATTACATCGCCAACAACGATCGGCACCTAAAGATATAATTTACAAAAAAGTGACATGTGTAATAAATTGTAGAATGTGGTCTTTCGAACAATGTATATTTATAATGTGTAGTTGTATTTCGTCATGCCAAAATAACATGTTTAAAATGGGTCATAGTTTCTGCCGCACGTTGTACTTTGTACAGCTTACTGGCAGGCTTACATATCATAATGCCTGAATTGTTTAGCGTTTAAAATAAATATACCATATACATATACAGCCAAATATACCTAATAGGCCCATCTTCAAGTGTCTCGCAATAAAATACATGACCTCGCTCTTCGATATACATACATAGTCTACTGGTTTAGCCCTGTATCCAAAAGCTTTTATTTGACCAAATATGTTCAAGGATTTTTCTATATTTCTTTCATCTACTTCATTATGAATCTTCGTCCTTTTGTATGAGTTTTAGTCCCCATGGGATTTACTCCTACAAGAGCAATGCATTTTGAGCCATACATGCTAAGCATATGCAGTGTTGTACCTCGAAAGATCTTTTGTTATAATGCTACCGGAAATCGAGTCCGGGTAGCGGAAATGGAACTCTATCGAGTATGCCAGATGATCGACTTACATTCAAGAGTCATCATCATCAACAACAAGGATCTCATTATAGGTCGAATTGGTCCTTCCACCTCTTCAATGGTCTTCCCAACATTCTGTTCCCTTTTGGTGATAAGTGCGTTTAATTGTGCCAAATAGATAATTGAATCGTATTTTAGTGTGTTTATCTAAATTTCTGTCATTGCCTAAATGACATCCCAAATAATTAAAATTCTGAATTTGGTCTATAATTATATTGTTTATCATTATTTTTGTTCTTATTGCACATTTTCCTTTCAGAGCTAATATTTTTGTTTTAGATGTAGATATTCTTAAATTGTATTTTAGAGTAATATTATTTAAAGTATCAAGGCATTGTTGTAAAGCATTTTCTGATGCTGTCATTATTACTTGGTCGTCTGCAAAAAGCAGAATTGTCAATACACTATTTATATTAATTTGTTCAAGAGTCACAAAACAAAATAAGGAATATTAACATGAGTTCTATGAGATATAATAATTATCCAATTGAGTCTGATATTATTTTTCTTGTATTTCAGATTCAAGCTGGGTAGAAAAAAGCTGCGACACCTAGTGGTAAGTAATTCAAGCATACTATAGTTACTGCCACGGTTAAAGATATGCAAAGACGCCTAGATTAAAATTATTTCTTTAGGAAGTGTAGCAACTACTTTATATATTTTTAGACTCTTTACATACCAGACACCATCCCATTGGTGATATCTGGTACGTAAAGTGTGCAAGAAATTCATCAAAACGGTTATTTCTTGAAGAAACAACTTCAACATAGCCTGCCTTCATATACATTAAACCGTGATCCTCACTATAACAATTGTCGGTTTCAGTAAACTAGTGATACCATGTCTCGCCTCTGGTTTCATGATTTGAGGCTTCAAACTCAGTCGGAGTCGATGGATTTTTCAGGAGTATGAATTCTTTCGGACGGGAACTAAAGTCTTGGGTCCTGTGTCGTACATTTGCTATAACATCAAGCCAGAAAAAAAATACGTCTGAACAAAATTTGTCGGCCCTTCCACACTCAGATTTGAATTGGGACGCTAACGACCTTAGATGTCGTTAAATAAAATAACAAACAAAATACATAACTAACAATTGACGACCCTCTGAGATGAGTATTCAGTGTAATCTCTAAGCTTGCATTATAGTTAAATAGCGGATCCGGGTTGGATTCCCGGTCGGGACAGGCTCCTGGGTGAGGTTTCTTTAGGGTTTTTTCCTCACCTGTAAGACAAATGTCGGGTAGGGCCCAACGGTCCCCGAAAATCATCCAGTCATCATTATCATTATCATCATCATCCTTCCCTAGTAAAACTGCAATGCATAGCACGAAAATGCTATGATTGCAGTGAAAAGACCTGCCCTCGGGCAGAATTACTATGGACGGATAGTTCAATAAAGTTTTTCGCCGGCTGTGCTAAACAGTGTTAACTACTTTTTGTTAATTACCGATTTCTTGGGTTAAATTCAGGCTTATTTAATTATTTACATATACATAATTGTATGTATATATCGCATACGTTCCATGTGGAGACATGGGTGCCCCCAAGAGGAAGTTCCTTAACCAAGCTTTAGTTACACTTATTTACCTACAGATGTCAACGAGTGACGTGAGATTAGCACATCACCTCAGTGAGACCACTAGTAGGAAACTAAGGCATTACTTGGATGAAGGAATGTCGGTTAAATTTTGCACAGAGGTATTTTATTCAGGATTGCGGTTCTTTTACGAACCTGAAAATATTCAGACTCGGGACCCACGGCTTAAAGTCCCTCCCGGAGGACTTGTTCCCTGATTTTTTCCATCGACCACGGCCGGGTTTGAACCCGCGTCCCTTGGAACTACAAGTAAGGAGCATAATCACTCTAGCCCATCTCGGCCGACATATCTAAGGAATTATAGCAACTTGGCTAATTTCATGATACTAAGCTTTCAGACTGTTATATCTTAATATTATGAAAATTTCTGTTTAGAGTCTTAAGAATATTAAAGTTAAGAATATATGAATTTAATATATATATATATATATATATATATATATGCTGAGTTGTCAAATATATATTTTATTTTATTGTCAATATGATATTACAGTAGTATAATGTACGGTTAAAAACTATAATATAGTTACCTTGTAGGTCCGTCTCCTCAACTTAAGTTCTTTTAAACTATGTAGGCCTTTCGGGACTATTCCCATCATCAGCAGAATGCATTAGGTCCGTTCTTGTTTACCCTTGTTGAAGCACTGACTTGGTTGTGAGAATTTTGTATAGAGGATTGTGTGGATTAGGTGTGTACAGACCTAATCCACACAATCCTCTATACAAAATTCTCACAACCAAGTCAGTGCTTCAACAAGGGTCAACAAGAACGGACCTAATGCATTCTGCTGATGATGGGACTAGTCCCGAAAGGCCTACATAGTTTAAAAGAACTTAAGTTGAGGAGACGGACCTACAAGGTAACTATATTATAGTTTTTAACCGTACATTATACTACTGTGAACTAATACCTCAACGGAAAATCACCATGAATTTTACTAGTATCGAATATGATATTAATTGTGTATATATATATATATATTTTTTTTTTGAGAGATTTGAAGAGCTCAGGTAATTTCGTGATAGTATTAGGGTAAATTCGTGACAAACTTTTTAATCACTCTCCATGATACATCCAATGGATTTTAAATCCCACTTACAAAGAATCAACTCTTGACACTTTTCATGGAACCACAGATGCATTTTCAACATTGTATCCGTTCATCTTTTGTGTCGAAGAATATCTACTCAAAAGTGTTCTTCAAACACAGACAAGTATTAAATCTAACAACTGCTAACATGAATGAGAACACTTGCTCTACAAGTTAACATAACATACATTCAAGGAGTTCTGTTATCACAAATATGAAAACACAGCAAGAAAGTAGACTTTGCGCAGAAATAGTGTATTACGATGAGGGGCCGGGAAGTGGTTTTTAAAGAAGCGAGGAAAATGTTTAAAACCCGAGCGATAGCGACGATTTTAATTTCCGAGATTCTATAAAACACTTCACAAACGTGCGTTGTACATATATATTTTTTTTGCGACGGTGTTTTCAAACTAATAAATAATAGTAAAATACTAACATCTTTGTTAGAAATATTTGCGTTTATTATAAACAACTGAATAACGTTAACAGAATGTTTATTAGTTGAAACTACAGCAGGCCGTAGCACCAATCAGTGATAAAATGGAGGAAAGTACGTATTTATTGTTTTATATTGTTTCAAATAAAGTTCAGTTCATTTAAAATGCAGTCATTTTTTTCGTATAATGTATACTAACACAACCTTTTGGATATATTTTTTGTGTGTTAGGCCCTCTATCATGTACGTATTGTTATTTGTTATTCCATTAAGGTTAGTGGCTTTGCTTCCCACACTGTGGTTTTTGTAATATATAATATTACAGTTATAGTTATTTTGTTACCAGTATAGTTAATTAGGGTTGGCAACACCGTCGACGACACGAAATGTAGAAGTTGAACTTTTAATCATGGTTGCCATTGCTGTAAGTACGACAAAACGAACTATCGCGCAAAAAGTATTTTTTCTTACCAGTACATCTTCGTTACAAACGTAAGAAAAACTGTAATGAAATTTTGCGTGTCACGAAATTAGCCGAGTTTAAATCTGGAATATTTTATTTCTATGTAGACTTGTATGTTGGAAAAACACTGTGATCTCTGTCAATATACATCGCCACTCTTCAGCTTCATAGTGGGAGTGGTTAAAGAGGGATAAGAAGGAAAAAACCTATCATAAATTGGCTTTCCTTCACCACCCAGCTCGCATATTATTTTGTAGTATTATATCATTTTAAGAAATTATTTTTGTTCTTGTTCTTCTCTTAATAAAACCAGGAATAAGAACCGAGATTAGTTGATTAAGAAGTTACCTACACACGCATTACCTCGTGTTTAAAGTGCACTAAAATATCTGATCTAAAATAACAAACGGCTGAACTTTACAACCTGTGACGCTACTTTTTTAATTCCTTCATAAACTCGTGTTAAATTTTATTCTTAGAGTTTCATTTTTCATATTATTTCCCACAATTTACAATGATTTTTACATTGTTTCTAACGATTATTTCAATATATGTATCTATATTACTTAACTATATGAAGACGTGGAAGCCATATTGATTTTAACGAATACCCTATGCAATAACAAAGACGTATTCCAGTACAGCCAATGTAGAGTAAGTACTAATTAACTGTACACATATACTTCAGAATTTCAAAACTTACAATTTATTTTTGGACGTTGCTTTCTTTCATAAGTTAGAGTGATTAAATTGCGTTAGGTTAGCTTTAAGGTCTTTCACTGGTTAGAGTACTTAAATTGAGTTAGGTTAGCTTTTAGGTTCGTTAAATATCGTGTATATGTTGGCTGCACCCCGTGATTACATAGTGCAAACCGCTTCGTGTTTGTTTCGCGCATGCGCATGGTGTATGATTGTAAACTTAGAACAAAAATTCGCGTCACATGTTGTAAAGTATTTCATAACAAACTAAGAGACTCTCTACAGTGTGTTCTAACTGCTTGCTTGTCTGTTTGTACTGACAGCAGGTGAAGTTCACCTCAATGTATTGCAGTCGCATTCTTGTCATTCCACTTTTTAAGCATAGTTATTAACTTCCTGGGGAATTTATTTGGTCCATTGGGGATGAAAATAGAGAATGGATCAATTTTCACAACGAGGAATTCCTTAATTGTTATCGTTATCCTAACACTGTCAAAGTTATTAAGTCTAGGGAATTTAGGTGGGCAGATCATAAGGGTCGAATAGTGAAAGAAGAAAATGCTTTCAAAATTCTCATTGGGAAAGCCTTAGAAAAAATACCATTTGAAACGATATATTTGGGCGGGAAGATAATATCGGACGTATCGAAAATGGATATTGGAAATAAGGAATAGATTCAGTTGGCTGAGGATAGGGATCAGTGGAAAACCTTTAATGAAATGCGACATTGAACTAAGAGGTGCATAAACCATGGAGTTATTCGTAGTTATCGATTTAGGGGGGGGGGGTTAATTCATCTTTTCACGACATTACACCTGAAGATATAAGAAATACGAGAATGAGGCAGATAATTACCAAGAAGTTACCGTATTATCATAAGTAATGCCACGAGTGATTTCCAAATCATCGATAAATTCACGACTCACGAAGTGAGATTTGTAAATCAAGAGTGGCATTTGTTGGGACTATTTAACGAATAAAATTAAGCTGTTTACTCACAAATCATTATTTAACTATAGTTATTTTAAAATATGTATATATTTAATGTAAACGGCGATGTTTGAAAACAAATGAGAAACGATTGGTACGCTTCATCTACTTCTTTTGTTTATCACTGCAACCAGATCATACTATTTATTGCCAAAGGAACGCATTATTGTAAGAATGCTCTATAGTGGAGAAAAAATGAAACATCAAACTGAATATTAATTCATTTCTGATGTCGTATGATGTAAATATGACAATTATATTTTTTCTGGATTATTACCTGGGGAAAAAATACATTTAAGAAAGTGCAAACAGTGGTTTCTTTTTTTGGTGGTATAATCAATTGCCACAAATGTTTTTATATTAACTCCTGCAAGCGCTATGTGTTGACATTCATGCACTATATATATATATACAATATGATAGCCGTATTTCTTACAGTCAGTCACTGCAAAATAATGGTCAGACCTGTTCAGAATATTAAAAAGGAGGAGCTTTCTTTGATATGGTAAATTTAATATTGATAAATATTTGGTGAAACACGACTGTGATTGGTTGTAAAACAGAAATCATTGAAACGTGATTGGTCATTGACTCCCATTTGGGGCATGAGTTAAATAGTCTAGATAAATTAAACAGTAAGATAGTAGAGGTAACAGCAGTATGTGGAAATTTTGGAATCCGTCACTCTTATAAACTTGCCATATCTGTTCAATTGTACTCATAATTATACAGATCTCTTATAAGCCGATAGGAGTTGATTCGGGCCATGTACAGCCAGCAAACGTCCTCTGCAGACATGCTCTCTGCATAAATCAGTTTCCAGAACTTCGATTTTTGAAAAATCAGTCTCTCGGACTTTCTGTACTAGACGATTGAGACTAATGCTCAGAATGAACCTACCCTCGCATGTAAAGGATGTAAAGATCGGACTAGTCAGTAGTGTTAAGAGTGTCGACCAGTAAACGTTACCTAAGTGTGAAGATGTTTTAAGTGAAACCGTCAGCGAGTATAGAGAACAGGGCGAGCAATTAAATTGTGAAAGAGAGGACTTTATTAGCAGCAAATTATTTGTGAAGAATTAGTGAAATTATGAAAAATACATAAACTGAATTTGAAAATATTTTACAATATATTTTTTCGGGATTCTTAGCCGTGTCTTGCAGTGTTGTTTCTCGACGTTTCATCACCTATTGTGGGTGACATCTTCAGGAGATATTACTTGTTTAAATTCCGTAGTAATCTGATTACTAACTTTTAACTGCTAGTAGTTTACTACAATAATTTAAACAAATAATATCCCCTGAAGATATTTACAAGAATTTAAACAAGTAATATCTCCTGAAGATGTCACCTACAGTAGCTGATGAAACGTCGAGAAGACAACATTGCAAGACACGGCTAAGAATCCTGAAAAGGTATTTCAAAATATATAACGATAGCTGCGAAAGTCTTAATCAGTGAATTTGGAAATTTTATGTAAATATCCGTGGAGTTAATTTAAAGAAATTTCATCTGAATGCACGACAAAATATTCGATCAAATGTAAATAAAATAAATAACAATTCAATGAGACAATTTCTGTAGTGTAACAGCGCCTATAATGGTATCCTAGAAATTTGATTCTCGGTTTCTCTTAGAGTGGGCCTATGTTTTCAACTTTATCTCATGGTAGATGAGATGCTATTCAGTATAAGTAGCGAAATTCGGTTCAGGAAGCATACATTAAGGTTGAAGGACGGTCTCGCGTTAACCATGCAAATGCATGCAATATTATCTGTACAGCAGAGAGTTCAGGCCTTGGCTCTTCTTGGGTGTTGTGGCATGATTTTGAGTTATAATTTTAATCGCTTTTAAAATAAAATTCAATTAATTGTTAGTTCTATCTTTAAACGTAGTCTATTTTTTAACAGCCTGTATGTGTAATTCAGTAAGCGAACACGAATAAAAGCCAACAAACCATAGAAACCAAAACGACATCTGCATAGCGAGCGATCTTCAATTGTCGCACTGTTCTTGGCACACCAGCGCACTCTGAACTTGACCTACATGACTAGAAAAACAAACGCTGTAAATAATTGTTTGTAACCGCAAACAAGCCACCACAAAGTACATCTGAATATTGTGTCACATTATCCCGTTGAGAATATTTCCAAAAATTAATTTTGTTCATAAACCATTTCATTATCGTTGGTTTTAACATCGTTCCTATAATTCCTTTGTTATGAAATAGTTGATATATTTCTTGGAAACAAAAGACAAAACTTGAAAATTATTTCTTTGCAGTCTTTTGTTCTAAATCATTCTTAGGATATTGTTCTGGCACAGTTTTTGTTTGATGCAAAAGTTTCTAATGAAAGTAAGTATAAAAAATTCTCAGATTAATAAAATTATAATTGAACATGCTTTGAATTAAATTATTTATTGTTAAAAGTCTCAAAGACAAAAAAATTAAAAGGACAATCGCTAAAATGGTGTAATTTAGTCTTTGAAAAAAAAGTAGAAGAAAAATCTATAACATGATATTTTTCTTTTTTTTCAGAGTAGCAGCATACTTATTGTAAGGGTATATTTTAAAATCATGCATTTCTCTTAGAAATTAAAGTATTTCGAAACATATTTTAATCATATATATTCTATCATAATAATTATTTTAAACCATGCACTTTATTTTAATTAATTAAAATAATACCAAAGATAGTATATTAATATTATTATATTTCTGACGAAACTACCTATCTAACCCTCGTAGACTTCATTCATAAATTAATTACAAAAAATTATAATTTCAAAATAATCCATTATAATATGTACCTTCTGGCACAATGCTCCTATTTAATTAACTCTTGTTTTCTGTTTGAACTAATTTCTGCGGGGGTTTTGTATATTTTATATCCAAGCTGTACATATTAATGTAAGCCTGTATATTACGATGCGAGGCTGGGAAGTGGTTTTCGCAGAAGCGAGAAAATGTTTAAAAACCGAGCGATAGAGAGGTTTTTAATTTCCGAGATTCTGTAAAACACTTAACTAACATGCGTTGTACATTATTTTTTTGCGCGATGGTGTTTTCAAATTAATAAATAATAGTAAAATAATAGCATCTTTGTTGGAAATATTTGCGTTCATTATAAACAACTGACTAATGTTAACAGCGTGAGCAATGTTTATTAGTTGAAATTACAGGAGGCTTGTCAGTAATCTAGTCATAGAATGGCGGCAAGTACGTATTTATTGTTTTATATTGTTTCAAATAAAGTTCAGTTAATTCAGAATGCAGTGATTTGTTTCGTATAATGTATATTAAAACTACCTTTTTGATATTTTTTGTATATACATTTTACATAGTATACAAAAAAGGCCAGTAGTTTTACTTCCCGCACGAGGTTTGTAAAATGTAATATTACAATATAGTTATTTAGATTGGCAACCCCGAAATGTAGGAAGTTGAACTTTCAATCATGGTCGTCATTGCTGTAAGTACGACAATTCGCACTACCGCACAAAGAAAGAAGAAACAATAACTAGATGGAGGGATGCGGTCTCTTGATGTGGAAACAGGTCTATAGCTTAACTCCATGAAGTAGAAGACGAAGAAGAACTAGAAATACTTTTCGGTGCCTACCTACAGTAGTTACTTTTCTTACATTAAAACTAAATAATGATGTTTGCACAGGCATAAACTCATACTCCTAATAACATTAATTGAGGAGACCAAGACTAATCTTTCATGTTTATGCCGATAAATAATGGATGCAGAAAATGCGCGGATGAATGATGGGTTCTGTTCAATAAAACTTTGAGGGAGAAAAGTTTAGCGACCTGGCCTAGAATTCTGTATTTTGTGCCAGCTCTCCCCCTTCTGCTATCCCTATGTAAGTTATTAGTTATACAAGTCCCTCAGAAACTTCCTTCTGTTTCACATAAATTTCAAACTTGGATTTTATACCATTATACAGGGTGTGCCAAGAAATAGATACTTCTTTAAAAAAGTGTTAGGAAAGAACTTCATATAATGTATGTAAGTCCGAGGGACTGGTAAATGCTGGTAAGTTTATTTTCATCAATAGGTCCACCTCTGTACTCTTTTCAGAACGCCTGGCTTCTCTCAAAATTCCAGACCATCATTGTTTATTTCTTGTTCCTTTTCTCATCCTTTCAATTGTATCATTCATAAGTTCTCACCATGTTAAACCACCTTAGGCCAATCTAAATTCTAACTTCTAGTTTATTTCCGTGTAATGGTTAGTTGAATAAAATTTTCCTGGTGAGCTCAGAGCTGGTTTAAATATTTTTTTTAGGATTTTAGCCTCTAATTCTCAAACCGTCTTCAGAAAATAAAAGATTTGATTTGGTTGTTGGCCTTTGTAGAAATATTAATTTATTTTTCATGTAAAGTCTGCTGTTACTTTACCATTC
Source organism: Diploptera punctata (assembly GCA_030220185.1). NCBI lineage: Eukaryota > Metazoa > Arthropoda > Insecta > Blattodea > Blaberidae > Diploptera > Diploptera punctata. The sequence goes on along the minus strand of JASPKZ010010667.1, from coordinate 748,114 downwards.
ATCTTAATTACAGGCCTGAAGAATTACTCAAATACATGCCTGAACCATTACTATTTTCTTTCTAACGCTCTCTCTCTCTCTCTCTCTCTCTCCCTCCCTATTTATATATCTCTTTCTATTTTTCTTCAGCATCTAAATCCACCTCTTTATACCTATAATTTATTTTGATTCTCGATTCCTTATCCTCGCACAATCTTCCCTTATGGATAGATCGATACATTTTTATGAAGATTTTTTTGTAGAGAGATAAAATAACACTAAAAGTGTTTATTTTTCTAAAGCATATAGCTAATCTGGTATGAAAAGATTTATATTTTTAAAGGTGCATTTCTTCGTCATCCATAAGCATTATAGTTCCTGGGGACAGTCTTAGAATTGATAGGCTTCTAAAACAGGCCCTTAGAGAAGACTATAAAATATTTTAGTTAAAAAAACAAAGTATTTTCAAAGTAATCAGTAATATTATTTTAGGCATATAGAAGAAAAAAATAACAAAATATAAACTACAAAAAAATATTTAAAGCTATCGATAATCTTATATACGCAAGATACAGTATGATAGAAAATTAAAATGTTTTCTGTGATTGTTTTCCTACACTTATGTAACATTATTGTTATTATTACTGTTAATAATAATAATAATAATAATAATAATAATAATTATAATAATAGATCTAACTACACGCCTTAGGAGGCCTTTGGGTTAGTCAAATATTAAGGTCTCACTTTTCTAGGCAATCGGCACGAGATGTCAGTACGGTTGTGAGCCTGCGTGATGACAGTATTTACCCTCAGAACAAGCATCTGGTACTCATTTCCGTTAGAGTCTAAGTCAATCCCAGGTCAATGGTGCTGCCATAGTGTTTAGGCCAGTTTAAAAATCCTTTTCTCTCCGGGACTGGAACCCCTGATCTTCTGTCTTCTAGCCTATTGCCTTACTGCATGTCCCTATTAATAATAATAATAATAATAATAATATTAGTAATAATAATAATAATAATAGTAATAATCCGATCCGATTGAGGGTCTTTCCACTTTTTCAGCGGTTGCCCTTTTACCAGCCGGCTGCTGGCCCTTCACATCCACATGTGTCAATCACAGAGGCAGATGATCAACAGCCAGTGTAAGGGTGACATGTGGTTAGCATGTCGAGTCCCCCAGCCGTTATAGCTGGTTCCTCAACCTGGAGCCGCTACTTATTGTAGCTACCCAATTGCCTCAATAATAGTAATAATAATAATAATAATAATAATAATAATAATAATAATAATAATAATAATAATAAAGGTAAAGTAATTCTACTAGGAGATTGGGGTAGTGGGATGTTAAGATTGCCTCTTTTCTAGACAATTGGCAGTTGATGTCAGCAAGGTTGTCAGTCCTGCGTGACGGCCGCTTTTACTCCCACTACGAGCATCTGGTACTAATTTCCGTTAGAGGCTGAATCGATTTCAGCCAGAGGGTTTAAACCAGTTTAAAAATCCTGACCCCACCCGGGCTCGAAACCTCGAACTTCCGGATTATAGCGTATTTTATTAACGAACTACGCTACGACGTAATAATAATAATAATAATAATAATAATAATAATAATAATAATAATAATAATAATAATAATAATTGTAGTGTAAAAGTTAACGTGGCTAGAAAAAAACTGAAAACAAAACATTAATTATTATAGAGGTTCGTATTCAGGAGTTCAGGGGTTCAAATCCAAGTCCGACCAACCATTCTGGATTTTTTGTATTATTAAGAAAAACATGATGTGAGGAAATTTTCATTATCCATCCACCCATAGTAATTCTACCCGAGGGCAGGTCTTTCGCTGCAATCATAGCATCTTCATGCTATGATTTGCAGCTTTACTTGAGAATTTTCATCATTATCCATCCATCCATAGTAATTCTGTCCGAGGGCAGGTCCTTCACTGCAATCATAGCATTTTCATGCTATGCTTGCAGCTTTACTAGGGAATTGTAGGTGTGGTAGCTTCCCGTTGCTTTCCACACCGGTAAAGGATGATGATAATGATGAAGATGATAATGATGGCCATATGATTTCGGGGACCGTTTGGGCCTTAAAATTTTCCCGACATTTGTCTTACAGGCGAGGAAAAACCCCGATAAAAACCTCACCCAGAAAAACTGCCCCGACCGGGGATCGAACCCGGACCCGCTGATTTACAAGGCAGCGCGCTACGTCGAGACCACAGCGGTGGACTTCATCATTATAATGTAATTAAAATTAAATTAGTGAACTTCTGCAGACAATGATATCATAATCAAAGATACCATTTGTTAGGCCTATATGACCTTAATTGTTGTCTACAATATTCTACACTACATTCAGAGAATTATCAGTATATGTTGTATATATAGTATATTTAATGAAATGTATTTATTGCGGAAACGATATGTTTAGAGAAAGGTGATGCGGGCTTTGGAGAAAAAAAACACGATAAATCAACAAACATTATTGTTACATTGTGTAATTTTGGGTGCTAGGTTCATATGTGAATTTAAACTAAAAGGCGATCCTCACAGTTCATCAGGAAAATTTTTTAAAGTAGTTCAAGATTCAGTTATTAATATACTTCCAGAAAAGTCGCGGAAAGTTTATTTATGTCGTTATACGAAATCATCATTAAAGTGTATTTTACGTTTTGTTGAACATGTATTTTATGCTTTGATAGCGTGTTTTATTTTTGTTTTTTGTTAGAATATAAAGATAGCTTTTCTTCCCTAATAATTACGAACTAAAACGTCACTGATCGTTATAATAGTAGATAAAATCTATTTTTGCGCATAGTGCGTTTGTCGTACTTACAACAATGGGGACCATGATTGAAAGTTCAACTTCCTACATTTGGGGTTGCCAACCTAAATAACTATACTGTAATATTACATATTACAAACCTCGTGCGTCCTTCATGTAATACTACGTACAATATATACATAAACATATCCAAAATATAGTGTTGATATACAGTATACGAAGAAAATCACTGCATTTTAAATGAGCTGAACTTTATTTGAAACAATATAAAACAATAAATACGTACTTACCGCCATTTTATAATTGATTGGTGTCACGGCGTGCTGTAGTCTGAACTAATAAACATTGGCCAGACTGTTAACGTTAGTCAATTGGTTTATAATGAACGCAAATATTTCCAACAAAAATGTTATTATTTTACTATTATTTATTATTTGGAAAACACCATCACGCAAAAGAAAAATGTACAACGGATATTAAAAACCTGGCTATCGCTCGGTTTTTAAATATTTCCTCACTTTTGTAAAAACCATTTCCCAACCTCGCATCGTAATTTACTATTAAATAATAATGAAATAAAAAGTACAATATTTTTATCTTCTGCATGCAAACCCAACCACTATATAGAAAAACAGCAAGTAAATAATTAGTTTCTGGTAAACAAGGTTTTTTTGTCTCTCTTTCGAATGAGATAGTCTTCAAGTCTGCTTGTAATCTTATTCTACACAAGACGTGGCTTGTTTACGTAAAGTACTTGTTAACAAGACAACTCATGTAAACACATTTTTTGCTTTCTTCTTAGAATATCCGCTGTCTCTATTACCCGGAAAATTTCATTAAACAGAAACCAACGGACATCTTCACTACAATTGTCTCTATTTTATGACTAGGTTTATATACCAGCTTTCAAGATGTGAACAGTAGTACTACTGCAATGAATGAAACTAAGTGGGACAACCACAAGTAAAAACATAAAAATTTCCATCTTGTCCTTTACAAATACATAGATCACTATTGTACCGAAAAATCTGGCTCTGAAGTTCGCTTTTTGAGACTCGTATTCGGGAGGTCCCGTGATCAAATTCTGGGGCTGATCAACCTGATAAGTTTCTTTCAACTTTTTTTCCCCTCGTTTCTTAAAGAAAATTCCGGAACTGATTTCATTATCATGTTCTATATTTTATCCTCGGGTAGAATTACTATGGGTGGATGGATAATGAAAATTTCTTTTTATTTCATAGAAGTATATACGTAGGTCTATTCAAAGACGCTCACCGCTGTGGTCGCGCCTTGTCACGCGGCAAGCCTGAGTTCGATCTCCGGTTTGGACAAATTTTCTGGATGATGGTTTTTCGGGGTTTTCCCCACCTGTAAGACAACCCAACCAGTCCCCGAACACCATCTGGTCATCAATCTCGTATTTGCGTCATTCAATTAAGTTTAGATTAAGGTCTCTCCTAGCGCATCATTACCATCATCATCACCTTTCATCGGGGTAGCGCAACCCCGCCTTCCAGGCGCCCCGAATTCAGAAGTGTGTTACAAGTAGGCCATGCCAGGAGGTAATGATGCGTTTTCACACTATGAGTAGATGACTTCTCAAGAGTTCCATTAGTAGATTTCAAGACTCAATACTTAACAGTACTGTCACAGTCACATCAAGTTTTCAAAATGTCCATCTCCCATCTCATTGTAGAGCGTACAGCGGCGTTGTAGTGATTGGCGCACACGTTCAAATACGCCTGGCCTCGTTTAAATTATTTCTGTAGCAGTTTGGATTTGGGCAATAACATCCATACGTGACACTACTGGAGTCTGATAAACAGACTGTTTCATGTCGCCCCACAAAAAGTAGTCGAAGTCGAGAGGGTTAAGATCAGGTTATCTAGGAGGCCATAGACTGGTCCCCTCTGCCAATCCATCGATCTGGATAGGTGGATCCAAATGTCTCCTAACATTGGCATCAAAGTGAGCTGGAGCTCCGTCATATTGTAGCCACATTCAGTTGCGAAGCCACGTATCACAGGTTCCGTACGTGTGAGTTGTTGTTAAGTATTGAGTCTTTAAGTCCTTCCAATTAACACTGATCTTGAGACATAATTAACTAGTCATGGTGTGAAAATGCAACATTTCCAGACATTGGTACCTTATTAAAAATGATTAACATATCTCAATATACTACCTCACCTCCGTTGTCGGTGTTTTTTTGCAACAGCCTGTATATGTTCAAATATTTTTTTTTGTAAGCCTATGTTTTCCCTTTAGAGAGATTTAGGCGCTCTCCCCCTACAGGGAAGAATCTGAACCATACTAATTTAGTTACACTTGTTTTCGTATAGATGTAATTTTGAGTGGTCCGTGGTCAGCGTGGTCCGTGGCCTCGTACTGACATCTAGGAAACCAAGGTAGTACTAGGACGGGAAGAATCGGTAAATTTTGCTTAGAGGCCTTTTCATTCAGGCTTAAGGATTTTTTACGAGCCTGAAAATCTTCAGACTCGGGACCCATGGCTCAAAGTCCCTCCCGGAGGACTTGCTCCTTGGATTTTTCCGTCCTAAAAAATCCATCGACCCCAGCCGGGTTTAACCCGCAACCCTCGGGACCAGAGGCAATAAGCATAACCACTAGTCCTCCGCAGCCGACATATATTCAAATAATTCATATTTCTTTTTCTTGTTAGTATTTAGCTTTCATCGTATACTGTATCAGGCCACCTCGGGCTTACAGTTACACAAGTTGTCGCGAAAGGGAATTTAAACCGTGGATCACACGCATGATTTCTTGACCATACTCAAGGCAACAAGTGCCTACCCGAATGAGTAATCACCTCATTCTCGGAATAAAACACGAACATTTAAGAAGAAACACATCATTCACTCACACATTCACACTAAACATGGCGAATATGATAATGATGATTGTGATGATGTTCGGGGATCATTTGACCTTAAAGTTTCTTGAAATTTGCTTTATGGATGAGGAAAAATCTCGAAAAATACATCATCCAGGAAACTTGTCCTGAGCAGGAATCGAATCCGGATCCACTGCGTACGTGGCAGCGACGCTACCCCAATCTCAAATTGGTGAAACTCGTTTCAGCAGTCAGTTTACATAGTTTGGAGTAGATGCATCATTTCACATTTAATTTTTTTACACGCTGAAACTGAACATTCTGTACACGTTGATGTGCTTTATTATAATTTTATTGAAAACCAAAGTGATAAAAATCCATATTACGTAGCTCAGTTGTCAGAAGGACATAACTATACTTAGAACATTAATTTAATCAATGCCTGTCATGTCTTGTCTTTATCTGTTGTAATATTGATTGTGATTACATTAACATGTTGGACGTGAAAAGTGATTTTATGTTAATTATACTTGACATTTGTTACGTAGTGTAGAGCAAAGTGGTGTTTCCAATTTATTGTGTGATTTCAACTGTCACATGTTTCACTGTATTTTCATCTCGTTGCTTATACTCACAATAGTTATTATTACAGTCAATAATTAATTTATAATTTTTGTAAAGTAATAATTTGCACATAGCATTCCCTATAAACAGCATGAAATTTACTTGAGGATTACATTAGAATAGAACAACGTATGGTCTTGGGTTTTCAATCCCCTTAACACGGCACCTTTAAGAAAGTTCATTGTATTATAGTGCCCATCGTAGTTGTTATGAATGAATAGAAATGAAATGTGTTATACGGTGTTACGTAGTATGTTATGTTTATGGAGTTCTTAGTTTCGATACTCAAGCATTCACACACACTCAAATCGAAATTCTCTAGGCTGGTCCCACGGCTTCGAAAATGGGTTACAAGCCTCCCTTTGGCCCTATTCTTGTTTAAATTGTCACATAAGCTCAGAGTCGTAAGGAAGTACATGAATGTGTCCCCACTTCTGGATCATAGCTAGGACTAGGATTTTTATAATATAGCATATATTTAATAAGATGTTAACTATGCAATTTTTACCTGCTAAGTCAGTCGTCCTCAACTAAATTATTAAATTCTTTAAGTTATTCTAATATGGAGGCCTTTCGAAAACAATGTTTCATCTTCTGCGTTTTAACTGGAACTGATGGTGTTATATAGGTTGTATAATGGATTTATGTCTGCGGTTATGTTCTCGTTGAGTAGGTCTTTATTCCTTGCTTAGAATCTCTATGTCTTCAAGGATGCTGATTCTGTTGTTATTGTATTCTCTGTGTAGTATTGACTTAAAGTTATCGATATTTTAACCATAAACTGATACTACACAAAGCAACCGCGAATATATTCTTTAACAAAGAATGTCTTAAACATATCATCACACTCAATTATGCCAAAATTAAATATAAATAACAGTAGTTAACATCTTATTACATAACCTCAACGGTGCTTTAATATGAATTTCAAAAGTGTTGATTGCATATATTTTTGTACTCTAAATACATATAAATGATTTTTATACAAAAAACTAATTGAATTAAAGTATTTTATTAAGTAATATGTATGCATATTTGGCCATTTATATGTGACAGAGCATATTATAGCAATTTATTGGTCATATTCGTCATATTTTCACTCTTTTAAGAAGTTAAAAGCTTTAATCGTACTTTTTTTTCGTGTTCGTTTGAGTTGTTAAATTTCCTCTCCTATTTCGTTACAATTCACAGTGTGGACTTCTTTCCCCTTATGTATATACCAGATCAAATATGTATACATTGTCTCGCAACAAGCAGGTACTGATAATTTTGATAAAATAAAAAGTATGCTACAATATAAAAATACATACTTTAGCTATATTCTCATTTGCATTTTATTTTTAAACAGTTAATTGTCAAAATCTGATTAACTGAATTTAAAACTGAAATTATTACATAGTTATAATAATATTATGTAATATTTTTTAATGTTACACTGCATATTTTTGGAAATTTTAGATCATAACTGCATTTTTGCATATTTCGATGGTTTTTAGGTCATAAAAATCCTAGCCCTAATCATAGGAACCACCTATTTTAAACACTTGTGGTTTCCCAGACCGGACTACTTTTCCTAAATGTGATTAGCTGAAGGGTGATATGAAATTAATGAGTCAATAAATGAAGACGAAATTACATAATAGGGAAGAGAATGGAGAGTGATGGCGGAACGAAATTCCGTAAACGGAATAACCCCGAGAAAAACCCGAAAAATCCCAGTATGGCCCACTATCAATGCCCCCCGGAATGCTGGGATTCGAACCTGTGATTCCAGTCGGGACAGTCATGCGTCTGCCGATACTACGTCTGCCGATACTGACCGACAAGAAAAATTGCATAATAAAATATGTAGTTTTCTCAAAGTTTCAATGACATTTTAAAGAGTGTTTGTCAATTATACCATACAATTTTCACTGCCCCAAGACGGCCGTCACGCAGGGCTGACAACCCGGCCGACATGAAGTGCCGATTGTCCAGAAAAGTGGGAGCCTTAACCTCCCACTACCCCAAGGGCCTCCTGAGGCCTGTTGCGGGATACCTTTACCTTTTTTTTTTACAGAGGTGCTTCATACACTCAATTTTAGATAAGGCTTGAGAATTAAAATTGCCAAGTTATAAGGAATTTACAAGTAAAGTAATTTAGGGATATGCTAACCACATTGACATTTGTAAGTACGTAAGCGTAACTACATTAGCTTTTATAAGAAACTCCCTCTAGGGAACATCCGTGTCCCCAAGCGTATATACTGCACGTAAGTCTAAGTAAAGAATGATACTGATTCATCAAAACAGAACCAAAATAGCAGTGTAATTTGTACTATATTAATTTCAAATATTATCAGGGATCTGAGTAAACTTCTTTTTATGGCCAACAATATTTTTGAAATTTGAGATTTTTTTCATATGTTTAAAGTTGTATAAAATCACTGCGGCTTTAAGAATAGTATTGAACACACCAAATTTTGAAAAAAAGTTAATACCCCAGGTTGTCCTTTTTGGACATTTCTGTTGTTTTCTTCTGGCATTGGCATAATTGTAACCCATTTCTGAGGTTTGGGCTCCTGGAAGGCGGGGTTACGTTGACCCGATAATATGATGGATGAAGATGACGATAGTGGTGCACCAGAAGAATCCTTAATCCTAAGCTTAATCTACGATGAATATGAATGATTATGATTGCGATGGCCATATGATGTTCGGGGACCATTTGGACCTTAAAGTTTCCTGACATTTGTCTTAAAGACGAGGAAAAACCCCGATAAAGCCTCACCCAGGAAACTGTCCCAACCGGGGATCGAACCCAATTACAAATGGCCAGGTTCTCTAGGATAGCCAATATGATTTTTAATTAATGTAGGTTATGCCAAAAATATAATTTTAAAATATCAAAAGAAAAAACAAAAATAATGGCATTTTGGGGAAACGATCATATAAGATCAAAAATCTTAATACAACAAACCTCTGAACAAGTAACAAATTTTAATTATATGGGTTGTGATTTTATTATAAATACAAAAACTGAAAGAGACATATATATGAAACCGTCGAAATTTCAAATGATATACAGAACTATACATAAAACATTAAAGAATAAAACAAGAAGAGATACTAGATTGAAGTTTTATAAAACATTGGCAGTTCCTGCATTACTTTATGGGAGCGAAACTTGGGCAATGATCAAAAAACTGCAAAGTAGAATAGAAAGCGCAGAAATGAACTTCCTTAGAAGAACAAAAGGCTGCACATGATTGGATCGGATAAGAAATGAAGATATAAGAACAGAGTTAAATATATATCCATTGAATGAGAAAATCAGATAATATAGAGAGAAATTGTTTACACATGTGGAAAGAATGAATGTAACAAGATTACCAAGAGCAGCTTTCAACTACAAGTCAAGAGGTTCAAGGAATACACAGAACAACTGTGAGGCGGAATAGGCAATTTTTGCCTAGCCCGTGAAGTGAAGAAGAAGAAGAAGAAGAAGAAGAAGAATTAATGTAGGCCTAGTAGCAATTATACTGCTATTTTAACTTGATATTTATTTATCAGCATTATAGTTTACTTAAGTTCAATATAAATCAGCGTTTTTACTTTGTAGACTACATGTTCCCGATCTCAGACTGCTGATTTATGGGCACCCTGTAACTACTGTAGTTAAAATTGTGCAGTGCAATTCAATTAAACTCCGTAAATGCTAATTATGCAGAGTGGAACAGAACTCTACTAACAAACTCTCTCAGGTTGTTCAGGGAAGTAGGCTGAGGTTGTTTGATATGAGGACCCTAGTGACTTAGAGTAGAGTAAAGTGATGTTGATATGTTATAGACATGTACCATGTACTTTGGACCATGATGAAGTTTTGATAGATTACAAAGAAAAATACAAAATAAAAAAATTAAATAATCGTCACCTTAAACAATTAGGCCTACATTGCTGAAAGAATCATAAACCCTAATACAAACAATACGATAATTACATGAGTATTAAACAAACTAGTAAGGAAATTCAACAAAAACTTAGAACAAAAGTTATGTCGATAGAAATGGGTTTCTTGAGGAGAGCAGCAAGATGTTCAAAATTAGAAAAATTAGATATACTGTCATACGAGAAAAAATTAATATTAGGTAGGCCTATTACTTAGGATAATTTTTGGACCAGGTGAATGGAGAAGACTACATAACAATGAACTACATGGTCTTTATAGGAAGCCAGATATAATAAGAACAGTTAAGTCTCGTAGACTGCGGTGGGCAGGACGTGTTGCACGTATGGAGAACGAAAGACTTGCATGGAAGCTTCTTGTAGGAAAGCCAGAGGGGAAACGTCCGGTTGGTAGACCAAGAATGAGGTGGGAGAATAACATTAACTATGATTTGAGGGAAGCAGATTATACAGGGAATGATTGGAAAGCATTCGCTCAGGATAGGGATGTATGGAGAGCTTATGTCCGCGCGGCCATGAACCTACGGGTTCGATAGTGCCAGTGAGTAAGTAAGTAAGTAAGTAAGTATTCAATAGTGGATTATATAAGATATAAACAATCAAATTGGTATGGGAATGTACGACGAATTCAAGAAGAAAAATTACCAAGGAAAACATTGCAATGGTATCCACCTGGAAGAAGAAGAAGAAAAGAAAGACCTCGAAACTCATGGATGCAAGAAATAAGAACTGGAATGAGAACAAGAGGACTGGAGGACATTCAGTGGGTGGATAGAGACGAGTGGAGAAGAAAAATAAAACATAAGGGACAGAAAGAAGTGTAAACATTAAAAATCTGTATATAAATAAAATTAAACAAACTAAGGACAGAACTAATACTTATTTGTATTGTTATGGAATGGAATGTATTGTTTTTTTTCAAAAGAAAGGAAAAAAACATTGCATTTACATTGTGCACGGGCCTGGTTGGCCGCGCGTGCTTTATTTTTCCATGAATAAAAAACATAATATAAACAAATACATACATGGCTTCACACCTACATAAAATGTATAAAAACAATGAATATATATATATATATATATATATATATATATATAATTTATGTCTACACTATATACACAATAATACACATCTACACTCTTCCATGAAAATACCATGTGTATAGATATAAAAAAGTCTCATTTTGTATTTGAAAAATTGCAATTGAAAAATTTCTATAAAACAAATTAAAAAGAGAGAGAAAAACACCCCTCCCACACATATACACACGCGAACGCACACATACCCCCCACCCCCGTCCCTGCAGACATCAAATGCACTATCAGACTATTCAACTTATCAAGACTACCTATTATATAATATAATTGAAGATCCAAAACAAAGACCATATTGATATTCTTATTATCGACTATTTAAGTCATGCCCCAAATGGGAGTCAATGACCAATCACGTTTCAATTTTTTATGTTTTACATCCAATCACAGTCGTGTTTCACGAAATATTTATCAATGTTTAAATTTACCACATTAAAGAAAGCTCCTCCTATTTAATATTCTGAACAGGTCTGACCATTATATTGCAGTGACTGATCCCATAAGAAATACGGCTACCAGATTGTATATATAGTGCATAGATGTCAACACATAGCGCTTGCAGGAGTTAATATAAAAACATTTGTAGCAATTTATTATACCACCAAAAAAAAGGAACCACTCTTTGCACTTTCTTAAATGTATTTTTTCCCAGGTAATAATCCAGAAAAATATAACTGTCGTATCCAGAAAAATATAATTGTCATATTTACATCATACGACATCAGAAATGAATTAATATACAGTTTGATGTGTTTCATTTTTTCTCCACTAGAGAGCATTCTTACAATATTGCGTTCCTTTGGCAATCCATAGTATGATCTGGTTGCAGTGATAAACAAAAGAAGGATGAAGCGTACCAATCGTTTCGCATTTGTTTTCAAACATCGCCGTTTACATTAAATATATAAATATTTTAAAATAACTATAGTTAAATAATGATATGTGAGTAAACAGCTTAATTTTATTCGTTAAATAGTCCTAACAAATGTCACTCTTGATTTCCAAATTATCGATAAATTGGAAATCACTCGTGGCATTATTTATGACTATTTAACTCATGCCCCAAATGGGAGTCAATGACCAATCACGTTTCAATGATTTCTGTTTTACAACCAATCAGAGTCGTGTTTCACGAAATATTTATCAGTGTTAGGATTATCATATATTAAACAAAGCTCCTCCTTTTTAATATTCTGAACAGGTCTGACCGTTATTTTGCAGTGACTGAGCCTACAACAAATACGGCTACCAGATTGTATATAATAGTGCTTACATGTCAACATTTGTAGCAATTGATTATACCACAAAAAAAGAAACCACTGTTTGCACTTTCTTAAATGTATTTTTTCCCAGGTAATAATCGAGAAAAATATAATTGTCATATTTACATCATACGACATCAAAAATGAATTAATATACAGATTGATGTGTTTCATTTTTTCTCCACTAGAGAGCATTCTTACAATATTGCGTTCCTTTGGCAATAAATAGTATGATCTGGTTGCAGTGATAAAAAAAGAAGCAGTAGAAGCGTACCTATCGTTTCTCATTTGTTTCAAAACATCGCCGTTTACATTAAATATATAAATATTTTAAAATAACTATAGTTAAATAATGATTTGTGAGTAAACAGCTTAATTTTATTCGTTAAATAGTCCTAACAAATGCCACTCTTGATTTCCAAATTCTCTAGATAAATTCACTCCTCACTTCGTGAGTCGTGAATTTATCGATAATTTGGAAATCACTCGTGGCATTACTTATGATAATACATATATCGTTATTGATCTCCAATTTTGCTGTACCTAAATTTCCTTACTGTACCCAAAAATTTGCATGTTTTCACTTCACTCTCGATATGTCCTAAAAGATCCCAACACGCCACTATCCCACGATCTGACCTGAAAAATCTCTCCGGCAGCAATTTTAATATAAGTGTCTCTGTCTCTCTACAGAATGCTATAATATGCTGCCAATTTTCACAGTCATCGCATAGAGGGCGCAATTTAATGCCTTCTTCACTTGTTAAATTATGGGCCATCCATCCTCCCAAATGAAACCATGCAATAGCACTTCTATTATCCTCATCCAAAGAGTCAATATACTTCTCCCTTCCTCACGAAAGTTTCAGTTCCGACTGCAGAGTGATCGATATTTTCTGGCTACACTCAGCTTCTATGTACTGCCTGTCTAGATCAATTTATCATTATTTATGTGTTGTTTGTATTTCAGTCCCTTATATAGCAGTTAGCTATATTATACGTATTTATGGGACCAAAGATTAATTCTTATAGACTGCGATGGACAGGGTATGTGGCATGAATTGTGAAAGAACGAGGAGTTAGGAAACTTCTTGCAGGAAAATCAGAAGAAAAGTGCCCAAGAATGAGGTGGGAGAATAATATTAACCAAGATTTGATGGAGGTGAATTATACAGGGGATGACTGGAAAACATCTGAGGATAGGGATGTATAGAGAGCTTAAGTCCGCTCGGTCATCAACTTGTATGTTTGATAATGCCAGTAAGTTATATTCTTCAGATAATAATTGACTGACACATTTAAAAATTTTCTTTATAATCAGAAATCATATTTTCATTGTTCAGAGGACGTACTACAGTTCTGATAGATCAACAACATATTTCTCACCCATGGTCACCGTAGAACGTGGGTTCTTTATATCAAATCACTCAGCTAATGTCCTTAAATAACACATGGCAGTTTAATGGTGGAGTTTATTTTCCACTCTGTATATTCATTTGTTTGTTTATTATACTGAGTTTTACGGCTATTCTTTTAATCAGATAATTTTGTTGATTCTTCTCCAATATAGTCTAACCTCTCACAATATAAGTTCTTTTACGTGTTCCAGGTCACTTGGATCTTACAGTCCTATCGATAGAGAGATATTAAATTTAGATCACACCTAAAGTCTACTTTTATGACCCGCAAGGACATGGAGAGCGTCCCCAAAAGAGTGATCAGCTCAATTCAGGGCCTCCTTCGAGACAATATGGACATTTATGACGAAACACACCATTCACTCACATATCCATACTAAACGTGGCGAATATGATAAAGATTATATGATGGCGGGATGATATTCAGGACCGTTTGGACCTTAAAGTTTCCTGATATTTGTCTTACAGGTGATAAAAAACAAAATAAAAGCATCATCCAGGAAATGTGTCCGACCGGGGAACAAAAAGGGGCTCGTTACGTACAAGGAAGATATGCTACCTCGAGACAACGGTTGTGGACAATTTAGTTACTTAGTCTTATTAGACTCTTCTTCACTAATTACTTTATCATTTAAACATTCATAAAATAAGTACAAACAAAATAATACACATATAGACCCTGTTTGAATGCGAAAAATTCCCTTGAGATAAAACCATGCATGTTTAAAGCGAGGAATCGGTGAGGGGCGTCTAGTTCTTTAGTCAAGAGCGCGACCACAAGAGTAAAAAACTCTTCAAATGTTTGTTTTTATAAATTTAAAAGACACGTTAATTCAGTAAAGAAAAATCAACTATAAATATGTGTGTAATTTTATCTTCGTCCGGCTGAAAATGGTTTTACAATGTTGAACTTCATCTCCATTCAGAATAATTTGCTATCTATCGCCATTATTAAATTAATACGGTCGGGTTTTCATAAAATATTATCATAAGTAGGCCCTATTGCCTTGGGTGATTTCCAATTTGGAAATCAAGAATGGCATTTGTTATTTAACGAATAAAATTAAACTGTTTACTCACAAATCATTATTTAAATATAGTTATTTTAAAATATTTATATATTTAATGTAAACGACGATGTTTGAAAACAAATTAAAAACGTTATATTTCGTTTATTCATCACTGCAATCAGATCATATTTATTGCCAAATAGAATCGCAATATTATAAAAATGCACACTAGTGGAGAAAAAATGAAATACATCATTACAGGTTATTAATTAATTTCTGATGTCCTATGATGTAAATATGTCAATTATATTTTTCTGCAACGTTAATTCCTCGGAAATAATACGTACGTTTAAGAAATTGCAAGCAGTGGTTTCTTTTTTAATGGTATAATAAATTGCTACCAATGTTTTTCTATTATATCTCGCAAGCAGAATCTGGTTACATATGTGCAATATATATATATATATATATATATATATATATATATATATATACAATCTAAGGAGCCACTTGATGAAATAAAAGCGATAAAATGAAAGTGATAAAATCGAGGTGAAAAACGACTGTGATTGGTTGTAAATCAAAATTCATTGAAATGTGATTGGTCATTGACTGCCATTTGGGGTATGAGTTAAATAGTCATAGAAATCAATACTTTTAAGATTCATGGTAAACCATAGTCGAGGTTATTGATTAAAATAAGCCTATTTGCATTTTAAAATCCGTACCTTATGTATCAGTCATTATCAGCTAA
The DNA here is from genome assembly GCA_030220185.1 of Diploptera punctata. Lineage (NCBI taxonomy): Eukaryota > Metazoa > Arthropoda > Insecta > Blattodea > Blaberidae > Diploptera > Diploptera punctata. The sequence goes on along the minus strand of JASPKZ010010667.1, from coordinate 732,381 downwards.
TTAATTTACATGCTGATGGTAGGACATTGTTTTCTCAAAGACCTCATTGTTTAATGTTTCACGAAGTTTGTTAAACGAGTTTTGTTTTAGTTGAGGACAACTGATACGCTTGGTAGGGATTTTAAAATGTTAATATTTTATCATTAGAACTGAACTTACGTTTACAGGCAGTAATAAATCCTGATCATCCAGCGCTGGATATATAAACATAATACAATTTTAATTAAATCGTGTTAAATTAAATATTAATTATGCCATCAATAATTAATTAAAGCGTTATTTTATTTTCATTATTAAAGCGCGTGAGTGCGCAATTAATTACATTATCATTAATAGATTATTATTGGATTAGTTGATTGGTAATTTTTTACTCTTTCATTTACAAATAATTTTGTTTAGAAACTCTTTAATGACATTCGATTGTTTCTACGTAAAAAAAAGTACATTATAAATAGGAATACTGAAAAAAATGCTTCAACTTCTCAATTCTGCTTTCCAGTCCGCTGTATTGAGCTTGTACAGAACATATATTATGTTTAGTTAACTGAGCAGATATGTATAAATTATTATTATTATTATTACTATTATTATTATTATTATTATTATTATTATTATTATTATTATTATTATTATTATTATTATTATTATAGTCGGCCGCGGTGAACTAGTTGTTATGCTCCTTGCCTCTGGTCTCGAGGGTCCCGGGTTCAAACCCGTCCGGGGTCGATGTATTTTTTAGGATGGAATAATCCAAGGAGCAAGTTCTCCGGGAGGGATTTTAAGCCGTGGGTCCCGAGTCTGAAGATTTTCAGGCTGGTAAAAGATCCTTAAGCCTGAATGAAAGGCCTCTAAGCAAAATTTACGGAATTTTCCCGTCCTAGTACTACCTTGGTTTCCTAGATGTCAGTATGAGGCGGAACGCTGACCACGGAGCACTAAAATTACATCTATACGAAAACAAGTGTAAATAAATTAGTATGGTTCAAATTATTCCCTGTAGGGGAAGAGCGCCTAAATCTCTGTTAAGGGAAGCATGGGCTGTAAAATAAAAAAAAAATATTATTCTACTTTAAAAGTTTCTGTAATTGACCAATTGTCAATACTGCAAAAAAGAAAATAAAAAAAAATAAAATTATATTATTTTTAAGTTGATATATTTAAACCAGAGAATAAATTAGTATTTAGATGTTACATAAAATGTTGTCTCTGTGCTGACAGAGAACGATAATCAGTCTGCCACTGTAAAATTGCCAATTTCAGTATAGCCTATTTTACAGACGCCTTCACATAAGCTCACCGTTGTTCTGCAACTTGAACACGAGAAAATGTATCAATTGTCCTCATTTAAAATAAATGTTGATTACATCTTTTATATCAGCTGTCAATTGAATATTGTCGAACAGAAAATGTATCTATACAACAATAGTTTCTCCTTCAACCTAAATATAATTCTATTATTCCAAAAATGCCTGTCTTGCTCATCTTCTTCCGTCAATTCCAGTCTATTTATACTCTTTCTGATACCATTCATCCATTCACTAATCACCGGGAAAACCAGATAAGTCTTTTTTTTTAATTTATTTCTATTTTCTTAATGGATACTGTTATTTATGCCGCATCATATGATAAAAACAAGATAAGTAAATTCTTCATTCTATTAGCTACAATAGACTTTCTTTTTTTCTTTTTAGATAAATCTAAATGGAAGGAAGTTCACTGAAAAAAAACAGATATATATATCAACCTATCTTGTTTTTCCCAATTTTGGACTTATCTGTTTTTTTTCAGAAATGAATTCATTGTTATTGTGTGTGATTTACTCTTTACCTGTTCCCTTCAGCATTCATTCAAAAATCATTTTCGGAATTATGAATTACTGCCGTTCTTCTAATGCGTCCAAAAAGCCATTTCAATTTTCGTTCTTGAATTACCACAAAAATATTCTTACTCACTTTCATCGTCTCTCTAATTACTCGTATATGGTTTCAAATTTTGTTCGTTGTTAATTTTCTTGTCTCTCTTTGCCAATAGTTTATTTCTGTACACAATAATTTAACTTACTTGCCTGTCTAATGCATATCTTTCAGCTGCATATAACAAAACATTTTAATTTAACTAATTATAAATTAATCAATTTACTCTTTACTTGATGAAAATCCATGATGTTTATTAATTAAATAAAACTGTTAAAGTTTTATAAGATTTCCATATTTATTTTAATATAAATTCGTTACAGCCATTTCATTACTTTTACCTTCTTCAGGCGAATACTACGAATACAAATGAATTTTGTTATTATATATATATATATATATATATATATGGTATAAGAAAAATAAATGCCTGGACGGGATTCGAACCCGGATCTCTGAGTCTGTACCTCAGCGTGATATCCATTACACTACCAGGCGAATCCAATTCAAACACTTATTTTTCTTATATATGTATTATACTCTCCATTATTACTAGATGTCGCGAGAACACTGTCTTCAATGCCATCTAGTAGCTGACTATATCAAGTAAGCAAATTAAAGAGAATATTTATTTTACTTTATAGCAGTGACGCTTTATCGATGTTATAATTAAATGTTTAACATTGAGCAATGCAAGCTTAATATGGTATGATATATATATATATATATATATATATACACACACACACACACACACACTCAAGTTCTTAGGAAAATTTTTGAACCAAATAGAGATGAACAGACAGGTGAATGGAGAAGACTACTTAACAGTGAATACATATGAGAGCATATAACAAAACTAAAAACAGGGGCAAAATAATAAGAAATATAATTAGAAGTTAACGGGAATGTTTGTTCCTGGTCTTTATAGGAAGCCAGATATAATAAGAAAAGTTAAGTCTCGTAGACTGCGATGGGCAGGAAAACGTGGCAGGAATGGGGAGTGAAAGACATATATGGAACCTTCTTTTAGGAAAACCGAAGGGAAAATTCCCAATTGGTAGGCCAAGAATGAGGTGGGAGAATAACATTAACTATGATTTGAGAGAAGTCGATTATACAGGGGATGATTGGAATACATTAATTCAGGATAGGGATGTACGGATAACTTATGTCCATGCGGTCATGAACCTATGGGTTCGGTAGTGCCAGTGAGTTAGTTATATATACACTCAAGTACGTAATAAGTGTAACTGTGCAACTGAATGTAAACAAAAACAGTGTAACAAACATTATCTTATTATAAATTTGAAAGAGGTGATACTTTTAAGTCCGTTGGGAATTAAACAGCCTGTTGTTCTTCTTCAATTGATTTATCATAAGTAATGCCACGAGTGATTTCCAAATTATCGATAAATTCACGACTCACGAAGTGAGGAGTGAATTTATCTAGAGAATTTGGAAATCAAGAGTGGCATTTGTTAGGACTATTTAACGAATAAAATTAAGCTGTTTACTCACAAATCATTATTTAACTATAGTTATTTTAAAATATTTATATATTTAATGTAAACGGCGATGTTTGAAAACAAATGAGAAACGATAGGTACGCTTCTACTGCTTCTTTTGTTTATCACTGCAACCAGATCATACTATTTATTGCCAAAGGAACGCAATATTGTAAGGAGGAGCTTTCTTTAATATGGTAATTATAACACTGATAAATATTTGGTGAAACACGACTCTGATTGGTTGTAAAACAGAAATCATTGAAACGTGATTGGTCATTGACTCCCATTTGGGGCATGAGTTAAATAGTCATAAGTAATGCCACGAGTGATTTCCAAATTATCGATAAATTCATGACTCACGAAGTGAGGAGTGAATTTATGTAGAGAATTTGGAAATCAAGAGTGGCATTTGTTAGGACTATTTAACGAATAAAATTAAGCTGTTTACTCACAAATCATTATTTAACTATAGTTATTTGTAAATATTTATATATCTAATGTAAACGGCGATGTTTGAAAACAAATCAGAAATGTGAGGTTATGTTCATTCACTGCAACTAGATCATATTATTTATTGCCAAATAAGATCGCAATATTGTAAGAATGTACCCAAGTGGAGAAATAATGAAACACATCAAACTATATATCATAATCAACATTACGGGTTATTCATTTATTTTTTTAGTAAACAACTCAGTAAAATCAAGGAATCTGTTCATTATTTGCTATTGTCAATGTATTTGTTGGAGAAAAATAATGTTCTGTCCTGTTCAGAACATTAAGAAGGAGGAGCTTTCATTATAAAAAAATCAGGAGCTGATAAAGAGAAATTGATAAAGAGCGAGGTGAAACACGACTGTCATTGGCTGTAAAACAAAATTCATTGAAACGTGATTAGTCATTGACTAGCTTGTCTTGTCTTGTTTGTGGCAATGACCAGCATTGCCCAGTGTGCCGCTTCTGCATTGACTAGCATTTGTGGCATGAGTTAAATAGTCTCTACAATTTCTATAAGATCTAGTTTTTTCCATTTGTTACAAACATGTAAAACTGTAAAATCTGAATTACAACAATGAACGTAGATGGTTGGCGTATTTTGAATATCTATATTTATGTTATAAGCTCTCATATGTTTTTTTTATACGATAAATAAAAGGTTTTCCAGTTTGTCCTATATAGTCATACATTTCTGTTATATGCTCTCATATGTTCTATTATACGAGAAATGAAAGGTCTTCCAGTTTGTCCTATATAGACAAATTTTAAAGTTTTATATGTTTGTAACAAAGGGAAAAACTAGATATTTTAGAAATTGTAGGGGGGGCACGCCGTAGTGTAGTGGTTAAGGCACTGCGCTACAAGCCGGAAGGTCGAGCGTTCAAGTACCGGTGGGGTCAGGATTTTTAAACTGACCCAAACCTTCTGGCGGCACTATGGCCCTGATGTCGACTCAGCCTCTAATGGAAATGAGTACCAGGCGCTTGTTCTGGGGGTAAAGGCGGCCGTCACGCAGGGCTGACAACCCGGCTGACATCAAGTGCCGATTGTCCAGAAAAGTTAGAGCCTTAACCTCCCCAAAGGCCTCCTGAGGCCTGTAGTGGGATTACTTTACTTTAGAAATAAATAAATTGAAGATGGGGAATGTCTATTAAATTCCCAACTGGATTTAAATGTAACATTTCTTTTAAATTTATAATAAGAGAATGTTTGTTACATTTTTACACGCTTTATATTAGCTTGACCTGTATCTATCTATCTATCTATCTATGTAACTGAATCTTTCAACGCGATTTTCACCCACTTAAAATAATTGGATCGACTTGAAATGTTGTAAACTTGTAAAGGACCCGTGACAATATAATAATTTCATATTTATTTTCTAAAATCCTGACCAGAATCATCAGAAAAAAAATAAAACTGGTATAATAGGTTGCGAACTTGTCGACGTTTTAGTCAATCGTTGTAAGAGCTCAGTTGGTAGAGCGGTGAACTAGTGGTATGTAATTTCAGTAATCCATAGGTCGCTGGTTCAAATCCGGCTGGGGAGGATTTTTCTTTAGAAGAGTAATGCTTTTAGCTCGTACTACAATAGTATCGAATTTAATGATATTAACATTTTTATCTTATTCTGTAAAATATTAAAACTAAAAAATAAAAAATAAATAATAGTTTTAAACAACTAAAGCAAGTTGCTTTATTAGAAAAACGAACTAAAAAAATGAAAAATAATTTTAATTTCCAACCCGCTTGGGATAAAGTTAAAGTGGGCCAACAAAAAAAATCATCTCCAACACATATAGAATAAAACTAGAATTATCAACAAAAAGAAAATAATTTTACCATCAAAAGCGTGGGGTGTTTTTTATGATATTCTTCTTAGAGTCTTTACTTTTACCAATATTTGTTCATTATCAAATATATTAATTGATATAGAGCACCCCACGCTTTTGATGGTAAAATTATTTTCTTTTTGTTGATAACTCTAGTTTTATTCTATATGTGTTGGAGATTATTTTTTTGTTGACCCACTTTAAGTTTATCCCAAGCGTGTTGGAAATTAAAATTATTTTTCGTTTTTTTAGTTCGTTTTTCTAATAAAGCGTGTTGTTTTAGTTTTTTAAAACTATTATTTATTTGTTTACATTCAGTTGCATAGTTACACTTGTTATGTACTTGAGTTTGTATAATAACAAAATTCATTTGTATTCGTAGTATTCGTCTGAAGTACAAAGTACTGAAACAGTTATAACGAATTTATATTAGAATAAATATGAAAATCGTATAAAACTTTAACAGTTTTATTTTATTTTATTAATGATTATAAATTATTTTTTGTGTTACGTAATAGCAAAATTCATGCTCCAAAGAATTGAATTCTGCATATGATATATTTAAGATCAATTATATAATAATAATAATAATAATAATAATAATAATAATAATAATAATAATACACTTTGGCTAGACCAGTATTGGCCTATGGTAGTGAAGCATGGACACTAAAAAGACAATATAAAAGAAGAATTACGTCTTGCGAAATGAGATTCATGCGCAGAACAGTGGGTTACGCCAGGTGGGATCGGAAAAGGAACTGATATCTTAAAAGAATTGAAGACTACGCCAATTTTGGAATATATTAAACAGTACCAACTAAATTGGAAACACCATCTTGAAAGAATGAGTTCAAATCGGATACCCAAAGCTGTTTATAATTATATACCAAGAGGACGAAGATATCTGGGCCGTCCTATGAAACGCTGGAGGGAAAATTTTCTATAGGATCGTAAGAGGCCTTGGCCTAATACTTGGAAGGAAGGAAGGAAGGAAGAAGAAGAAGAAGAAGAAGAAGAAGAACATAATAACAATAATAATAATAATAATAATTATTATTATTATTATTATTATTATTTGTTCATCCTCCCTCTTTTAGGTAATTTTATATTAACCATGCCACCCGACCCTTACAATGACACGATCTGCCGGGAGAGGTTAAGTAACTTTTTTTTTCACACGCAAACTTTTTTGACCACACAAGGACATGGAGGGCCTTCCCGCTTGAGGGATCATCTCCGAAATAGCATGGACATTTAAGGCAAGACACACCATCCACTTACATATCCATACTAAACAAAGCGAATATGATTGGGTGATTATATAACCAAATGGTGTTCGAGAATTATTTGGTATTTAAAGTCTCCCGACATTTGACTTAGAGATGAGAAAAATCCCGAAGAAAAATCATCCAGGAAACCTATCTCCAACATGAATTAAACCAGGGCCCTGTATGTAGATACGAGACAACGACGTTACCCCGAAACTACAGAAATGGACAATGATGATGATGATAATAATAATAATAATAATAATAATAATAATATTATATTAATATTATTATTATTATTATTATTACTATTATCATTATTATATGAATTTTTATGTGAACCAAAATCCACCATCTTGTTTTATGTAATAGTGGTATTATGCATTTGTTACTAATATTATTTACTAAGATTGCTTTTAAAATTCATGGTAAACCACCGTTGAGATTATTGATTACTTACTCACTGGCATTATCCAACCCGTAGGTTCATGGCCGCGCGGACATAAGTTCTCCATGTATCCCTATCCTGAGATAATGCTTTCCAATCATTCCCTGTATAATCTACTTCCCTCAAATCATAGTTAATGTTATTCTCCCACCTCATTCTTGGTCTACTAAATGGGCGTTTTCTCTCTCGTTTTCCTACAAGAAGCCTCATGCACGTCTTTCATTCCCCACATGTGGGTTATAGATTAAAATTGTAAAATGTGTACCTGATGTATCAGTCATCCTCAATTAAAACAAACTTCTCTTTAGAAAACTTCGATCAACATTAAAACATGTTGGCCTGTCAGAAGTTCTGGAAATGCGTGTTATTATGTATTGCATACAGTCTTGACTTCCCAGCTCCTTTCAAAAAACGTTAAACTGAAAATATATAAAACTATTATTCTACCAGTTATATTATATGGATGCGAAACATGGACTCTTACTTTAAGGGAGGAAAGGAGATTACGAGTACCTATTTGAGAATAAAGATCTTAGGAAAATTTTTGGACCAAAGATAGATGAACAGACAGGTGAATGGAAAAGACTGCATAGGCTAATAGTCAATTACATGGTCTTTATAGGAAGCCAGATATAATGAGAACAGTTAAGTCTCGTAGACTGTGATAGGCAGGGCATGTGGCACGAATGGGGAATGAAAGACGTGCACGGAAGCTTCTTATAGGAAAACCAGGGGGAAAACACCCAGTTGATAGACCAATAATGAGGTGGGAGAATAACATTAACTATGATTTGAGGGAAGTCGATTATACAGGGGATGATTGGAAAATATTGGCTCAGGATAGGGATGTATGGAGAGCTTATGTCCGCACGGTCATGAACCTACGGGTTTGATAGTGCCTTAAGTTAGTTAGTTAAGCCTGTCAGAAGACCATCTTATGAAAGACCTACATTTTTTTTTAATATTTGACGAAGTTTTCTAAACAGAAGTTTATATTAGAACAACTGATGCTTGAGGTATGAATTTTAAAATTTTAATATTTTATTTACGACCAGCCTCATGGGCTAGTGGTCAGCGTTTCTCACTACATCTCGGTCAGACCACAGGAAATTTTCCTTAAAGAGAATTATTCACGTGGTTGATAATGGTCTGAAATTTAGGTAAGTTTAGTTTAAGGACTGTCCTGGCGCTTCACTATCATTTATCATCCATAATATCATTACGAGGTCAAGTAACTCCGCCTTCCAGGTGCACAAAACTAAGAAATGCATTACAATTCTGCCAATGCCATGGGGAGAAAGCCACAAATGTCATAAAAGACAACCTGTGGCATTGATAAAAAATAATAATTTACTAACAGTAATGAAAATAAAAAAAATGATAGCGATACGTGCAGGTTGTAGACTTATTTTCATGTAACATCGATTTTTAACAACACATGTTATTAGTATGGTATTTCAGTGGGGCGTAAAATATCCGAGAAAAATTTTCCTTGGCATCTTATTTTAGATTTTATTGTGTTGTAAATACGGGGTGAATCATAAATATGGCTATACGTTTGATCACGTTGTGTGATGAAAATATTACCATTACAGGAAACATGAAATTACCGTTGGAAAGGCAATTATTCAAATTACAACAATGGAATAAAACAAAACAGTGTAGAACTTACATCATTAGTCAAAATGGCGTTGAATATGCAACAGCAAATTACAATTGCTGCATGGGCAATAACGTATGCTAATGATCGTGAGGCCGCAAGACGGGCAAGGCGTGAGTTTAACGTAGCATTGCAGTAGTCGACGGTGGGAAAGTGGAGAAAACGACTGCTGGAAACGGGAAGGATGCAGAAAATCAAACATCCTGGAAGGCCTCGCATTAGCACGGATGCAGAAACAACGAAGAGAATTGTGGAGGCGTTCGACGCTAGCCCACAAAAATCAACCCGCCAAGCTGCACGTGAGCTTCATATCAGTCAATCGAGTGTGTGTCGTGTTTTGAAGCGTGAGAAGTACCACCCCTTCAAACCGATTCGTGTTCACGAACTTAATGAAGACGACCCTGACAGGCGGATGGAATTTTATGAATTTGTTGTAAGGGAATAAGCAAACAACGAACATTAGTACAGAAAATTGCACTTTTTTGATGAAGCTGTTTTCCATGTGAACGAACGTGTTAATCGACACAATAGTCACTATTATGGTAAAGAGAATCCTAATGTTATTGAAGAGGCACGTTTAAGATGCGGCAAAGTCACCGTTTGGGCTATGATCGGATGGGAAGAACTGTTGGGAATGCGAATTTTGGATGAGACTGTTAATGGTGTAGGTATAGTGATATCCTTAGACAAATTGTCCTGCCTGTAATGCAAAGTGCTGAACATGAACAATGTTTATTCCAGCAGGATGGTGCGTCTCCTCACTATGCAATTGCGGTGAGGGACATTTTGGATGATCATTTTCAAAACAGGTGGGTGGGAAGAAGAGGCCCCATTGACTGGCCAGCCCGTTCCCCTGACCTCACAGCATGTGACTATTGGTTGTGGGGTTATTTGAAGGAGAAGGTTTATGCCCGGAAACCTCAAGACGTCGACATGCTGAAATTAGTGATTGAGGAAGAAATTAGAGCTATTCGTCTAAACATGTATCATAACGCAATGAATGACTTCCCAAAGCATAGCCAATTATACTTGGATGTAAACGGCGAACAGTTTGAAGCAATAAAGTGATTTGCTTAGTGTTGTTTTAAGTGTTTTGTTTTGTTCTATTGTTGTAATTTGAAGGATTCCCTTTCCAATGATAACATCATTTTTCCTTTAATAATAATATTTTCGTCACAAAATGCGATCAAACGTATAGCCATATTTCTGAATCACACTGTATACAAAATCATTATATTTTTATTTTCTAATAGAGCCATTCTGAACTATTGAGTCCTCAAATAATCCATTGACCTTCGCCGTGTTGAATCCGCAAATCTCAGATCTAGAGTCGAGTTGTTAAGCTAAGGTTTAAATCCCGACTTATAGGCGTATTATTCCTGCTCTAAGGATATTACCGATTTAATATTACCATCCCAACTATAACTCAACCTTCTAAAGGTTGCTTTATTTTTGAGTTTCCTATTATGAATATATGAATGGATATGGAATATTAGTTACGTTGTAGTAAAGAGGAGATATTTTTATTCACCAACAATTTCGTCAATAGCAGTAAGACCAACTTTTCATCTGTTGTTTAATTTCTGTTTTCGACGTCAATATTTCCACTGAAAAACACAAACATGATTCGTTCATTTCCTGGTAACATGGAAACGACATGTTAAGTTATATAATCTGTTAATTGACTTGTAAATCCAATTCTATTTTGAATATATATAATTTAGTTGGATTACTTCATGTAGAAATATATATATTACGTGGTTAAATTGATCACCGATTTTCACTGCGTTACCAATGTAATGATTTTCATACTCTATACATTGTTTACAGTTTAAACTGTTTTTATACAGGCGTTCTTTAATTATTGTCAGTTTAATCGCTGTAAATACATAATGCATTTTATACATAGTGCAAAGAATTTAATCTCTTCTCTCTTTATCTTAGTTTAATCTCTCCCTTTTTAGGTAATTTTACATACTCCATGCCACATGGTGCTTACAGGAACACAACCTGTCGGAAGAAGGTTTTTAACTTTGGATCACAAACATACTTTCTTTGATCACACAAGGATATGAAATGCCTCAATGAATGAGTGATCAACTCAATGTCAGAGCCACCTCCGAGACAACACGAAAATTTCAGACAATACACGTCATTTAAACATTCATTCATACGAAACAAGGTATTGTTATGAATGATGATTATAATGGTCATATAATGTTCGGGAGCTTTTGGGACTTAACGTTTCCCAACATTTCGCATAGGCTACAGATAAAAAAAAACGAAAAATTATTTTATAAAACTTGTTCGCACCTGGAACCGAGCCTAGGTTAACTGAATGCGAAGCAACGGGACCTGCTAATATATACTCAAAATATTTTTAAAACTTTTTTTATACATATGTTTCTTAATTATAGGTTTAATCACTGTAAATACTTATTAATTTTGTCTTCTTCTATTTGAGTGATGACTAGAGAGGTATTATACTGCTGTCAACTCCAAGCAAAAACTTTTTCGAGAATAATCCTAAATCGTATATAAGGGAGAAGTGGAGAGTTATTAAGCTGAAAACAATTCGACTTTAGACATTAGAAATAATGTTTTCAGCTTATAAAAACACTCATAATCATCATGGAGGTCTTTAGAATGGGGAAGTCCCTTATATTTAGCTTTTGTGAACTTTGATAAAGCTTTAGACTCTATCAAAATACAGCAAATATGAAAAAGATGACACAAATCGGAATACCAGAAAATATTATTACTCTTATCACAAGTGTGTAAGATAATTATCACACCAGGGCAGGATATGTGAACTTTTTCCTCATCGTAGTGAAGTAAGAGTTTGTTGTCACCATTGTTATTGTATTGGCAAATGCATACAATCGAAGATGTGGAGGAATTTAATGAATTTAATGGGATCTGAATGGTAGACTCGAAGATTTAGAATATGCCTATGATGGTTGTTTATTGGCTCACAGATTCTCTGACATAGAAAGGAAATTAAGAGATCTGGAGAAGGCATCAAACACAGCTGGACTGTGCCTTAATAAACAAAAAAGAAATAATGAGGGTAAATAATGCAACTCAAATGCGATTGAAACTCGAAGATGCAGGAATATAGATGTAGCCGAATTTCAGTATTTCAGAAGCACGATATAAAAAAAGGAGGATCAGATGAAGGTATTAAGGCTAGAATTAGAAAATCAAAAAACTTTATTCTCACAATTGACACCCACGTGGAGATCCAAACAAATCTGTAATATAACTAATTTAAGACTATTCAATAGCAATGTGAAAAGTATATTACATTGTAGTTATGAAATTTGAAAATAAACAATTGTATTATATAAGAAGTTGCAGGTATATGTTATAAATGGAAGCCTACCGGAACTAGAACTGTTGATAGACCTAAGATGATACGACAGGAAGATGTTTGAGAGGACTTGAAGAAGATGAGGGTGACATCAGAAATTGGTAGAATGTAGAGGAGTCTGGAGGAAGATTATTGAGAAGGCCAAAACAATCAATTTTTGAGTTGTAGTGCCTTAAGGTGATGATGATGATAAGGTATATATAAACAGATGCCTGAGATTTACTTTGAGAATCTAGTGGCAAAAATATCAAACAAAGAAATATGGAAGGTAACATCACTAAATTAAATCTGGAAGGGGATTAAATATATATCGTTAATGAAAATTGATTGGATACTCTCTCAGAAGAGAACTAGAGAGCGTGCCAAAGATAGCTCTGGAAATGAATCCACAGATATTGGCTCGGAAAAGTGGAATACCAAAAAATGAGATTTCGCAACTCCGTAATAACAGAAATTGAACAAGGGAAAATATGGAATCAAATCAGGAACTTGTAAAAAAATATAATTCCATGACGTGCTTTCTCACAGGCCTTATGCTTCTAAGAGGACTGACAGAAACTACCACTTTTTCTACCTGTAACCTAGGTCATTACACCAAATCTTTTATTTCGTATTGCTTCAAATAAATGATGACTTTAGACAGGTGAGTGTATATGTCCTTTTGAGTGAGATTTATGCTTGATATGATGTGAGCTGATGAGACAGTGTCTGAATTATACTTTTTTTTTGGGTAGCTGCTATTAAAAGGTAGTGAGTATAATAATAAAAAATATAAAAAGAGTTAATCAACTTAAGGGTACAAAATAATAATTGTTTATTTAAATTGCCGGCCTTAAGGCCTTCTCTTGCACTCAACCAGGAAAAAATATTAAATACACAAAATATTTAGACAAGATCATAACATATGCAATTATAAGTACATATTTATACAAATTAAACTAAAATGGCTATGGATATATTTTTTTAATTATGAATTTCCAAATATTTTGAAATACTTTGTTATTTTAAATAAAATAATTGTCCTTTATAATATGGAACTAAATCAACTGATTTTTAAAACAATTTAAATTAATGTGCGTTCTGAATATATTATACATCATCATCATCATCATCATCATCATCTTCAAGGTATGGGGGGCCTGTTGGCCCGTTCCGCTCCCCGGCCCACTACATGCCGCAGGCGCAGGTCGTCCCTCCAACGACGTTTTGGTCTTACTACATTTCTTCGGCCTAGAGGCCTGTAATGAAGTAGCTGTTTTGATAAACGATTATTTGGCATTCTTTGTATATGTTCAAACCAATTACGTTTATTTGTGTGTATTTTCTCGTTTATATTATAGATTTGTAGTTACACATGCAACTGATCTGAGAAATCTCATTTCTATTGTCTCAATTTTATTTTTATCAGAGATCGTTAAAGGCCAAGTCTCAGACCCGTATGTTAATGTTGGAATTGCTACTGTTTTGTAAAATTTTAATTGAGTTTCCCTTGTGGTCTTATTTCTCAAATATGTTCTTATTGAACCACAAGATATTATACATATAAGTGGAAATTAATTATCATTCCATTCCATAGTAATTCTATCCGAAGGCAGGTCTTTCACTGCAATCATAGCATTTCATGCTATGCTTTGCAGCTTTACTAGGGAATTATAGGTGTGGTAGCTTCCCGTTGCTTTCCACGCCGGTGTAGGATGATGATGATAATGACGATGATAATGGACGGATGATTTTCGGGACCGTTGGGCCCTAAGCTTACTGATATTTATCTTACAGGCGAGGAAAAACCCCGAAAAGAAACCTCACCTAGGAGACTGTCCCGACCAGGAATCGACCCTGTGCCCGCTATGTGACAAGGCAGCGCTCTACTTCGAGACCACAGCGGTGAACTTACATGATGTTCAGAAAATGTTTTGAAATAACCGAGTTAGTTGCCTCAAGTTGCTTTCGAGACTCAAGCAGACTTGAATTTCTTCATTCGTCGAGGCAAATTATAACTTGAGATTTAACTTCCAGGATTAATTTAATAATAATCACTGTTTCATTCTTCTTCTTCTTCTTCTTCGGCTTTCCCCCACTTACAGATTTGCCGCCTTCAGTTTCCATTTATCTCTATCATTCCAATCTCCCTCTTCCAAATTCCTATCATCCATTATAGTTCTGACGTAGGTTTTCCATTTCCATCTTGGTTTGCCACGTTTATTTCTTCCAGGGGGTGACCACTGGTATATATTTTTTGGCCATCTGTCATTTTCCATTCTTTGTACATGGCCATACCATTTAAGCGTTTGATGTTCAATCTTCTTAACAACAGATGTGGTGCCATTCATTTCTCTCCAAAGGAATTCATTTCTTATTTTATCCTGTCTTGTTTTTTGAAGGCTTATTCTAAAATAATCAAATTCAACTGTTCTAATTTTATTCTTTTGTAATTCCGTCAAAGACCAAGTTTCACTTCCATATGACAAAATATTCTGTATTATGCTCTTATAAATTTTCATTTTAGCTTCCTTTGTAATATTTTTGCTCCAAATTATTCCATGAAATGTCTTAGTTCATTTTTTGCCACTGCAATTTTAGCCTCTACATCTCTCTCACAGGTACCTGAACTTGTAATTATTGACCCAAGATATTAAAAAAATTCACATTTTTTTTATTTTCCTTGTTTCAAGTATGAGGTCACCCACATCCTTTCCCAAACACATATATTTTGTTTTCTGTAAATCTATATTCAGTCCCCATTTTTTATATTCTTCCATTAGTTTATTTATCATATATTTCATATCAGCTTCATCCCCTGCATCACTGTTTCATAATAGTATTAAAAATAAATCAGTGATCTGCACAGAACATATGATAAACACTACAATCAAATAACAGTCTTGTGAACGCGTCAAAATATTTCTAAACGGCATTCGACCTCATATTTTGAGGTGTGTATAAAATAACAACTGAATCATAACTACTGAAATTACGGAAATTTTTAAGACATATTAGTTTATGATTTCAATATCTCATACATATCAAATGTTTGTATTAGTAAAACTTCAAATATACGTTTTTGAAAGTCTGAGCCATAAGTTGCCCTAATTACATGTATTTTGTTCGTAATAAAAAAATACTTAGGAAATGTTGAGACTAGCATACATACCATTTTATTTGCAAAACACGTAATCAAATTAAAAAATAATACATTCTACTATTTATCAGTGGCTGAGTAGATATAAATCTGCTTTTCCAGAAAATCACAGATATGAATAGACGATTCCAAATTGGTTTAGTTACCTGCAACATAAAAATACAGTATAAATAATTACCAGTATTCCAATCATTTAATCATCACAATTATACAGTTATAAGGAAATATTATTATTATTATTATTATTATTATTATTATTATTATTATTATTATTATTAAACAGGTTTTACAATGCAAAAATGCATCTCCATGTGCCCATAAATAACTAAAAAGAAAATAAGTTCATCAACACAATAAAAAATTGATACTTATTTATTTCTTTAAATAATTTGTAGGTTAAATACAACTTAAACTAAAATACATATGTGATCATGTAGAATAGCATTTTGCATTTAAAAAATAATACTATTAAAAAAAGGCAAAAAAAGACTGAATAGTACAAAATAAGCAGCAAAAAATAGATAGCCTATTTCCTATAATGATCATGAATATATTTTAGATCATGAATATTCATTTATATTCATATATTATGAATATAGTTTTTGTACATTTAAATCACAGACTTTTGCACCTATTTTTAGTTTATTGCTATCTTTATTATTATGAATAATTTTCCCTTACTCAAGTGGTCTTGTATCATTTGAATTAGGATTTTTTTAGATGTACTAGTCTAGGTGTGTATACAGTAGTAATTGTTGGGTAAGCCTCTAATTCTAATTATCCAATTATCCCTTATTAGGAGGGCTACGAACCGTAGCTCAAATTATCTCTTATGAAGTTAATTGTATTCTTTCATTTTTAGTGGGTAGCTATGATTTGATAATATTTAATATATTCCAGAATTATTTATGGTTTATTTTTTTAACTATTCTATTAGCATCAATGCTACAGGGAGACAAGGTAAGTTATTGCACCACCTTAATTTACTTTTTCAGTGCATTAGTGTTTCATAACATATTATATGTGTTAACCTATTATTGCAGTTATTCTACAGAAAACACTAATATTGCATTTGTTAATTTGTGTAATTTGGGTGTGTTAACTGTACTTCAAGCGCCCTGCACAAATTAATAACAAACGTAATATCCATCCATAGTAATACTGCCCGAAGACAGGTCCTTCACTGCAATCATAGCATTTTCATGCTATGCTTGCAGCTTTACTAGGAAATTGTAGGTGTGGTAGCTTCCCGTTGCTTTCCACACCGGTGAAGGATGATGATGATGAAGATGATAATGATAAAAATGATGATGATGGCAATATGATTTCGGGTACCGTTTGGGCCTTAAAGTTTTCCTGACATTTGTCTTACAGGTGAGGAAAAACCCCGATAAAAACTGCCCCGACTGGGGATCGAAGCCGGGCCCGCTGCTACCTCGAGACCACAGCGGTGGACAAACATAATATCTAGAATTAAAAATGTTTGCATTTATATGCTAAGCAAATGTATAACTTTAAAAAAATAGGACTATACAAAAAAATATTTAAATTACATTTAAAAAAGAGATTGCTGGACACATCATGTAGTTAAAATGAGTGTCAGCAGATATGTTTTCAAAATTATGATTAAAAATTCTTTGACAAAGAATCGTTAGGGAGATCTAGGCATAGAAGACAAACTTTTATTAAGAAACTGGAAATGAAAGGAAAAGAGGGAAAACAGCTGGGATAAGAACTATTAGAGAGACATAGTGAATATGGGATTGAACTTTCGATTTCAATAGGCCATATGTTAGTTTAATAACCTTAATTGGCCTATTATTTTTTCTCCGCACATGGTGAATCTTATCCTGAAATATTACCTTTTTATATTGTGTATATAAAAAAATAAAAAAAGTGATAATCAGCAAATTAATTGATAGGTTTCGAATGAGAATTTTTTTACAAGGCATTCCATATTGGGGATGTACTGAATTAATCTCCTGTTAACCAAACTACTCGTAACTATGATATTTTGCGATTTTCAAAGCTTCTAAAGCAAATTGTGGGTTGGAATTTATATTTCAGCTATCCTAAACGTTTCATTTATTTGTGCAGAACTTAAGAAATATCACATAGGCTACTACAGGAGTCCCTCCTAGTGCTAAAAATAATAATAATAATAATAATAATAATAATAATAATAATAATAATAATAATAATAATAATTTTTGTATTTTATTGTAAGCCTATGTTTTCCCTTTACAGAGATTTAGGCGCTCTTCCCCTACAGGGAAGAATTTGAACCATACTAATTTAGTTACACTTGTTTTCGTATAGATGTCATTTTTGAGTGGTCCGTGGTCAGCGTTCCGCCTCTTACTGACATCTAGGAAACCAAGGTAGTACTAGGACGGGAAAATTCGGTAAATTTTGCTTAGAGGCTTTTTCATTCAGGCTTAAGGATTTTTTACGAGCCTGAAAATCTTCAGACTCGGGACCCACGGCTTAAAGTCCCTCCCGGAGGACTTGCTTCTTGGATTTTTCCGTCCTAAAAAATCCATCGACCCCGGCCGGGTTTGAACCCGCGACCCTCGGGACCAGAGGCAAGGAGCATAACCACTAGTCCACCGCGGCCGGTTTAATAATTACTTACAATGAAACGTTTTACAAATTCTAAACCCTGATTTTCATAAACAGTCAAGCTTTACATTTCATTTATATCAAAACTATACTTTTGGACTTAATACGTATTCCTTGTGAACCCAGGACATAGAACATGCAATGTTGATTCTAGTATGTGCTAAATATCATTAGGCCTACTTATTATTATATTAATA
Organism: Diploptera punctata; assembly: GCA_030220185.1. NCBI lineage: Eukaryota > Metazoa > Arthropoda > Insecta > Blattodea > Blaberidae > Diploptera > Diploptera punctata. The sequence goes on along the minus strand of JASPKZ010010667.1, from coordinate 713,917 downwards.
ATAATAATAATAATAATAATAATAATAATAATAATAATAATATAAAATATGGGTGTACAAGAGGAGCCGGACATCATAGACATCATAGAAAAGAAAATATTGCAGTGGTATGGTCATGTCAAACGAATGCCAGAGCAAAGTTTGCCAAAAATTGTTATGGAATGGATCCCAATGGAAAGGAGGAAGAGAGGAAGACCGAAGAAAACTTGGATAGAAGGGGTACAAGCAGCTATGAATATCAGAGGAATGGAGGAAGATCGGGTGGATGGATAGAGAGGAATGGCATTTGGTTTCCGGAAGACGGCGGCAGCTGCCATGATACCGGATGATGATGATGATTAATAATATAATAAATAATGATATTTAGCACATACTAGAATCAACATTGCATGTTCTATGTCGTGGGTTCACAAGGAATACGTATTAAGTCCAAAAGTATAGTTTTGATATAAATGAAATGTAAAGCTTGACTGTTTATGAAAATCAGGGTTTAGAATTTGTAAAACGTTTCATTGTAAGTAATTATTAAAATATAAAACGTATTTCCTTTTCCTTGTAATAGAGAATACTGTGTTGTACTTATTACCATTAACATTGTTTTTTTTTCACCTTTTTTGTTACATCACGACAATGATTCTCTCACCTAACGAGTTCCAGGAAAGAGCGAGGTAAAAAAGAAAGAAGATAATCTATTTAATTAATCATTTAAGAACCAAAGCTAGCAAAAAAAAAAAAAGATTTAGAAAAAAAAGAAGAAGAAGAATGCACTCTACTGTAAAAACAATTACACTGCTAACATTTTTTACAACATAATCCCCTTTGTATCGGCAAACACAACGACACAAGATGGAAGTCTGCTAAAATTAAATTCTTGCCTCGCATTTGTCATGAACGCCACATTTTTCTGTTGTCAGCGAGGGATGAAGTGGATTTTCAACCCTCTCTCTGGATGTCCAGTAGCTCAAGTCTCAATTTGTCCATAAAGCTTTCACTACTGTCTGTCCTTAAGTATCATTCTCATTGCAAATTAAGTTATAAATTGAACCTTAATGAAGGTGATTATTACCGTTGGTTTCCATGGCAACCTTTAAGTAGGAACGTTAAAATATACTCAGCTTAGAGAACGTTAGGTATTTGTAGTTCAACTTAGAGTAAAGTCTCTGCTGAAAATGTTCGCTTACATGGCAACAATTCCATGGAGCTCAACTTTACATCTTAAAGGAAAACTTACAATGTAACTGTCAACCATTGCATGTCGAAACCTTCCTTGAAATTTCTTCCAGATAAGTGTTATGGTGTACAAAAGACGTGTCCAAAAAAACTAGTTTTTAACTGGAAAGCACTAAAATTCAGTTCTAAATCTCTCCTCTAAACTATAGGAAAGTAATATAACTCCTGTATTGGCAGAACGGATAACCCTCACTACCCGCCGTCCCCGTTGCGTCCCGCCTCACTTCACTTCGATCTTTATTCATTCAGAGATGTACATCTGCTCCTTACAGTTGGTTACCATCGGTGGATTCTGACCTAAGTATGCCTTGTAGTTAAAAATGCAGATAGTTTTTTGAACACGGCCTTTGTACATCACATCGCTTCTCTGGGAACATTTTCAAGGTAGGTTTCGGCGTGCAATGGTTGACAGTTTCCTTATCATACATAAACATACTAGGCTAATTCATTTATCAGATGAAGTAGGTTCGGATTCGATCCCTGGTCAGAATACATGACATTGGTGGTATTGTACTGTACCATGATGTACCTCAAGGACGAAGGTTAACTGCTGCAATTTCTTGAAGCACAGCTTCGATCAACACAAAGACGAAATCGATGATAGGCCTACTTGCCTTCATGATAAAACGAAGTGTCACAATGATAGCGATGTTACGAACCTCCTGATTCGACGAGACTGCGATATATTCAAATATCCGCCATACTTACCCGATATGAGACCATGCGACTAAGATCTCTTCGCAAAAATGAAATAAACACTTTAAAGGAGACGGTATTTCACATAAAACGCTATTATCAGTGCTGTAAGGCAGTCAGTTCGGGACATAAAACAGATATGGACGTGCTAGCGGAATGAACATTCTACATGTGTGGCAGAAGGCGGTAGACATGGAAGGAGATTACCCTGAAGGAATATAAATATATATTCTTTGACTATTTAACTCGTGCTCCAAATGGGAGTCAATGGCCAAACAGGTTTCAATCAATTTTGTTTAACAACCAATGACAGCTGTGTTTCACCTCGCTCTTTATCGAATACTCTTTACCAGCTCCAGATTTTGTGATAAAAAAGCTCCTCCTTTTTTTAATATTCTGAACAGGTCAGAGCATTATTTTGCAGTGACTAACTCTCCAAAAAATACATTGAATATAGCAAATAATGAACAGATTCCTTCGAACCACACATTTGATAATTGTGTATTCAATAAGTGTGTTTTTAAATATTGATTTTACTGAGTTGTTAATTAAAAATAAATTAATACCCTATAATGTTGGTTATAATAAACGGTTTGATATGTTTAATTTTTTCTCCACTAGGGTGCATTCTTACAATATTGTGATCCTATTTGTCAATAAATAATATGATAAAGTTGCAGGGAATAAACAAATGAAACATAACCACACATTTCTGATTTGTTTTCAAACATCGCCATTTACATTAAGTATATAGGCCTAAATATTTTAAAATACCGGTAACTATATTTAAATAATGATTTTTGAGTGAACAGCTTAATTTTATTCGTTAAATAGTCCTAACAAATGCAACTCTTGATTTTCAAAACCTCTAGATAAATTCACTCGGTGAATTTATAGATGATTTGTAAATCACTCGTGACGTTACTTATGATAATGAAGCCTTCTATGAATTACATCAATGTCCAATAACTTTTTATCCAACTCCTGAAAAAAAAAAGTTATGGGAATTGAAAAAAAAATTCTGTGGCATCATGCTATCAACATAAATTCAAATAAAAAAACAGAAAAATACACAATTTATTGTAGCAGTATATGAATAATTACTTGAGAGAAATATACATGCTTGGTTTTTATCCCAAAATGTTTGAAAAATGTCTTAAAATAAAGTGAGAATTTGAGCTCAAACTAACCTAAAATCAGCATATATACAGTGTGAAATGTATATTAGTCATTGCTCAGACAGTGTAGCTAATTTATCACAAAACCCCTCTAATAAAATAGTGAACGCTAAACTAATCTGGTGTATTAACTCGCCCAATCTCTCACCGTAACTTGCCCACTAATGTAGGTGGACTCACGGTATAGAATCATCTTATATGTGAGCAAACATATTGTCAATTAGCTCTAGCGGCAACATATGTTATCACATTGTTAAAGACGACGCTAAAAATCACTTGTTCTCCGATCGAAGATTCATTGATGGCACAGTGGCATAGAATAGCTAAAGATTTCGTATCTTTCCTTTGACATCTAATGTCATGTCACCTCTATTTTTTTTAAAATGATACAATGAAATTATGAATATGATGGAATAAAACTGGCAATTAAATCCAAACCCATCATTTCCTTTGACGACTGAGGAAAACCAGGAAAATACCTCTGTCAGATTGGTTTTAACTCGAGACCTCCGGAATATGAATTTCAAACGATACCCCTCACTCGGTAAAAATATATTTTATTAATTTAGCGAATTTGTCAGACCGAAATCCATATTCAGTTTTCGCTAACACTCATCTCTACTTACCTCCTACATAACGTAACTACAAATATATTTTATTAATTTAGCGAATTATACAATTTGTCAGACCGGAATCCATATTCAGTTTTCGCTAACACTCATCTCTACTTACCTCCTATATAACGTAACTACAAATATATTTTATTAATTTAGCGAATTATACAATTTGTCAGACCGGAATCCATATTCAGTTTTCGCTAACACTCATCTCTACTTACCTCCTACATAACGTAACTACAAATATGCTTCAATAGTTAAAATTAGCTGCCATATTAATCATAGGCTCAGTTCTGGAAATGCATGCTATTATGCATTACAGAGACTCTTGACGTCCTAACTCCTTTCAAAAAATGTTAAACTGAAAATATATAAAACTATAATTTTACCAGTTATATTATACGGATGTGAAACATGGACTCTTACTTTAAGGGAGGAAAATATATTAGGAATATTTGAGAATAAAGTTCTTAGGTAAATTCTTGGACCAAGAGAGATGAAGAGACAGGTGAATGGAGAAAACTACATAACAGTTGAAGTGCCACTTTGTAGGGTCACTTTTCGGCGCCACTTTGTAGGTGCCACTTTGTAGCGCCACTTTGAAGCATCGCGTTTCGGCGCCACTTTAAAGCGGAGTGATTGGGTCGCTCCACTTTGTTGCAGGGTTATTCTTCGGCTACTCTGTTCCAGGGTTTACTCCTTCCATGCTACGGATGAGGGGTCCCTGGTGCTGGACAGTGTAGGTTAATTGCCCCGGACTAGGTACTCAGGGTACGTTATCAGTGAGCAAATGGGACTTTGGTTCTCATGTACAACGGAGGATTGTCGGATGAGAGATGGACGCGAGGAAAATACAAACAGCACTACAGTAATTATACGGTCTTACACCAAGTAGACACACATCTTTATTTTTTTCTTGAGCACTTTGTTTTACACTATTAGCTCGGTTGAAACGCCGGCGGAGATGTCTGCTGATGTAGGCTCTACTTGAGAAATAATTATATTTTTTTATCGAGATTGTTGATCGCTAACACTAACACATTTTTCTGAACTCAAGACTTCACTGCACTTGGAGACCACACGTCTCTTACCGGCCGCCTCTCGCCTTACCGTTTTACTTCCCACTCACTGATTCTCTAGCGTAATCTAACACACTTTCTTTTTCTCAAATTTTTTTGCCTACATGGAAGAAAGGTCTCCCACCAACTTACATGTCATTTTAATATACACTCTAATTGGACATTACTCTGATAGGGCGTATCCTCGCCACTGTCACAGCTTATCCCTACACAAGATGTTAATTACTCCAGTTTTTTGCCAAATTTTACTGGCTCAAGTCGTCAACATTCCTAAATGGGGTGTAAATTTTATTTGCTCATTCGCTGGAGGTCTTTGCTGGACGTGTCCTATTGTCCGCAATCCTGGATGACCTACTTTCTCTTTCCTTCTTGTTTTTACGTGATATTTTTTCCTGACACTTACAGAATTTCAAATGGCTGGATATCTGCAATCAAAAGATGTCCCGGTCTTTGTTGATTTATTTAGAAGTAATAAACTGCACTTGTTTTTTTCTTACTTTTTTATAGTCATTTTAATATAAAATTATAGAATATTCACCTGAAAGGTCCGTCTCCTCAACTTAATTAATCATTTAACTGTAGCGCTTGAGGAGACGGACCTTTCAGGTGAATATTCTATAATTTTATATTAATTTTGAATAAACCTCAACGGAACACATCATGAATATTATAAAAGATGATTTTTTATAGTGTCGTCCCGTGGCTAAAAAAAATGAATGTCTACGCTATTCTTAGGGTTTTATATTTTAATTCTACGAAACTACTACTTTTCCTAAGTTCATGGAGTGAGGATAGAGACCACTATTGTCTCCTTCTTCACTTTGCGACCGAGGGGTGAGATGTCCTACTTTCCCGTCTTCGTAACGTCTTGGGAATATTTTTGCTAAACAATAGCCTGTCCTACACAAACAAGTTACCCTAATGCATTCCGGTGTTACTAGGACTTGACCCAAAGGAAGTCATCCTGTATCTTCCAAGAGATCGGTATTGTTACACAATTGCTTGTCCTTCATGTGTTTCGTTAAAGAAAAGAAAAATAAAAATCCTATCGAGCAAACATCCTCGCTCATAAATATATCATGTTGACACTCTTGTCTTTTTACTTTAAAAAAATAAAACGTACAGGTTTTTATTGTTTTATCAAAAGAGCCACTTGGCGTATCGAATTGTGTTCCATAAACATATAGTCGATTGGCGACTCGTTTAATAGCTTTGCAGAACATCTGCCCCTGTCTCTCTAACTGTTGAAGGAAATAATAATAAAAAAGAGAAATTACTGTAATGAAATTTCATTAAATATAGTATACAGCCTATTAACATATAACTTATTTATATTATTTACATTATTGGGATAAATTTGTAAATTTTAAATTATTACGGCTGGGGGACCTAAATCTTGTTTCACGGTGAACTACATGGTCTTTATAGGAAGCCAGATATAATAGGAACAGTTAAATCTCGTAGATTGCGATGGGCAGGACATGTGACACGAATGGGGAATGAAACAAATGTATGGAAGGTTCTTGTGGGAAAACCAGAGGGAAAACGCCCAGTTGGTAGACCAAGAATGAGGTGGGGAGTAACATTAACTATTATTTGAAGGAAGTAGATTATACAGGGAATGATTGCAAAACATTAGCTCAGGATAGGGATGTATGGAGAGCTTATGTCCACGCGGTCAAGAACCTACGGGTTTCCTACTGCCAGTGAGTTAGTTTAGTTATTTAAATTATGTTTTCGAAGCAAGATTTCATTTCCTATAAACCAAAATGCCAATCGCCGAAATCGGATTACGTAATCTTTTATCATTACACTATAAAGTAAACTCGTGTGAGGTAAACCTATTGAGAGGCAAGAAACCGCGTGTGAAAGTAGCTTTTATCTCGTTAAAACGATAGATGGTATTAGTAGAGACATAAAAAGCAGGTGTCTTTCCTTGTTGAGAACATCCGCAGGACACTAACAAGGGTTATTGATGACGTAAACCTCCCACCCCCATCATGAAAAAAAATTCGTCTTCTTCAGACTATTCTTCTAATGCCACTTCTACCCTCTACGTTTAACAGGGGTTCCCAACAGAACAATGTGTTATTAGCTGAAATAACATTTTTCAAAATTTTCTCGATTTATAGTTTACCAAAGTTCATTATTTTTATTGGTGTTAATGAATTGAAAACATTAACCTATTTAGGCTATATCTTAACCTTTTCAGGTCCATATTTTTACTTCGTTCGAAGATAAAAGTATAAAACATTCACGTAACTTATAAAACTGACCCTTCAGAACATATTTTTGAGGTTTTTAAATAAAAAAACAATTTTTTGAGCCAAATAGATGGATTGAAATATTAAACGGTCATAACTTTACGAAAAAAATATTGTAAAAATTTGATAAAACAGCACACGCATACACACACACACATACATACACAGATTATATACATATATATATATATATATATATATATATATAATTATATATCTCCAGACCCAAGTTAGAGATTTAAAATCCCCTAACCCATTGAACATCAGACCCTTCGGAATGAAAGGGACTTCACGACCTTCCAATGGTGAAGAACGTAAACCTATTTTTCGCTAATTATAATTAAGATATTGGTAGTTATTTACGTAATATAAGTTAGGTTAGAAGTTTCGAATTTATATGACTTGATACGTAAATAAGTGGTCATAGCTGTGTTTCTCCTTGTATCTGTCGTGCGTCATCTCAGAGTGAAATTAATAAATAGATAGATCATCGGTCATTAATGTCTTTTAATAATAATAATAATAATAGCTTTATTTTACCTGGCAGAGTTAAGGCCTTAAGGCCTTATCGTCCGATTCCTAATAGCCAATTTTGTCGGTTCATCCAATCTCCTGGTTGTAGATGTTTCTCCTTCATATATGAATATATTCCCTGACTCCAGAAAAAAATAGGAGAGTAGTGGAATCAATATTTATCGTATATTTAAGAGAATGTGGTCTCCAGGTAGCGTGCAGCCTTGTCACGCAGCAGGCCCAGGTTTGATTCCCGGTCGGGACAGGCTCCTGGGTGAGGTTTTTTGGGGGTTTTTCCTCACCTGTAAGACAAATGTCAGGAAGCTTGGAGTCCAACGGTCCCCGAATATCATCCGGACATCATTATCATCCTTCACCGGTGTGGAAAGCAACGGGAATCTACCACACCTATAATTCCCTAGTAAAGCTGCAAAGCATAGTATGAAAATGATATTATTGCAGTGAAAGACCTGGCTTTCGGCAGATTTACTATGGATGAATATCACATAAATTAATAAAAGCAATTATAATGATTTATACAATAAATTCCAAAATGACGGTCTCCCAGAACATAAATATTTTTATTGTCGTTTTTCGCGACAAATTGTCATTTTGCTTACTATATGTCTCTTTGTCTACCGCTCTGGTCTCGAGGTAACGTGCTGCCTTGTCACGCAGCGGACCCTAGTTCGATCCTCGGTCGAGACAAGTTTCCTGGATGAGGTTTTATCGGGGTTTTTCCTCACCTATAAGACAAATGTCAGGAATCTTTAAGGCCGAAACGGTCCCCGAACATCATCTGGCCATCATTATCACGTTCCCCTCATTAGATTAAGTTTGCAATTAAGTCCTTTCCTGCGGATCATTACCATCATCATCACCTATCATAAATCATCGGGTCAGCGTAACTCCGTCTTCCAGGCTCCCCAATTTAAGAAGTGGGTAACAATAACACTAATGCCAGCAGCATATACCAGAATGTCTAAATGACAACCTGGTTGCATTGAATATAAAACAAATTATGCCTCTTTATACTTTTGGGATACTCTATACTCTATAAGAAATTATACAGGATTAGAAAAATGACAGCATTTTTAAAGAAAACAAATTGGTGGTATTCTTTTAATGTATTAAAGCGCTTTCAAGTAGGCATCTGCTTGTGTTCGGCATATTCCCTGGTTGTACATAAGAGAAAATCAATTCAATATAATTATACAGAGTGAATCCGAACTCTACCGACAAACTTTCACAAGTTGTTCAGGGATGTTTTCTAGTGTTTTATATCGCATAATTATTTATCACGCCGCTTCATCAGACTATCCGACATACATAATCTTGACACTCGATCCCATCAGCACATTGTCCTTTATATCCTTCCTCATCACACTGTGTATTATTCATTATCTTTTACAGTCTCATTTGCCAAAACATGGAATTCCCTTCTGCCTATGTCACAGACTGTCAAAAATAACATCCTTCAAAAACAAACTAAAGAATTATTTAAGAAAAAACTAACTTATACACCTCACTGATAGAATTATTTATGAAAATAATATTAAAATTGACAAACATTTTCATGTGTTTAAATATTGTTTAACCGTAAAATTAGTTTTCTACATCTCATTATTTTTCTTTTGTTTTTTATATAGGCCTCTATATTAGACAGGGACGATCTATCAACAATTTAATTTATCTTGCTAGAATACATTTTATTATTAGCTTTAGTCTTAATCTTAAATATCATTGACTGATTGTATTATAGATCGTAATACAATAGTTCTTCCTATAACTCTTAAAATAATTTTAATCCAAACTTTAGTGATGCCGCATTTTGACTACTGTGACGTTCTACTAACTGACATAAGTGACGGATTGTCGGACAAACTGCAGCGTGTCCATAATATGTGTACCAGATTCATATTTAATGTTCGAAAATACGATCACATTTCTCCATTATTCTACGAATTGTCATGGCTACATCTAAAAGAGAGAAGAAAATCGCACTGTTTAATTCTCCTATTTAAGATCCTACATACCTCGATTCCCAATTATTTATCATCCCGTTTCCAGTATCTATCCTCAAACCATAACTTAAACACAAGATCACAACATAGTCTCTTACTTAATATACCGCAACATAGGACATCACATCACTCCATGTCATATACCATCTCCACTTCTCGCAACTGGAATTCCCTACCACAAGAAATAAGGGGCTGCCGGACATTGGCATCTTTTAAAAGAAATCTAAATTTATATTTGCTCTAAACTCGACTTCATTATTATCCAGTGTAAGATATATATATATATATATATTAATTGGTGTTTCCCGTATAATGCATCATATTATTATTATTATTGTTATTATTATTATTATTATTATTATTATTGTATCATTATTGTTATTACCCTATAAAATGTTGTTTGTACATGACATTTACATTGCTACATTTATTGTATCTTTAACTGTTTATAGTTAGTATAGTGTCGAATATTTATTTGTATTTGTGCTGGTTGAGTGGAAGAGAGGGCCTTATGGCCTTAACTCTGCCAGAATAAATAAAGTATTATTATTATTATTATTATTATTATTATTATTATTATTATTATAGATATTATCTTACTGCTCAAATCTTCATTTAGTATTTAATATTAGAGTTAATTATGATTGTTATATTCTGATGTAATATGTTTGCCCTGATGAGTGGAAGAGAAGGCCACATGGCCTTAACTCCACCAGGCTAAATAAATAAATAAATTATATAAGGAACCCATGGTCTCTGGTGGCTCATTACCGAGTAAGTTCATTGTTTTGGCTTCGTGTGAAGCCCTCCTTGCCGCTGATAATTCGCAGGCGTATATGGTTTCAACATAATGCGACATCAGCACATTTTGCAGTAAAAGTTAGGGAACACCTTGAAGAAGAGTTCAGGCAAATTTGGATGGTCATGGTAGTCCTATTCCTTTGGCCGGCTCGGTCACTAGATCTAGAACCCATTCACTTTTTCTGTAGGGGTCACGAGAAGAGTCTGGTGTACGTGACTCTTGTCGAAAATTGTATGGACCTTGTTGTTAGAATTCTAGCAGCCGCTGCCGATGTGCGTCAATCTCCAGGGAATAAGAGCATGAGCGACAGTCCATGAGGACTCGCAGTGAAATTTATAATGATCATGACGATGGGCTTTTGAACAATTAATTTCAACAGTGAAACAGTGCAATTTGGAAAGAATAATATTCCGAGGAAACAGATACAAAGATGATTGAGTTACACAAATCAAAAAACAATTAAATTACTCAGTAATGAGTCATCGGAGACTATTGGTTCCTTATATAAAAACACTCATAAACATATCTGAAAAAATTGTGAAATTATGTCGGTAGAGTTCGGGTTCGCCCTGTATGTAGTAGAAAAATAATTCCTATCCTGCATTCATCTCACATGTCATTTGAAGATTCCTAAAGAGCATACGCTGGTTGCCAGGAGTTTTCAACCCGGTATAATCCCGATATGAATTACTTTATTTTCAATGTTTCGATAACTATATAAAATATTAGGCCATTTGCATCTTTAAATTCTAATTTATGGATTTAGGCTTCATTCACTGTGGGTACACCTTATCCAGTATATTGAAATAAACTTTGTACTCTACTCATGTATATTTCTTTTGAAAAAATAAGTAAACAAAACTTGAATGAAGTTCGGTCGTCAAGTTAGAATAAAAGATGTTCATCTGTTTTGTGAGGTGAGAAAAAAATGAATACAAATAGCATGTTTATGAAGTCTTCTAACAGAGTCTGCTGTTATAACTTTTTCCACAGCATGAAAATTAATATTGTAGGGGGAAAAATAAACAAAGAAGTGAAGCGTTCCTTTACAATAATTTCTAAGCTATAAAATTGACACAACTAAAGCTACAAGAATCCAGAATCCAAAAGCTTATTATAAAATTAAGTTAATAACAATACACCGAATGATTTGACTCATACGATAGAGTATGAGATAGATTGCTGTTGTTGTTGGTGGCTTCCAGGTTTGTTGACCAAAGTCATTTTTTTCTTAGCTTCCCAATAAAGTTTCCATTTTTCTTTTTATTTTCATCCAATTTTCTGCAGCTGAGAAGGTGTTCCTTATTGATGAAAGGTCATCTTGGAGTTCCTTCTTATTGAGAAGCTTGCCATATTGTAATCTTCTTTGCATTAACCTGGTGCACAATGAGGAGATAGGATTACTGTGCAACCTTATTGTGTGAAATTCTCATCAGTTGAAAAAAGAAATCCTTAAAGAGACGTTAAATCGAACACATTGAATTCACAGTTACTAGGGCAGTCACAAATATAATGATATTAAGAATATAAAAATATATATAATTATGTCTTTCTTCAAAATTTATCTACAAAATTATCTTTAATACTTAACAAGAAACAGGTGACAAAACATTTATAACTTATTAATAAAATCATCCATAAAATTGTATATATTGCATATAGTTTCTAAGGTAAACAAATTTCAAAATTCTATATTTCAGTTTTTTGAAATTATAAATAACTAATAAAATATATATTATTATGCACCATCCATCCATCCATAATAATTCAGCCCGAAGGCAGGTCTTCACTGCAATCATAGCATTTTCATGCTATGCTTTACAGCTTTACTAGGGAATTATAGGTGTGGTAGCTTCCCGTTGGTTTCCACACCGGTGAAGGATGAAGATGATAATGATAAGGATAATGATGATGGCCGAATGATTTTCGGGGACCATTAGGCTGTAAGCTTCCTGACATTTGTCTTTGAGGTGAGGAAAAAACCCGAAAAAACCTCACCCAGGAGCCTGTCCCGACCGCGAATCGAACCCGGGCCGCCGCGTGACAAAGTATCACGCTACCTCGAGACCACAGCAGTGGACAATAATCTATAAACTTTTCACTGGAACTTATACCGTTATATATCATAACATATAGTATAACATTACTGTTTAAATATCCAATAAAACCTATAAAATATATAGCACTTAGGAACAGTATATTTTCATTGTCCACCGCTGTGGTCTCGAGGTAGTGTGCTGCCGTGTCACGCAGCGGGCCCGGGTTCGATCCCCGGCCGGGACAGTTTTTCTGGGTGAGGTTTTTATCGGGGTTTTTCCTCACCTGTAAGACAAATGTCAGGAAAACTTTAAGGCCCATATGGCCATCGCAATCACCATCATTCATATTCATCTTAGGTTAAGCTTAGGATTAGGGACTCTCCTGGCGCACCATTATCATCATCACCACCCATCATATCATCGAGGCAATGCAACCCCGCCTTCCAGGCGCCCCAACCTCAGAAGAATATATTTTTTTTTATTTGTCAACAGTGTATAAGGTAGGTTCCAAGTTCAAATCACGGTTTGAATAATATTATTGTAATTTTTAATGGTTTTCCTTGACCGTCAAAGAAAATATTAGGTTGAACTTTGTATTATTATAATTTATTTACCATTAATAATCATTTCATAATTCATCACAATGTATCAGTGAATTTACATAATGTACATGAGTAGATACACAGCAACCTTTGATGATTAGTATTGAATTTATTTAATGACGCTCTTCAATATCTGAGATAATTCAAATATAGGCGTTAAAGGGTTGATTAAATACTTAGCGGCCTTTTATTTTAGGTTGATGATATTTTACATGCCTTAAATCTATTACATAAGATCCATGATTTTACATTTCTTCCGAAGGAACCTATACTTTATCTTGTTGAATTATGTGTTTAGTATAATAAATTCAAGTTTTTTTAAATTATATTAACCAGTTTGAATTCGAAAGCTTGGAAATAAGATTTCAGTATTGTAATTACTAAAGGCTTCTATAGTCCACCAGGATAGACAAAAACGTCTTGGCATACACCCGAAGATAGTAGCACAATATACAAAGCAATTCTGCACTTCTTCCATGATATAATAATATTTTGTTAGTCTATTTTCCATTAAAACCAGATATAACGGCTGCGGGACCAGATATGATGACCATATGTCTACCCTATAATGGCTGGATGATGGTCCACCTCTATAATTAACACATGTGGATGTGAAGTCATCAGCCGGCTGGTGGATCAAGGGCCTTGTAGGCATATCATGCCTGGGTTTAGAGTTAGTTAGCAACGTCCACCGCTGTGGTCTCGAGGTAGCGTGATGCCTTGTCACGCAGCGGACCTGGGTTTGATTCCCGGACGGGACAGGCTCCTGTGTGAGGTTTGTTCGGGGTTTTTCCTCACCTGTAAGACAAATGCCAGGAAGCTTACGGCTCAATGGTTCCCGAAAATCATCCGGCCATCATCATCATCATCATCCTTATCATTATTATCATCATTCTTCACCGGTGTGGAAAGCAACAGGAAGCTACCACACCTATAATTCCCTAGTAAAGCTGTAAAGCATAGCATCTGCCTCGGGCAGAATTACTATGGATGGAATATTTTATAACCAGAATTTAATGAGTACACGTCTCTTTAATTAAGAATAAGATCAGAACAAGAACAAGAATAAATATTATTCACAAATAAATGTTATACACAGTATTGACACCCGCACGAGCAAGTGTTCGTGTTCGGATGTAGTTCATTTACAGAAATATTGCATAAAGAATATAATTCATTACAAAGTTTTATTAAATGATGGGGGAAAACAAAGCCTATAAATTTAGGAGCCAGTTTCAGGATATAAAATAAATTCTGGAACAATTTTTTTTAAATAATGCAAGGTAAATAAAATAAACAAAAAATATAAAATAGTTTAATACCAGGCTGAAGAAGGTAGTAATAGGAAATAATATAAAACAAATCAAATTTAGGAGAAAATTTGAAAATACAAAACTCATTCTGACGCACAAAGAATTACTGTAAACAGAATGATACAAACAAAAACTGTGTAATAGATTAATACCAAACTGAAGAGAATAATTAAATACATATAAAGCAAAATACATTTAGGAGAATATTATCACAGAATTTCAAATTATCTGTCTTATGCATTGATAAGAATATAGTTGAGTCCCTGAGTATAAAAATGGGCTATGTCCATTAGGTCTCTTTTCGAGATCAGATAAATTTCTTTTAAATACTGGTTTGAATAATCTAATATATAAAAAAATCTAATATATAAAATGAATGTTTGTTTGTTTGTTCGTATTTTATGCGCTGCCATTCGATTGTGATAGGGCTTTTTGCAAAATGTTCAGGCGATTCCCGGCATGAACATAGGCTATAAGAGAGTTATGATACTCAAATCCTACACCCTTATAAACCACCCTATGTAGTGAAAAACGTGAAAAAAGTAGCTTTTTTGACACTTAAATGGCTTATGCTGCCTAAACCAAAACAAATATTCAAAATTAATGTACACAGAATTGTACATCTATTAAAACTCTACAAAAAAGTACGCGTAAACAGATGTTTATCTTTTACGGAAAACTCACAATAACCATGTCTTTCATTGATGCCAAGAAGATTCGGATAAATAGATTCCTGGGCAAGCGTAGCAGCGAACGGCGGGTATTCTTTTACGGATAACTCACAATAATGCATTTTTTTTCTCTCAGCTCATTTATGCCAAGAAGATCGGGATAAATAGATTTCCGGACAACGTCGGATAATCATCAGGGGTATCTAAAAATAATTACGATATAATTTTTTCTCTTTTACTTAAACATAAAAACACATTCATTTTCGTCTTTCAGCTCATTTCTACCAAGAAGATCGGGGTAATTAGGATATAAATGTTTCCCATTACTTATTCAACACATTAATTTTCACCTTTTAGTTAATTTATGCCAAGAAGATGGGGAAAAGTAGATTCCTGAGTAATGCCGATTAGTCAGCACAGGGTATCTGAAAATAATTACGATATAAACTTCTCATTTAACTTATTCAACTAAACATAAAAACACATTAAATTTCGTCTTTCAGCTAATTTATGCTTAGAAGAACAGGATAAGAAGATTCCCGGTCAACGATGAGTAATCAGCACGGGGTATCTAAAAATAATTACGATATAAATTTATAATTATTTTCCCTCTCTTTTATTCAACTAAACATAAAAACACATTAATTTTCGTCTTTCAGCTCATTTATGCCAGGAAGATTGGAATTAGTAGATTCCCGGGTAACATCCTGTAATCAGTTTGAGGCATTTTAAAATAATTACGAAATACATTGTAGCCGAACTTATTCAACTAAACATAAAAACACTCTAATTTTCGTATTCCAGCTCATTTAAGCCAAGATGATCGGGATAAAGATTCCCTGGCAATGCCGGGTAAACAGCACGAGGTATCTAAAAATAGTTACGATATAAATATTGCCTTACACTTTTTCAACTAAACATAAAAACACATTAATTTTCGTCTTTCAGCTCATTTATGCCAAGAAGATCGGGGTAAGTAAATTCCCGGTAACGTCCGGTAATCTGCACGGGGTATCTAAAAATAATGACGTTACAAATGTTTCCGTTTACTTGTTCAACTAATATAAAAACACATTAATTTTCGTCTTTCGCCACATTTATGGCAAGAAGATAGGGATAAGTAGATTCCCGGGCATCGCCAGTTTTTCAGCACGGGGCATCTAAAAATAATTACGATATAAATTTATAATTATTTTTTCCTTTCACTTATTCAATTAAACATAATAACACATTAATTTTCTTTTTTTTCGGCGCACGCCGAGTGTTAACAAGGGTTTTATATAATCTGGTTTTTGTTTGTTTCGCATGTCGGATATTTTGAATTTAAATACTTTATTTATTAAAACATAACATTTCTTAGTATTTTGTTTCCTTTCATTTATGTCTTCCTGGATATTATTATGTTTATATAGTCAATTTAAACAGGAGTCCATAATTTTTTCAGCTATTGATGTAATGTCAATTTTATTGTTTGGGACTTGCTGATAGTAAATGTCAATACTAACGAAACCATCAGAGTCTTATTCAATTAAGTCCTCTCCCATATACCATCCTATCCTAACCTTCAATTGGCGAAACAACTGACTGACTGACTGACTGGATAAGGCAAAGTCTAGCTTCGCCCAGTGTGCTGCGTATGTTAGAACCCACTAGGGCTCTTTGGCAGCTAAGTTAATAGTGGCTATCATTACGGGGTTGTAGTTCACTTAATCCGAGCCTATTTGGCGGCGCTAGCGTTTGTGTGCGAATGGTGATGCAATTTGGACAGAGATAGGGATGTGATGACCTGAAGCAGGACATCAGAAACCACATTGTTTTCAAGCCGAGAGTCGGAAATCCAGCATTGTGGAATGAGCCACGCTACTCCAGGTGAGAGCACTTCGCCAAATCTCTGGCTGGATTTAATGAGGAGTAAATCGGATAAATATGTTTCTATGTACAGCACGCCACTGGAGCAAGCGTCCCATACTGCGTACCATAAAATTTGTATGCAAAGATGTAAATTTGTGCATCTTGCTTACATTTTCAGTTATCATGGCATCAATATGGGGAAGTTGCGCTACGTTGTGTAGGTCTGTCATCCTTGTGAAACGCGGTGCTTGAAAAATTATTTTCAAACACTTATTCTGTATAATTTGTATTCTTCGTTTATGCTGTTTTGCGAGGATGCTCCAGGCCTCACATCCGTACAGTAGCATGCTGCGGATCACGCTTTTATACAGTAAAAGCTTGATCTTACGTGACAATGTATTCGACCTGAAAAATGGGTATAAAATTGCAATTGCTGCATTTGCTTTATATTGTAGATGTCGAATATGAATTTTGAAGGTAAGCTTGGGGTCCAGATGGACCCCAAGATACTTCACTGAAGGTTCTAGGCGAAGATTTTGAGTTGCCAAGGTTAGTTGGATGGGTGACCGTCTGGTTGATTTAGTGAAAAGGATCGCCTGGGTTTTTGTCGTATTTATCTTTATGTTCCATAACTGGAACCAAATATAGATACGGTTGAGAGCGGTTTGGAATACATGGATTCGATTAGGAAGAGATTTGAAGGTAGTCTGGTAAAAGAAACAGGTATCATCGGCGAATGATGCGGTATGGATGTAGGGGATAGTAGGAAGGTCTGATACGTATACAGTATGGGTGAAAGGACAGCACCTTGGGGAACTCCCGCCAAGATTGCCTTGCAGTCCGATTTATACCCACTGATCGAAACATAGAATTTTCTGCCAGTGAGGTATTTTGCAATTAATTTAATAAGTGGTGCCGAAATTTGATTAGTTTATAGATAAGCCCATTTATCCAGGTCGTATCAAATGCCTTCTCAATGTCCAGGAATACAGCGATGGTACTACGTTTCCTGTTATAACCCGTGACAATATGATCAACCAGTCTTGCTAGCTGGAGCGGAGTGCTATGTAAATTTCGAAATCCAAATTGGTGGTTTGGTAAAAGAGCTTTGTTTGTAACTTCAATTTTGAGTCTTACCAAAATTATTTTCTCCAAAATTTTGCCCAGTACAGGCAGCAGACTAATTGGTCGCAAATTGTCTGGGTCTGATGGATTCTTGCTGGGTTTTGAGAGGGTTATGACTTTGGAAAGTTTCCATACGTTACGAAAATACTGTAACTTAATACAGTATTTAAAGATTTGGAGTAAAAGCAGTAAGGATTTGATGGGTAGATTTTTGACAGCAAGGTTCGAGATACCATCGCTGCCAGGGGCACGGTAAGGATTGAGGTTACGTTTAATTGTACGCACTTCTGTAAGGTGGATATCTGGAAGGACATGTGGGATAGGAGTAGCAAGAAACGTAGTAACAACGTCATTTACCTCAGTCTCATGTACTGGAGTAGTGAGTTCATGTGGTCGGAACCGATTGGCCAGATGTGTAGCAAGGACCTGGGCCTTATCGCCAGGGTGATAGACCCAGGTACCATTGCTGCTGATTGCAGAAGCAGGAGCTCTACTCCTTCTGATCCTTTTAAGGATATCCCACGGAGGAGTTCGATCAATATTTTGTTGAGTCATAGACTCTTCCCATCGGTTGGCGAAACAATAATTCATTCTGCCAGTTATTTATATATTCCGGACCGCAAAGAAAACAAAATCATATAAAGCTCTGAAGTATCATTGTACATTACCATGTGATTTGATGCAAATATAAGTAATTTCTACTCATTTGTTCTTCTATTGTTTTATATTATATTACTAGCTGGCCCGGCGAACGTCGTATCGCCTTTAAATATCTTTACGTTAATTTTTCTATGTTTTAATAGTTATCTGCTATTCGGGGCGGAAACAAATCCAACAAATCAAAGATCATAAAAATCGGTCCAGCCGTTCTTGAGTTATAAATAGTGTAACTAATCCGACTTTGTTTTATATATATATATATATATATATATATATATAGTCCCGGCCACGCGTTGCTGTGGCTAAAGTATACGTTAAATTATGTTGTAGTAAACTAAGTGAGAAATCTAAATCAGAAAGTTTTTGTTTTACACAATTTTTTAGTTCTGGTACGTTAACTACACCCGGTATAAATATGGGTGGTGGTTTATGTGGAAGTGGTTTTGTTGATTGAGATGAATTTATGTTGTCTGCATTCTCAGTATCATCCATAAGTGTATCATAAGGATTATATACATTTATTGATGGAATATTTTGAGGAGGCTTGCTGATTTCATTATACTTTCGTTTTTTTCTACGAACTTGTTGGCAGTTTGGATTCTCATCATCATCAAGAAGTCTCTGTATAGTAATATCATCTTGTGATATATTATAGTCATCTTGTTTTTCATTTAATTGAGGCATGGAGATTGTTTCTGTAATATTAGGCATATTATTATAACTAACAGACTTACTTACAGTTCTGTTATTCCGTTCCTTAAGACCTTCATATGTTTTTAAATTGACATTCTTCTTAAATGTAAGATTTATGTCACATAGGCCTATACCAATTTGCGGAAATTCACTTGATATCTTATCATTCATGGTCTCTAGAACTGATTCGCCATATTGTTCAATGTCCCTTCTCGGTCCAGTTAAATTTAAATTAAGTTGCTGTCTTTCAGCCAGATTACTTAAAACTAATACTTACACACGAAATTAATATTATTATCAATATATTGAAAATAAAATAAACACAAACACACTTAAATTATGAAATAATCAATATTTGTAATTCAATTGAAATTCGCGGTTGCAACAAAAAGCACAGCCACCTGGTTAAATAATAAACCAATTACCTTACACGGCCATCTGTTAGAATCGTATGGAACTCACAGATAATTATAACTCTTTGTTAAATAATAAACAAATAATTTGCAATAAAAAATAATGCGACTATAAATTTAGTTATAAACTTCCCTAAGTCTCAAGTTGGATCAAACTGCACACAGTGTGCAAAATTTTATTAAAATCGGTTCAGTAGTTTAGGATTCCATCGCGGACAAACAACGTGACACGTAATTTTTATATATTAAGATATTATAGCCACAACTTTTATAAGTGTCCACCGCTGTGGTCTCGAGGTAGCGTGCTGCCTTGTCACGCAGCGGGCCCGGGGTTCGATCCCCGGTCGGGGCACGTTTTTCTGTGTGAGGATTTTATCGGGGTTTTTCCTCACCTGTAAGACAAATGTCAGGAAAACTCTAAGGCCCAAACGGTCCCCGAAAATCATCCAACCATGGCCATCATCCTTATCATTTATCATCATCATCCTTCATCGGCGTGGAAAGCAAAGTGAAGCTACCACACTTATAATTCCCTAGAAAAGCTGCATAGCATAGCATGAAAATGTTAAATGCTATGATTGCAGTGAAAGACCTGCCCTCGGGCAGAAGTACTCGTACTATGGATGGATATTATATTATATTATCCATCCATCCATAGTAATTCTGTCCGAAGGCTGGTCCTTCACTACAATCATAGCATTTTCATGCTATTCTTGCAGCTTTATTAGGGAATTGTAGGTGTGGTAGCTTCCCGTTGCTTTCCATACCGGGAAGGATGATGATGATAATGATAAGGATGATGATAATGATAGCCATATGATTTCGGGGACCGTTTGGGCCTTAAAGTTTTCCTGGCATTTGTCTTACAGTTGAGGAAAAACCCCGATAAAAACCCACCCAGAAAAACTGCCCCGACCGGGGATCGAACCCGGGCCCGCTGCGTGACAAGGCAGCAAGCTACCTCGAGACCACAGCGGTGGATTATACTTACTTACCCACTGGCACTATGGAACCCGTAGGTTCATGGCCGCGCGGACATAAGCTCTCCATACATCCCTATCCTGAGCTAATGCTTTCCAATCATTCCCTGTATAATCTGCTTCCCTCAAATCATAGTGGATTATATTATATTATATTACATTATATTACATTATATTACGTTATATTACATTATATTACGTTATGTTACGTTATGTTACGTTATGTTACGTTATGTTACGTTATGTTACGTTATGTTACGTTATGTTACGTTATGTTACGTTACGTTACATTACGTTGCATTACGTTGCATTACGTTACATTACGTTACATTACGTTACATTACGTTACATTACGTTACATTACGTTACATTACGTTACATTACGTTACATTACGTTACATTACATTACATTATCTTATGTTATTGTTATGTTATGTTATGTTACGTTATGTTACACTATGTTATATTATATTATATTGTATTATATTGTATTATATTGTATTTAATTGTATTATATTGTATTATATGTGTATTATATTGTATTATATTGTATTATATTGTATTATATTGTATTATATTGTATTATATTGTATTATATTGTATTATATTGTATTATATTGTATTATATTGTATTATATTGTATTATATTGTATTATATTGTATTATATTGTATATTGTATGTATTGTATTGTATTGTATTGTATTGTATTGTATTGTATTGTATTGTATTGTATTGTATTATATTGTATTATATTATATTATATTATGTTACATTATATTATGTTACATTATATATGTTACATTACGTTATGTTACATTACGTTATGTTACATTACGTTATGTTACATTACGTTATGTTACATTACGTTATGTTACATTACGTTAGTTACATTATGTTAATCGTTACATTATGTTACATTATGTTACATTGTTACATTATGTTATATGATATTATATTATATTATATTATATGATATTATATTAGAGGAGAGAGGAGGAGAGAAAGGGAGAGGAGAGAGGAGAGGATGAGTAGAGGATGAGGAGCGAGGAAGGAGGAGAGGAGAGGAGAGGAGGAGGAGGAGAGAGGAGAGGATGAGAGGAGAGGAGAGAGGATAGGAGCAGGAGAGAGAGGAGGATGGAAGGAGAGGAGTGGAGAAGGAGAGGAGAGGAGAGGGAGAGGAGAGGAGAGGAGAGGAGAGGAGAGGATAGGAGGAGGAGAGGCGGAGGACGAGGAGAGGCGAGGAGAGAGAGGGAGACGGCGAGAGAGGAGAGGAGAGGAGAGGAGAGGAGAGGAGGAGGAGAGTAGTAGTGAGAGGAGAGTGATGGAGGAGAGGAGAGGAGAGGAGAGGAGAGGAGAGGAGAGAGAGGAGAGAGAGGAGAGGAGAGAGGAGAGGAGAGGAGCTGAGAGGGAGGATGTATATGATATTAGAGGAGATGGAGAGGAGAGGGAGGCGAGGAGATGATATTATATTATTCATATTATATTATATGTATTATATTATATTATAGATTATATTATATTATATTATATTATATTATATTATATTTTATTATATTATATTTTATTATATTATATTTTATTATATTATATTATATTATATTTATTATATTATCGAATATATGTCTGTCCTTTATAGACTTCTAAACCGTTCAACCGATCTTCTAAAAATTTATATGTACAGGATTTCAGATGCGGCAAGTGTTTAGCATTATCTATTATGTTCTAAAATCATTAGGTGTAGGAGTTCACCTGAAACGAAATTTAAAAAATCGCTCTAGCAATCGCAATTTTCGATGTTTCACAACAAAACTCGGAATGTCGTATTAAAGTAAACCGAGGTATATATTTTCCGAATATGTATGAAATCCAACTATTAGAAATGGGGGTTTCCTGAAATTTGAAATTAAAAATTTATTCTAGCAATCGCCATGTTTGGTTCGTATCAATGTATACCATATAATTAATTATCCCTCAATATTTAATTTATTAAGCCGTAGCATCGCACGCCGGGTATTAGCTAGTACAGTATATTAGGATAAATAGTAATACAATTATGAAATATTTTATTTTAATAGACACGTGGTAACACTATAAAAATATAATTTATTATAAACGTAAATATACTCTCATATGAGCTAAGAGTAGATGTACTCCCTTGTAAATGAATCAAAAGTGGGTATGGCCTATTTTAATACTGAAGGGCTCAGTTGTGAGATCTAAAAAAGGAAAGTGTGGAACATCTTTCCTTTGAACCGGTCTGCTTTATATTTTAAAGGTGTATACGAGTACCGGCATTCTCTAACTAAAGCCTGGATTTTGGGTGTTACCTATGATGTTCAAGCATCTTAAATATGCTCATTATGTCGAGGTCAAGACACCACTGATTGGTTTCCGACCCTGTCAATAGCTTATATAGGCCGGGGCGGTAATTTTTCGGCCTCCAATCGAGCTATGGAAGGTTCTGGAATCGAACCTTCCCGACAGGGAGAGTAGAAGCTTAGAGAAGCCTCTGGCAAAGAGTCCAGGCGCATCGCTCATCATCTGCGAGCATCTTTCAACTCGCGAGTCAGCGGCTCATGAATCTATATCTACCAATGCGAGACCATTATTCTCGCCGTCTAACTAACTAACTCACTGGCAATATCGAACCCGTGGGTTCATGACCGCGCGGACATAAGCTGTCCATGCATCCCTATATTGAGCTAATGTTTTCCAATCATTCCCTGTATAATCTACTTCCCACAAATCATAGTTAATGTTATTCTCCCATCTCATTCTTGGTCTACCGACTTGGTGTTTACCCTCTGGTTTTCCTACAAGAAGCTTCCTTGCAAGGCTTTCATTACCCATTCGTGCCACATGTCCTGCCCATCGCAGTCTATGAGACTTAACTTTTCATATTATATTTAGCTTTTTATAAATACCATGTAGTTTACTGTTATGTAAGTCTTCTCCATTCATCTGTCTGTTCATCTCTCTTTGGTCCAAAAAATTTCCTAAGAACTATATTATCAAATACTCGTATTCTCCTTTCCTCCCTTAAAGTAAGAGATGTTTCGCACCCATATAATATAACTGGTAGACTAACAGTTTTATGTATTTCAGTTTAACGTTTTTTTAAAGGAGTTGGGACATCAAGAGTCTCTGCAATGCATAATAGAACGAATTTCCAGAATTGAGCCTATGTTTAATTTCTTTGTGCATCTCATTCATATTTGTGATTAGTGTTCCTAGGTATTTGAATTCAACCACTTCCTCAAAATTTCCCTCATTTGTCATTAGCTGTCCATTTTCATTATATAATGTATTTCTTTCTATGTGTAACCAAATATTTTGTTGTATTAATATTTACTTCCAGTCCCAATTCGTTAGTGTTACACTATTCTCGCCGTCACATGCGAAATTCAAACGCCGCTATTACGATTCGTCACAATATTATGAAAATCAATTGAGGGGGTGAAACTTTTGGATTAAAATAATACAGGTCACCTTAGAGTACAATTTTTTTTTTAATAATGTAGATACTGTAAATGTGTATTTGTGACGCTTTCTTTGAGCGGAAAAGACGATTAGAAAAACATTTTTTTCTAACTAGTTTAATCCTGTTTCTATAAATGTTTGTATTATCTTAGGAGGCAACACATGTTGATTTTCTCTTAAAAGAAAGCAGTAGGAATGCGTTAGGAACACAATTTTAAATCCCAAGCACTGAGCACTATGATGTAGAAAGACAACCCCTAGAGACTATATTTCACGCAACACATCATGTACGTGAGGATTAACTTTGTAACATGGTGTCTAAGATGACTCCCCAGTGATTCTAACTGTGCAATAAAGAATTCATCAAAAGATTTCCAGGAATTAAGTCTTATATAACAAAACCTTTTACACGTGAGGTAATTTTATTAATTAGAAATTTTCTTTTGTTTTCCAACTATAATGAGTTCTGAAACACTAGGTCGTGAACCGGAAAGAGTCGTTGTAGCTTCCCTGTATATATATATATATATATATATATATATATATATATATATATATATATATATATGTCATATTGCAGATTTTCGCGGATATAAGTATGAATAAGAAAGTTTTCTTGGGTTTTCCGCGTCTTGGATTCAAGTTCGGCCCCTGGCCACTGACTCCGACGTTTCGGCATGATCCTAATGGCATGTGGGATCATGCCGAAACGTCAGAGTCAGTGGCCAGGGGCCGAACTTGAATCCAAGATGCGGAAAACCCAAGAAAACTATCTTATTCATATATATATATATATATATATATATATATATATATACAAACACACACACACGCATTGTTAAACCTTAACTCAATTTCCGCCTTTGAAATCCGCGGGCGGCGGCAGGACTCCTTGAAAGGCATTAGGGGTTGGATTTGGGTCGTTTACAGTTTGATTTCTATAGGAATCAGATTCCAGATACGTGATTCTAAAAGAATCGGCTCACGGACTTTCTATTCGAGAGGTGTCCGAATTGTACCTACCCTCACATATGTAAGGAGATACGACGGTCTGACCAGTCAGCCATATCCGAGTTGTGGACAGGTAAAAGTAATCTAAGTGAGAGAACAAAAATGGTTTGTTAGTGAAGCCATCAGCGAGTGTGAAGATCTGAATCATAAAATAAACTGTGAATAAGACACTATCATAGCAGCAAATAATTTGTAGAGGAACTTCCGGTAATTTGGACCTTTGTTTTGAATTTGTTGTTTTTCTTCTTTTAATTAAGGGATTTGAATTTTGTTTAATTACAGTGTTTATCATTGGTGTTGTAACTATGAAATATCATTGTTATTTTATTCAAATATGGAAACAACTTCATAATTTATAAACTTTTTTACATTACAAGAAAGGTCCACTTTAACTTCCATATTCGGATAAAGTAGACCCCAGTGTCCAATTTAGCTTTTAGTCTATTTTTAAGTTTATTTACTCTATTAATTTATACAGACATGCACCCGTGTGGATTAATCTGAAAATATTTATGACTGGTCATAATTAAAAAGCAATGGTTTTTATTCAATGTTTCGAAAAATGTTTGTTGATTATAAAATTCACACGTCATTCAACTGCAGAAAGCGACAGTCTCTGGGTTTAGTAAAATTACAAGGATATTAAATAAAATTAATTAAGTGAATGGTTTTTACAGATAGCATCCTCATTGATAAAATATACGTATTCGTGTAAAGTGGACCCACAGGGTCCACATTAATCGAATCCCTTTGTTATGTTTAATTATTTTATACATATCAAATCAAACCTATCAGTATATTAAAACTGCATCTACATAATATATTTTGGGTTTTTCAATATTTGTAATATTCAATAGTAGAAATTAAGAATTGATTCTTAGCTTGAAAAACGTTTAAAGTTGTCATTTTCATATATATATCACAATTAAACCCTTCTTCACAGAAAGAATAAAAGAAACTGGCCTTGAACCCGTCAAAGGTGATGAGGGGAAGAAGTTAAAATATTTTCTGTTCCAGGACAGCATCAATTAAAGAAGATATTAACAGGGTCCACGCAAACAGAAGGCTCGACTTTATGCTAACTTCCCTATATTTACAGAGAAGTAGTGAGAAAGCAATAAAGGAAATTTGGAAATTTTGTGTAAACTTTTGTGAAGTTAAATTAAAGAAATTCCATCTGTATCCTACGCTACCGCCATCCGGAACAAGATATATATATATATATATATATATATATATATGTGTGTGTGTGTGTGTGTGTGTGTGCGCGCGCGCGCGCGCGCGTGTGTGTACTGAAGAGAGAGGTTGAGATATATATATACATATTCGCTTTCCGGTCCATACACTCTTTATTATATTCTGCTGGTTGTATATTTCTGTATATTAAAACTTAAGTTTCAAAATATACTTTAATAAAAATACCACCCATAATTCATATAGTATTTGAGATAACGAAGGTCATAAATGAAAAGGGCAAATATTATGTCTACACACCTGCTAACAATTATGCATTGAGTTTAGTTTATATTCATTTACAAACATCACACAAATTAAATTTAACGATGCAGGCCTGCTTTTTTCATGGTGAGACTGACTTGGAAGGCCCTCAATCTACCAACCGACTGCTGGCCTCACAGCAACATGTGTTATCACAGAAGCGGAGAATCATTTGGCCAGTATATGGATGGTATACAGTCAGCATGTCGGTCCTCCGGACGTTATAGCTAGTTTTCTCAACCAGGAGCCGCTACTTCTCGTACGAGTAGCTATTCGAATATCTCAAAATGATGGAAGGGCACCGGCCCTATATATATGACCTAAATTCCACAACAAAATTTCGTCTCCTGCGGAGACTCGTACCAGCGCAACTCCCGTAGCTCTGCACCAAGGGATCGTGCTTAAACCACTCGGCTAAGACGCCTATTATACCACTTGATATTAATATATAAAGATTATTTATTAAAATGTTTATAAAAAATCTGCTAATTTCGGAAGAGCGTAACCGGTCCGGAATTTGAATTGGAGACAGCTTATATGAGTTTCATATACTACTATCGGATCAAACACATTTGTTCGTTCCTACAGAGTTTTAAATCTGGTAATATTTGGCTAATTGCATGGTAACTTATATTCAGGCAAGAAGACTAGATAAGACTGGGAGAATAACATCATAATACGGACATTCAGATCCATAGGGGATGAGAATAAGGAATGGAGAACTTTGCCACGAGGAATCTCATAATTTAATTGTCTATATAATAATAATAATAATAATAATAATAATAATAATAATAATAGCTTTATTTTACCTGGCAGAGTTAAGGCCTTAAGGCCTTGTCTACCACTCAACCAGGTTTTAAAAAATGACAAACAAGAAATAGTCTTAAATCTAAATTACCATATATATATATATATATATATATATATATATATACAAACGATTACAAGTTATGAATACAATACAATTTATATTTATAATGTATTTTGATTTACTCTAAATTTAACGAATTAAATATATAATATGTACAATATATATAAAAAAACGAGGAAAAGATTAATGACATAGTATAAAATTAAATAAATAGAGAAAAAATTATTTATTAGACAACAGGTAACTGTATAAGCGTTGACTTAAAGGTGCCAAGTGTGCGGCAACCCCTGATATCTTGAGGAAGGAGATTCCAGGAGCGGGGAGATGCTACTGTGAAGGAAGTAGAATAGGAGGAAGTGCTATGAAGAGGAATTGTTAGCAGACTGCTATCTTGTGACCTAGTGTCAATATTGTGGGTAGGAGGATAACTTCTCAAATCTGGACGCCAGGTAAGTAGGAATGTAGGAATTCAGAAGCTTGAAAGTAGTGAAAGAGAGTGCAATTTACGTCTGTCAGTAAGACGGAGCCAAGAGAGGTTATTAAAGTGTTCGGAAATATGGTCATAACGGCGGATATTGAAAATGAATCGAACGCAAGCATTATGAACACGCTGCAGTCTCTGCGACAAGTCATAGTTTAGATCATTGTATATAATGTCACAATAATCGAAGTGTGGTAACACAAGATTCTGCACAAGGATTTGTTTAACGAAACTGGGAGAAAATTCTTTAAACGTCTAAGATAATGTAAGATGGAGAAAGTCTTTTTACATATGTGTTTCACTTGTGTTTGCCAGGTTAAATTTGCGTCTAGATGTAGTCCAAGATCTATTACTGAAGAAGAATAAGGGATAATTATATTATTTATAGTAATGTTTGGAAGTGTAGATATGTCAAAGGTTGTAAGCAGTCTTTGTTGTCCCATTAGAATTACTTGTGACTTGTTAGGATTTAGATTTAGACCGATACTTGAAGACCAGTTAAAGATGGATATGAGATCATCATTCATTTTTGTCAAGCTGTTATAGAGAGAATGAGGAGGTGAATGTAGGTAAATTTGGAGATCATCAGCGTAGAGGTGATAACGGCAGTGCTTTAGTACAGTTGGCAAGTCATTTATGTAGATTGAGAAAAGAAGAGGTCCGAGAACACTGCCCTGGGGGACTCCAGCCGGCACGTTGCGCCAAGACGAAGATCTAGAGTTTAATGAAACGTATTGTTAACGACCGTGCAGGTACGGACGTTCGATCCCCATCGGGACAAGTTTTCTGGGTGAGGTTTTTTCTGAGTTTTTCCTCGTCTGTAAAGTTAAATGTCAGGAAACTTCAAGGACCAAATGGTCCCCGAGCAGCATCTGGCCATCATTATCATTAATATAATATTCACCTAATTGGCTTAAGTTTAGTTTAAGGCCTCTCCTTGCGCATCATTACCATCATCATCAACTCTCATATAATCGGGGCAGCGTACCCCCGCCTTCCAGGCGCCCCATTCTCAGAAGTGGGTTGAAAGTACGCCATGCCAGGAGAGAACACCAGAAAATGTTGAAATGACAGCCTGGGACGTTTGGAAAAAAAAATATATATAGACACGATTTTGCAATCTAACAAGGGAACTGTCAACTATTGCGTGCCGAAACCTCCCTTGAAATTTCTCCCAGAGAAGCATTGTGATGTACCAAGGCCGTGTCCAAAAATATATGCCTTTTTAACAGCAAGGCATATAAATCGAAGCCAGAATTCAGAAATGGCAACCCCCTGTACGGAGCAGTTGACTCCCTGCTTGTACAAGACCGGAGTGACGTGAGGCGAAGCGCGGCGTGGACGGCAGGTAGTGAGGGTTATCCAATCTATCATTCATGTGTAGTATTTCTTCCATATAGTTTAAATGAGATATTTGGCGCTGGATTGTAATGTCTTGCAGTTAAAAACGGCAGATGACTTTTTGAACACGGTGATGATACATCGCATCGCTTCTCTGGAAGAAATTTCAAGGTAGGTTTCCACATGCAATTGTTGACAGTTCCCATGTAAGAAAGAAAAGCCATACCATTAAGTTAGAATCGATGGTAATGGAAATTCTTTCAAAGGAAGCCGTTAATGGAAGCGTTTTTAACCAGATTTAGAATTGAGAATAATATTCAGGTGGTTCTTAGGAATAGGTCTGTATAAACTGATATTATGAACTGGATACGGTTAGTTGAGAATAGGATCATTGGAGAGTATTGGTGAATACAACATTAGTTCTCGGGCATCTTGAGGAATAGAGTTAGTATATGTTGTTCTTGGTGTACTGTATTGATCAAACTTTTTTTTCCCCAAATACCCCAGGTTGTCATTTCGACATTTCTGGTTTTCTCTCCTGACATGGCGTACTTGTAACCTACTTCTGAGAATGGTGCGCCTGGAAGGTGGGGTTACGCTGCCCCGATTATATGAGAGTTGATGATGATGGTAATGATGCGCCAGGAGAGGCCTTAAACTAAACTTAACCTAATTAGGCGAATATGTTATTGATGATAATGATGGCCAGATGGTGTTCGGGGATCGTTTGGGCCTTAAAGTTTCCTGACATTTATCTTACAGGATCGAACCCGGGCCCCCTGCGTGACAAGGCAGCACGCTACTTCGAGACCATAGCGGTGGACATATCAAACAAAGGGAATTGATGGGTGCAATTTTCGACATTTTCGGTCAAATTTAGCTTTTTTTTTGTATTAAAAATATACCTTTAAGTATAAGTTGAAGTTTCAGTGTCCTATGGCGCTTGTAAGTCTCCCTAATGACTGTAGGAGGGCATGTATGCTACATTTTCAATTTAACTGTATGCAAACTTTCAAATTGGCTTTTCGACACTTTTATTTTCATTGCATTTCAATACATTCTAGATGGCAGCAGCGGAGGGGAGTCTACAGCGGCGTATCTCGCAGCAGCGTTCCTCGCAGCATAGTCGTCTCATCGGCGCCGAGCTGGAGAAACGATTCCCGCTACTAAAAATCTGCCTGCGCATGCGCGGCTAGAGCAAAACGAGTCGCGACAGCTTCTTTTTCAGGTTGAGTGTTCTATCCTACATATTCATCACGGTTAGTACTTATTCCTAAAAAGGCACTAGGCCTTATCCCGTCCGGCCCCAGGCTCGGCCCCGATACCAGGGTCTTTGACAGGGCAATTCCATTTCGGTTAACCACAAATTCCCGTTACCATATATCCAAAGAACACTCCAACATGGGTAGGATTGGCAAATCATCATGCAAGTCATCAAAGACGCCCCCAAATCGCGACTCGCACGTGTAATAACACGAAAATGAAAAAAACCTCGAACTCAAATACGGCAGCAACGGCTGACGAATTAATAGAACAAGTCTCGCCGACATCTAAATCGCCAGCAGCGACTGACGGGAAAAAAGGTTCTAAATTGACTGTCGCTCTACCGCCGGTGGCATCTCCGCAAATCAGCGAAGGGGCCACTGGAGGTTCAGGGACACAGAACCAGCGCGAAAGCGTAACCAAACTTCCTTCCCTGCTTATCCGTGGAGAATTTTCTACCGAATTGGCAGCTGTGAACAGAGTGTTCAATAATCACCACCCTCTCACATTAACGTGTGAGGTTACCAAGGTAGGAAATAGGGTCAGGCTAGCTTCACTGTCGGTCCACAACAAATACGTTCAGCTCCTGCAGCGGCGTCAGATACCTTACTGCGAAGGTACCAAAAAAAATCACATCGCAACCAAAAAGATCGTGATTAAAGGAATAGACTCCCACGTGGATCCATCATTGATCCAAGAAGACCTGAAAAGTCTCGGGTTCACGGCCCTAAAAGTAGTCAATATGACATCCGGAAGGACCAAAGGCCCGCTGCCAATGTTCATGGCAGTCTTGGTGGATGATTCCACAGTCTGCGAGGTTCTAAAAATCAGAAGACTATTATTGCAGAGTTAAAATAGAGCTCTATCGTCGTGCAGCTCAAACTGCAACTCAACGGTCTGAAAC
Source organism: Diploptera punctata (assembly GCA_030220185.1). Taxonomy (NCBI): domain Eukaryota; kingdom Metazoa; phylum Arthropoda; class Insecta; order Blattodea; family Blaberidae; genus Diploptera; species Diploptera punctata. The sequence continues at coordinate 682,315 of JASPKZ010010667.1, read as the reverse complement.
AGTTCCAGTCGAGCCATCTACTCCTGCTGTTGAAAGACAAACAGCTCCAGCTAGAGTTGAGCCAGCCGCTCCTCGACTTGAGAGCAAAAAATCCCGAAATAGGAAAAATAGAAACTCAAGGAAAACTGGAGTTACTAATTGCAAAGAACCTGAGTTCAACTCTCAGGAACGAAACCCGGTTCCCTCTCAGCCAGAGGTGGAAATCGCCGACGATCAGCAACATGTTATATACATCACTGATCAAGAAACGCAAACTGATACTGAGATAATTCAAAGCAAAGAAACTCAGACAAACACTGAGCCTAAATCAAATATAAGGACTCAGACAAATGATCGATTAGATTACGATACCTGCCTATGCAATTACCAATGCCCTACGTTCAACATGTGGCAATCAGTAGACCATTTTGTTAGCAAGATCATAAATAAGATTATAGTACAACGTTCACGTTCGAAATCCATCTTCATTGAACCATCATGGGATCATAATAGACTCATGGGTTGGAGGATAACTGAAGATTATAAACACATGACATACATTCCCTATTAATGACATGACAGGTGATTTTGACGGCTATTCGCCTATAAGAACCGTCCTGAATTAATTACAAACAGGTGAAAAACCAGCTAATCACCTCTAAAAGCTGGAAGGCCCGACCGATTTGGCCATATTTCGATCATTCTCACTAACTTCAAACCTACTCTGCTAAGGTTACGGTGGTTTTCTTAGCGCTAAGATAAATATCGGAGTAGGCCCTTTGATTCCACCAATAAATATTAATCCCATAACTACTCTAAATTCAAAATTAATGGGCTATTTAACAAAATTACACCTCTAATCTCCAAAAAATTCTACATCTATGACACGTGGCGCAACGGATGGCCGATGGGCATCATCCTGTGTCATAGAACAATAATAGAACCTATATAAATGTAATTATTAATTCTTTTTCAGATAACTACTCTGCTAAAGGTTTCTGGTGGTTTCCTTAGCGTGAAGGCGAATGTCGGAGTAGTCCCCTAGTTCCCACCAGTAAATTTCATTCCCAATTTTCACGGGTAAAGAGGAAGAGAAAGATTTCATTTCCGACATGGTGCTGGTTTTTCGTTTTTTTCTCCATCACAGAGCGCGAGCTTCCTGGGATCGACTTTGAGCTGCTAATGTACACACATTGCTACAAGATACATTAAATAATCTAACGAAAAATTTTACAAGTCCACGAAATAGGCGTGGCAATCTCACACAGCCATCTGATTGGCTTAGAGAGACAACTGCTTTTTAGGCATTCTAAATCATCGAATTCAATCGAAAACACATTTAATGCATTCCAAGTAACATAAAATACACTTTAAAACCAAAATAATATCATTAAATATCATTAATCAAACAAAATAATACAACTTCAAAAAAGGGGCGTGGCATCCTCAGACAGCCACGCGAATGGCTAACACATTATTCGCGACATCAATATATTTAAATTAAACTAAATTAATAAACACTCAACTATTAGCTTAAAACAACCCTTAAGAACATCATGAACATAATTTCATTGTGATATCCTAATAATATTATTCGATAATTCACACTTTAAAAAATCACTAGCCTCTGATTGGCTGACGGCCACAAGCGCCATTTTCAAACAATCACGAACTTAAACATTAGTCGGACCACACAGCCGCTACCATGCAGGTTAGAATGTTGGTAATTCGCTTATTTTTTTATTATATCGGTATCTAAACATCTTCTAAATCACACCGGGGTAAATGCTTAAGCATGAACTCGGGGTTCTCCTTTCTTGGACATCCAGGAGAACCATAAGGAATTGCTCACCGCTTGTCATTAACTTGGCTAGCCGCAGGCCCTTTCCAACAAGACTTTAGAATACATTCAAATCAAAATAGCACTGACAGATTTAATCATAGAAGTACGAAATTTTCACTGCATGTCCCCACACACTATGGCTAACATTTCTGTTCACGGATTTTGAAACAACATTAATAGTTTTTAAATAAAAAATAAAATATGTGTAGTAATTTTAAAAAAATCATATGCAGAGGATGTATATATTTTTTCTTCCTTTATTATAACGATATAGAAAAGTTAATGCATAGTGTTGTTCTATATAAGTCAGTGGTCGTGTAGAAAAATATTCAAACATTTTACTAAAAAATTATGGGACTAATTAAAAATGTTAATATGCAAATATTTTAATGGCTTTTCTTCAATAACTCCAAAACGTTTAAGCCTAGATGGATAAAACTTCAGTATAATATTAACTATTATGGCATGAATGTGTGCAGAAAAATCAAGTATGTAGCTTAAAGAAATTTAGAAAAGAGAAATTTTACCCACCACCCCTTAATGTTGAGAGCATAAAACGTGTACTTTATATTAATATTCACGATCTTCTTGGTCATAATAATTTATTTATGTACTAGCGTACCCGGCAGACGTTGTCCTGCCCGAACGTTCAATTCTCATGTCATGGGCGGACCATAAAAATATGTTACCTTTTTACCATAAAATTCAGAAATTAGGACATAATTAGATATTATTAAATAAGTTCGCAAGAAAACCTCTTACAGCCTTCTGTTGTGGCTCAAGAAGTGTGAATGATGACGTCACATAGTCATGAACATTGGAATTATACCCTCCTTTGCAGATAAGTTAAGAGAACCGTCATATAACAATTATATTAGAGTGAAAAAAAAAAGATAAATTGATGAAAGTGAGTCAAAACAGCTTTTTCTTTTCGCAACTAGATTTCATTTTTGACCAGTCCCACACTGGCCGACATTCCATGAGAAAAATTTCTTCTCCCGTAGAGACTCGAACCAGCCTAAGTTCCGTAGTTCTGTGCCAAGACTTCTTGCCTTAAGCACTCGGCTACGGCGAGAGACTCTTGGTATCAATGAAAGACAAAAATGGTTATTCTGAGTTATCCGTAAGAGATAAACATATGCTGTTGCGGACTTTTTTGTAGAGCTTTTTAAGATATTCAATTCTGTGTACATTAATTTTGTGTATTTCTTATGGTTCAGGCAGCGTAAGCCATTTAAGCGTTCAAAGAACTACTTTTTTCACGTTTTCCACTACAAAGGGCGATTTTTAAGGGTGTAGGAGTTGAGTATCACAACTCTCTTATAGCCTATGTTCATCCCGGGAATCTCCTGAACATTTTGCAAAAAACCCATCACAATCGGATCAACGGTATGGCCGCGCATAAAGTACGAACAAACAAACATACAAACATTAATTTTTATATATAAGATTTCTAGCAGTGGATATGTTACTGATAACAGTAATCTTAGACTGTTAGATAGGTCAATAATTTGAAATTCCTTGACTTCTTGAAAGTTTGGAAATTCATAAAAACATTGAAAAAGTTATGAGCAATGTCAATGGTCCTGTTCCTATCAACGACCTCTTTTCCTTAGTTAAAGAAAAACAGGATTAATGATAACACTTGATGGGACGTAACTTGAAATTGTAAATGTCTTATTTTTGTACATTTTTATTGAGTCTTTAATAATGATAGCTTTGCTATTGAAATGAGTTGACGATTTTTTTTGTCGACTGCGGATTTAATGATAATATATATATATATATATATATATATATATATATATATATATATATGTGTGTGTGTGTGTGTGTGTGTGTGTAAACATGTCTAATGCGTTAAAATATAGAATTAAAAAAATGTAAATTAATAAATAGTTGCCAACCGCTGTGATCAACTGATAACGCCGTTTCCTCAGACGCAGATGGCCTGGGTTCGATCCCGAGTCAAGTGTCCGGGATGGAGGATTTTTCTTCACCTGTAAGATATAGTCTATGTCAGGAAACTTTAAGGATCAAATAGTTTCCAAACACCATCTGACCATCATTGTCATCCATATCGCATTCCCCTTGTTTAGTAAGAATTCATGAGTAAATTATGTGTCTTATCTTAAATATTCGTGTTGTCTCAGAAATGACTCTGACATTGAGCTGATCAATCAAAAAGTATTTAATAAATAAAACTATCAAAGTATTATATGGTTTTCATAAATATTGATTTAAGATTAAGATTAAAATTGTTATAACTCACCTCACATCCAGTCTTCTAATTATACCCGTTTCAAAGCTTAGACAGCTTCATCTTCAGTAATTTCTTGTCGATTGATGTTATGTCGATCAGGAGAACTGCTTCTTCCTCCCTCGTTTGAACAGATGGAGGAAGAAGCAGTTCTTCTGGTCGACATAACATCAGTCGACAAGAAATTATTGTACATGAAGCCGCCTAAGCTTTCAAACGGGTATAATTAGAAAACTGGATATGAGGTGTTATAACAATTTTAATTTAAATCTTAAATTAAACTTCATAATAATTTTTTCCTATAAAAGTTCAAAATATAAATATATCTGACATTCTTAAGAGCTATTTCAATACACTGTATCTTTTTCAGATGAATGTCACAAATACAAATAAATAGGAAATTTTATATATATATATATATAATGTATTGAAACAGTTGTTAAGAATGTTAAATAATTTAATATTTATGAAAATTATATAAACATTTGATAGTTTTATTAATTAAATACATAATAGATTTTGATCAAGTAAACACGAAATCGATTGATTACTTAAAAAGTTTGTGTGGCAAAAAGTATGTGGTAAAAAAAAGTATGTGTGTAATCTAGATTTTAAACTAAGGTAAAAAAATGAACAAAGAAAAATAAGCCAATTGATTATATATTATAAGTTGTTTAAATGGTAAAAGGTTATTTGAATCACTCTGTAGAACAATGATTTTTAAAAAGTAAGTTGCAGAGGTGAATACAGTTCCATTTTCGTAGCGAAATGATACTGGATAAGTACAATTTTACAATGATAGCAGATAATATGTTGGAAAATTTGAACCCTGCTCGTTCCCGGGACCGTTGTAATCAAAGCTGCTCTTGTTTTTATTTTCTCTAATGTAATTCCGACCCCGCTAAACAGCTGCTAGCAAATCCTACATTTAAAAGAGCTTCGTGCATCTTGCAATGTTAGCAAATCTGTGGAAAGTGAGAAATTTAACACCACCGGCTTAACTCTTTGTAATAATACATACGTAGAAATACGGATAAAATATTCCTGATAGTTGAAAAACACTGAAACAAATGAGAATATGAAAACTGACACCGTTTCATAATCGAATAAGGACCAATAAGGAAATACATTACATTAATTAACACTTAAATTAAAAATGTATACTAAAAGATGCATCAATTGGTTTCATTCATGTAATAATCTTAATAAAAACAGATTAAAACTAACGAGAAGAGATCATTTATTTTTTTAGAATATCACAATGTACCTAATAATAACAACTGTTATACATGATTTTGTTTTCACTGCGGTCCGCCACATTTAAATAACTGACACGAGTGTTTTGCTAATTTAAGGGTTAACTTCTTACGAAGTCTTCGGGTTTTTTATGTATTTATTGCTTCTACTAGTGGTAACATTTTTAACAAACTATTTAACCCTTATCCTATAAGATATATATGTTTAATTTATTTAATAGTTTTAATAAATCAATAAAAACGAACTTGAGAAATATTCCTTAAAATTGTTTTGAATTATATAATTACAACTTACAGTTGTAGGCCTACATTGTTTTCACTGTGGTTGGACATATTTAAATAACTGGCGAGAAATAGTGTTTCGCCAATTTAATTATTAAATTGAGTGCAAAACGACTGACAGTTTTACTCCGATGCATCTTATTTCGGAATTTAGATTCTTCCCGTGCTCTAAATATACGATACAGAATAATACATATTTTTCTGTTCCAAATGAAGCGATAATAAGTATTTTTTATGTCCTGAAAAATTGTAACGGTTGTGGCCGCAAATAGATCCATTAAATATCCAGGACTAACAGTCATATTATTATGATAATGTAACGATAGTAATGATTTCTATCCCTACAACTGAGTTTCTTTCCAGGGGTTTAACCCATTATGGTTTACTCAATGTTACTGATGATCATGACGATGATGATAATTATAATAATGATAATAGTAATAATAATAATAATAATGATAATAATAATAATCTATTATAAATGCTTCTGCATAGTATATAGACAACGGTAAGGTGAACTCACTTAGGCCTTTGAAAGCCTTTAGGGTAGTAGACCTAAGAGGTCGAGATTCGAGACATTTCTAGATATCGACACTACGTATCAGTTGGGTTATCAGCCCTGTGTCGGCCGCCTTTACCACCAGAACAAACATCTGGTACTCATTTTCGTTAGAGGCTGAGTCAAACCCAGAGTCGTGTTCCGGTCAGAAGGTTTAGGTCAGTTAAAAATCCTGATCCTCATTGGAACTCGAATCCCCGACCTCCCGGTTTTTAAGCGTATTGCCTTAACCAACTATGCTAAGGCATGAGTACATAATATATAGGGCCTAAGATATATTCGTTAATTTGTTTTTTGTATGAAATAATTTACCTTACCTCTATTAACCTGTTTAGTATTTGTACACGTTTTTATTAGCCTGTTTAATTATGTATGTAATTTAAATCTCAATAAAAAATTAAATATATTTCGTGCATGTTACATTCTATTTTTCCATTAACGCAGTTTAACATATCGTCTTATAGGCACACCCTTCGACAAAAAATGAGTCATCTCTTGAACGCACATTTCTTCTAAGTTATAATCGGCACAGCACTGGGTTGAAACTAGGAAACTAGTCATAATTGTGCAGTCCCTGAGCTACTGTGTTATGTGGCATGAACAGAAGACTCCTAGGTGCCCTGATAGGTCAGCGGTAAAGCATGCGGACACTGTTTCTGTTAATGGATATCGCAGGTTCGCGTCTTCAATTACGCAGTTTTTTTTCGTGATATTTGTATTAAAATGTTTTATGAACTAAATACATTTTATTTCGACATTTGGATTAATCTATATTTTCTAAGTTCATAATTACTTTTATAACGTTGAGGTTATAACAATGTTAAATTATATAATTTTTTTACCTTGAATACTACCGTCTTCCTCAACTATTTAAAATTTTCGTTGATTTCACTCTAGGCCTTTCGATGCATGCTTCATCTTCTGGACTTGTTATAGTAGTATCGAAATAACTGTATGTCTAATAGAAGGTTTTGCTCATTAGGCATATTTTCGTTCAGAATATTTGTATTCTTGGTCTTCTTGATAATATCGATTTCTTCTAAAATGTTAATTTTGTGTCTGTTGTTTTGTCTGTGTATAATTGGCATTGCATTATCGATATTGTTGATGGCCACTTTCTGAAATGTGTTTAGCGAAGTTCGATTTGATTGTTCAAGGAGAAGGCAAATCAAATTTCGCTGTTCACCAGATATGAATCCAATCGAAAATGTGTGGGCTAAGATGAAAATAGAGATGAACTCTAATTGGCCTGCAGATGCACGAAAGACGAAAGATGGCTTATGGGCACAAATAATTCAAGACGCCTGGGATGCTCTAGCCGATCGTCCACGTCCCTGTAGAAATTTGATTGCATCAATGCCCCGCAGATTGAGGGCGGTAATAGATGCTGAGGATTCATACACCCGATATTGATTTTGTTTTTGTTAAAGTTTTCATTTTAGAATATATTTTTTCTTTCCTCATTTACTTATTAGAAGAAGGTTTTAATTTATGTTTTTGTGTGTGCATTAAAGCCATAAAACTCAAATATAAAATTAAATATGAAACTACATTACAGGCGAAATGCTATTCAAACATTCAGTAAAAAAAAAGTAGAACAAGAATCGAACCCGTGAGTTTACGAACGCAAACGATGTCTATTAAACCTCTCGACTACGAAAATACATTAAGCCAAACTCTCTCTTTAATGTTGTTTGATTGTGCACTGCGTTAACTAGCAAACAACCCAGTACAATTACTGAAAACATGTTGATGTGAATACGGCTTCTGCGAACCGCTCACGAAGTTCCCCGATTGATTGATACAATCAGCGGATGACTTTCTTTTGTCTAAGGGTGTACTTCTAAGTGCCACATGCTACCTGGCCTCACAGTGACACGACCTGTCGGAGACGGATTTTACATACATTTTTGTTTTTGACCACACAAGCACATGTGATCCTCCCCGAGTGAGTGATCAACTCAATGTCAGGGTTCCCTCTACGACAACAAAACATTAAAACGAAATACAATTCACACTCATTCATACTAAACCTGGCGAATATTATGATGATTATGATGATCAGATGATGGCCGTGGACCGTCTGGGCTTTACATTTCCAGACAGTTGTCTCACAGGTGAGGAAAACCCCTAAAAAAATCCATCACCCAGGAAACTTGTCCGGAACGGAATCGAACTCGGGTCCGCTGCGTATGAGATAGCGACGCTACACTGAACTCACAGCGGTGGACAAAATAATATTTTTAAGTACCGGTACTTACAATTATATTTTACGTATTTAAACTGTCTTTTAGTCACCATCATCATCAAAAACAGGTTTTAAGCCCATCGGCCTGTTCCGATCTCATTATAGGTCGAATTGGTCCTTCCATCGCTTCAATCGTCTTCCCAACATTGTTCTCCCTTTTGGTTTATAATTATACATTCTTCTTGGTATGCGCTATTCATTCATTCGTAATACGTGCTGAAGGTAAGCATTTTAATAGTAATTTATGTTTTCACAGAGATTAAATATATTAAGTTCTAATACACAAGTGATCTTCTTGGTGATCAAATATTAAAATATATATACAGTCAATATGCCCATTTCACCAATTAATGTTTAAAAAGGTCAACAAGTTTCCACAGCCAAGCTGTCATTCTCAAGACCAGATATTGACTGAAGACAAAATTGATAATAAATAATAAACAAATTCAGTTAAAAACAAACTACGTCACATGACGCAATCATTCATAAGTAAACAATAAAACTAATCCTCTTTTGTTTCAATTAAAGAAAAGAGGGCGCTGTACGGAATAGGGGGCCCTTGTCTTTATTCATGATTTTATCCTTATTTTTATAAATTTCCAAATTTTCAAGGACGTCAAGGAATTTGAAATCAATGACCGAACGAATCAGCCTAAGGTTACTTTTATTGATAGCATGACCGTAATCAGAAAAATGCTGGGCAACCCCAGATTTTTCAATTCTGTTAAGTCTAAAATGGGCAATATGTTCGTTAAATCTAGTTAAAATGGATCTTCTGGTCTGCCCAACATATTTCATATCACAGTCATTGCATCCAATTTCATAAATACCGGATTTTTTTAAACAATCGACTTTATCTTTAGGGTTTCCAAGTACACTATTTAATGTCAAAGTGGAAGTAACAATTAATTTAGTATCTAATCCTTTGAATATCTTGTTCAAACCTCTAGTTAAAGAGGGAACGTACGGCATAATTGCAAAATTAGCTTTATTAATAGGAGAATGGAAGGCTGTAGAATCAGTAATAAGTTTTCTAAATTCAAATTTACGAATCAAATTATCAATAATATTTTCATTGAAACCATTACACTTAGCGATATCTTTAATGGTTTGTAATTCCTTATTATATCTATTTTTATTTAACGGAAAAGTGGTAAGACGGTGGACTAAAACATTGAAACTGGCCATTTTATGTTGATTACAATGGTAAGAATCTGCCGTGATATGTTTAAATGTACTGGTTTCTTTTCTATAAATATCAAATTCTAATCTATAATTATTTCTAATTATTAGCATATCCAGAAAGGTCAGCCTTCCATTCTCCTCCTCTTCGTAAGTAAAATTTATGCTGGGAGTCCGGTCATTTAATTTAAATCAATATATCAAGTTAACGGAACTTTGTATGAATCAAAACATTTTTCAATTTAATAATAAGTTTTACGAACAAAAGGAAGGAACTGCAATGGGTAATTCATTGTCTCCTTTCCTAGCTGATCTTTTTATGAGCAGATTTGAGACAGAGCTTGAAAAGGAATTACATTATTTTCCCAGGTTCTGGCTCAGATATGTTGACGACATTTTTGCTATTTTTGATACCAAAAAATGCAATGTACAGGAATTTATTGAAATATTAAATGACCGGACTCCCAGCATAAATTTTACTTACGAAGAGGAGGAGAATGGATGGCTGACCTTTCTGGATATGCTAATAATTAGAAATAATTATAGATTAGAATTTGATATTTATAGAAAAGAAACCAGTACATTTAGATATATCACGGCAGATTCTTACCATTGTAATCAACATAAAATGGCCAGTTTCAATTTTTTAGTCCACCGTCTTACCACTTTTCCGTTAAGTAAAAATAGATATAATAAGGAATTACAAACCATTAAAGATATCGCTAAGTGTAATGGTTTCAATGAAATATTATTGATAATTTGATTCGTAAATTTGAATTTAGAAAACTTATTACTGATTCTACAGCCTTCCATTCTCCTATTAATAAAGCTAATTTTGCAATTATGCCGTACGTTCTCTCTTTAACTAGAGGTTTGAACAAGATATTCAAAGGATTAGATACCAAATTAATTGTTACTTCCACTTTGACATTAAATAGTGTACTTGGAAACCCTAAAGATAAAGTCGATTGTTTAAAAAAATCCGGTATTTATGAAATTGGATGCAATGACTGTGATATGAAATATGTTGGGCAGACCAGAAGATCCATTTTAACTAGATTTAACGAACATATTGCCCATTTTAGACTAACAGAATTGAAAATCTGGGGTTGCCCAGCATTTTTCTGATTACGGTCATGCTATCAATAAAAGTAACCTTAGGCTGATTCGTTCGGTCATTGATTTCAAATTCCTTGACGTCCTTGAAAATTTGGAAATTTATAAAAATAAGGATAAAATCATGAATAAAGACAAGGGCCCCCTATTCCGTACAGCGCCCTCTTTTCTTTAATTGAAACAAAAGAGGATTAGTTTTATTGTTTACTTATGAATGATTGCGTCATGTGACGTAGTTTGTTTTTAACTGAATTTGTTTATTATTTATTATCAATTTTGTCTTCAGTCAATATCTGGTCTTGAGAATGACAGCTTGGCTGTGGAAACTTGTTGACCTTTTTAAACATTAATTGGTGAAATGGGCATATTGACTGTATATATATTTTAATATTAAGTTCTGTTCTTATATCTTCGTTTTTCTTTTTATAAGGTCCTTTGGTATTCTCCTATTGCTCTCAACTTCTTCATTTCTGCAGCCTCTGTTTGTTTACTATCTGCCTTTGTTAATGTCCAGGTTTGACATCCATAGATAAGAGATGGAACTGCCAATACTTGGTAAAATTTTAAAATAGTTTCCTTTCTAGTTTTATTCAATAAAGTGCGTTTAATTGTGCCACATAGATAATTGAATCGTTGTATTTAGATAATTGAATCGTTGTATTTTAGTGTGTTTATCTAAATTTGTGTCATTACCTAAATGACATCCCAAATAATTAAAATTCTGAACTTGGTCTATAATTACATTGTTTATCACTATTTTTGTTCTTATTGCACATTTTCCTTTCAGAGCTAATATTTTTGTTTTAGATGTAGATATTCTTAAATTGTATTTTAGAGAGATATTATTTAAAGTATAATGGAATTGTTGTGAAGCATTTTCTGATGCTGTCATTATCACTTGATCGTCTGCAAAAAGCAGAGTTGTCAATACACTATTTATATTAATTTGTTCTTGCCATTCATTTATGACATGGTCCAAGTACTGTCTTTTAGTGTATATTTAATAACGTTAAATTATTTTAGGCACGTGAAAGTTTATTTGATTGAATTGTAACATTAATGTGCGAGGGGTTACGGGAACCTGTTTGAAAAGTCAAAAGAGATTTTATCCGCAGTGCGGCCGTCACTTATAATGATGCTCTTGAACATTATCATGTCTTCACGGATCACAAGTGATTCTCACTTGAACTTGCTTAAAATGCGCACGTGAGCTTTCTAACTGCTTCAATAACGTACATTTTGTATTCTATATCCATAGCCATAAAGCGATATTATTAAACTTAGCAGCGTTATTGTGTTCCTCTAGTAACAGTTGACTGCAAACGTAACACCATATACCCTGCAACCTTTCTTGTGATTAAGCCAGTTAGTTACATATTACATTCGAATCGTGAGCCTCCCTGAGATTCCCGATCATTGATTTACAAATTAATGCGTTGTCAATGAACTACTCAGACCTTCAATTATTATGAAGTAACCAAATTATTGTTGTTATTATTATTATTGTTATTATTTATTATTATTATTATTATTATTATTATTATTATTATTATTCATTAGGTACTACAACTTGATAGAATTTTTGTCCTTATCAACCAATTTCCGACATTCGTCACAATTTTGGATAAGCTTTGGCCAGTTTATTTCCAGCTTTCTCATATCTTCAGTTACGTCATCTCTCCATCTATTATAATAGAATTATTGGATCTACCTCTGGTTCTTGTATTAATATGTTTCCAGTTACAAATTTCCCTGATTAGATAATCATTAACATTATTATTATTATTATTATTATTATTATTATTATTATTATTATTATTATTATTATTATTATAATTATTCAACAAAAACTTTTGTCGATGGAAATGATTTCTTGAGAAGAGCAGCAAGATGTTCGAAATTGGAAAAAAATAAAAAAAATTATGCGATTAAAAAAATGAATATTAAATATTTACTAGTAGATTTATATAAGATAACTATCTAACTCGCTGGCAGTATAGAACCTGTTGGTTCATGGACGCGCGGACATAAGCTCTCCATACATCCCTATCCTGATCTAATGTTTTCCAATCATCCCTTGTATAATCTACTTCCCTAAATCGTGGTTAATGTTATTCTTTCACCTCATATATAAGATATAAGCAATTAAATTGGTATGGGCTTGTATGACGAATGCAAGAAGAAAGGTTACCCAGGAAAAAAAAAAAACATTGCAATCGAGTACACATGGAAAAAGGAAAAAGACTTTTAAACTCATGGATGCAAGAACTGGAATGAGAATAAGAGGACTGAATGACACGGAGTGGGTGGATAGGGACGAATGGTGGGGCAGTAGTTGCGCCACTTTGGGGCAGTATTTTGGAGGGGCTGTCAAATAGTCACTTAGGTTTCACTTATTATTTAATTGTGAATTTACTTGCCCTTCCTCGGTAGCTAGTCGGTTCCTGTTTCAGGGTGAGCGCTGAGACTCCTATCTATATAGGGTTCGGAAGGAGAATTGCGTGGGAACAGACAATCACTAATTATTTGAATTATTTTATTTAATTAATCTCTGCCAATTTAAATGCACGTTACACAGTAAAAATAAAACTTTTCTGTCCCTGGCCTTCGATATTTCGCTAATGAGGACTAGCAAATGACTTATGAGTTCGGGAGATTTTCCCTAAGTCCATAATCGTTGTTACAAGATATTTTTTTACTATACATTCAAGATCTTCTTCCTTCTAAGTGTCGAGTATAAGTGTCAGTGTATTAAATTTTGTCCTCATGAGTTCCGTATCGAAGTCAGGACCAATTATTCCCATATATGGTCTATACCCTAACTCTGATTTTGATTGGTTAGAATATTTAATCACATGTCCTCCAAGGGCGTAACTATTTTATTTAAACCACCACCTACCTTTTGATTTTATTCTCACGGCTAGGGACCGTGTTTGCCAGCTTGGGCTTAACGCGATTGTAAATTTGGAGTTTGACATTTCTCCCAAACGTGAGTTTTGAAGCTAGACCCAGCTTAAACATTTCAGGTCTAATTTGAGGAGTTACATGTTTATGACCTCTTTTACTTAGGGTTTCAACCGCTTCTTGTGAGAACTATTTACCAACATGAAACTTAATTTATTTTTAACTATATTCTATTCCTTCATTATTTATTCATTTCTTATATTCATTAATCACTATTAGGGCCGTATCATATTCGTCTCACAATGCCTCTTGTTAAAACAAAAAAAAATACTAACGTAAAGTTAAAAATATCTTTTTTTTTTTAACACAGCTCCCCTTAGAAGAGAAGTAATTAAATATGCTAATTACATCAAACCAAAATGTATTAAACTATTACTTTTCCTACAAGTACCATATATGGAAATGTTTTTACAAACACCAAATAGATTATATTATTGAACATATATCACCCTGGTTTACTTACAGTTTTCTGCATATTACCACTAGAACAACAACAACAAAAAACATGTACATTTAAACTCAATTTGCGATCGGTGGTTCACCTTACTTATTTTTTTTTATAATCAACAAATGTTTTTCTTATTTTAACCCTATGGGTACTTTATCATATCCCATACATCTTCTCGTTTTTTTTTCACTTTATTATACGTTTGTTACTGTTTTAATTACGTCACTTTTTTTTCTCATACGCTAGGTAATTTCGCATAATACGTTTTCCATATATCACTCAGTTTATTTTTGCAATGTCATGCACATTTTTTTTTATATCATCCCTCTATATCGTTCGCACTTTCCATGGTTCACACTTTACATATGCACTGGAACTCACTTATTATAAACTAACATTTTTTTTATTCTAATTAGCTACTAATTTATTCTATTTGGGTCATTTATTTATTTAATGAGACATAGATCTTAATGTTGCCGTAAACATATTTGCCCTCTTTTAATCAAATGGTAACTTTACTAATTAGTTTCCTATGTAATTTTCGATGATTATCCTTTATAAATAAGTATATCGGTATTTAATAAGAATCATATATGTTTATATCGCGATCTCAGTTTTCAGAACATTTCACGATTCATCATAATAATTCATTTGTAAATCTATCTCTCTCTTTTTTTTTTTTTTTTTTTAATAGGCGCTCCCTTAGCTGTGGTCATTGAAAATTTATTCTCAGCATGTTCACTGACTGATCTTCACAATACCTTGATAATCTATTTATTCTTTATAGAACTCCTTTATTCATCATTCGCATATTATTTTTATTCAATCGATTAAGGTGGAAATTATCCTTATTTATTTACTTGTCGGTAACATAATATCACATTTCATACGCGCAGAACCGCCGTTGTATACAGAATTTTATATCATCGTAGCTCATATTCGTCAATTTCGTTTTTGACGACAATTTATATTTCATTAGTAAAACAACTCGACAACACCGGTCGAATCAAAATCATGTCGCTCTATCTACCCATAACAATTCTCGCTACCATATGAGCGAACGTTTATCATTTAAAAGGACATAATATAAACGCCTCCTTCGGGCTTTGATCCTGTATTTATTCATTCTTTCACTTTGTCTACGCTATATATTTTTATCTGTCACCAATCATAAACTGTTAAAAGGACGATGCCTTAACCTCTTTCTTAAATTTTCGTATGCTTATAACGCTTCCATTTTATTCCTTAAGAATAATATTAGGTTTTTAAGAACATTAACTATGAAGTTATAATAGCACATGTTTAATTATATATATTTCAATGATATTTAAAAGTTTGGTTTAAACCTTCATTTCCTTCGTTTCACATCGTATTTGGGTAAGTAACTTGTTTTCGACAAATGAATTTTGTACCTGTGAAGGGTGTGCCTATTTCCGTCTCACTCGCACTCTTTCATCTTTTACAAACATTTTAAGTTTAGTGAACTGATTTTTATCTCTATTCTAGACTGGGATCAACGTTTTCTTAAATATTCCCACTACGATCAGCTGTTCATTTCTTTGTAATTTTCACAATTTACTTATTATTATCATCGTCTCTGTTATTGTTCACGCTTTAGATTAAGGCAAATATACATGCTAATTATTTTTATTATTTTTTTTATATAAAGCGGGGTGGTGCCTCTCGCTCCCTCTGTAAATTTAAATTTTCTTCCCCTGTTTTCGTCAACATTTATCTAGTCTCATTATGTTTTCTAGCAAGTACAAATATAAGACCCTTTTAAACTATTTCTCATTAAATTTTCCTAATACTAATCTGACATATGCATGACCAACACTTCTTGCATTTCATACTAATATTACCAGATATAATCTTACTTTTTAATTACACATTTATTTAATTGTTGTGCATACAATGCAGATGCATGTTAATGTCTAACTGATATTACATCCATTCTAACAGGATAGTATGAATTTTGCATTCTACCATTTTGCGATAATTTCGCGCCCGGATCAAATATTTCAGCACGATATTTTTCTAGATAACATTTTCTCTCATCATGCACTAATTTAGTACAGTACTTCATTATGTTACTTTTGAATCTAACGTATTGACTGTTTTTCGACCATTTCCTCCTATTTATTTGGCGCTTCTTTATTACGCGGTATGACTTAAGCATATTTTCTTTACGTCCTACCTTTTTCTTGTTTTTCTTTTCATATTTTGTTCGTATCTTTCCCATGCATCTACTTTGCATATCCAAATTTTCAAATTGGAATACTGAACGGATGTTTGGCTGTACCGAAATCATCAGGTCAGTTGTTCCATTTTGATTTAATTTAACATCATTAATAACATGCATTTCATTATTGCATTTAAATATATTTCCATGTAATTCATCATCATTGGTTTGAGGTATTTTGTTTACATCTATAATAGTTGGCTCGCATTTTTTTCCCTCATTCTGAAGTGTCATTTCCCTATCTGAGTCCCTTTGAGTTTGATCTACAGTACTTTCACCTGTTGTAGTAACTACCATACAAATATCATTGTTACTTTTACATTTATTTTCTTGGGGAGTTTCATATCCTGTCTCCCTTTCATCATAATTATTTCTACCTATCTCACCCTTTCCTGCTAAACTAGTGGTCAATTTTTCTCCTGTCCCCTGAATTTCTGATTTTACAGAATCTCGAGTTTGTTTTATTTCTAATCTAAAATTGCTCAGGTCTTCCCTCATTTCTTTATGAATTTGTTTCATTTCTTCCAATGTTTTATTACTTTTATTTATATCTTCCCTCATTGACATTAACATTTGCCTCACGAAATATTCAAAGTCGTTCTGGGACTTATTAGTTTTCTTTGAATCATTTACATTTAAGGGGGCGTTCGGGCTATCGTTATGCTCTGTCCCTACTTCTACTTCATCATTAGGCCTACTTTCTGATGAAGCTTGCCCTTCTATAAAATTTATACTATTTCCCTCCATTATTTATTTATTCTACAATTTATTAATATTAATATTTATTTTCTATTCACAAAAATTATTTTTTTATGTTATTCAACACTCAAACACTTTCGTTTAATTTGTTAATTTTCCACATACTTTATTTTTCCGTCTTTTGACAACTTTTATGTTCTATTATTTTTTTTAAAAATCTGTCACTTTACCTTGGTATATCTTCATTATTTGTCTTACGTCAGGTTTGTAGAGATCCGCCATCGGTTATCTAGGTTGATCTGCTCCTGGATTGTTGTCCACTCCTGGCTGCTCCTTCCATCTCGTGGTTAGAATGTTGTCTTCCACACTGTTGCTGGATCATGATGTTCAGTCCACAACTTTCGTGAGTCACTCTTATTTTTCAATGCACTCACGTTGAAAACACTTTGTCACAGTAAAAAGGACCCTTTCGTTGGGCGACACTTTGGGGCAGTAGTTGTGCCACTTTGGGGCAGTATTTTGGAGGAGGCTGTTAAATAGTCACTTGGGTTTCACTTTGATTTAATTGTGAATTTACTTGCCCTTCCTCGGTAGCTAGTCGGTTCCTGTTTCAGGGTGAGCGCTGAGACTCCTATCTATATAGGGTTCGGAAGGAGAATTGCGTGGGAACAGACAATCACTAATTGTTTGAATTATTTTATTTAATTAATCTCTGCCAATTTAAATGAACGTTACACAGTAAAAATAAAACTTTTCTGTCCCTGGCCTTCGATATTTCGCTAATGAGGACTAGCAAATGACTTATGAGTTCGGGAGATTTTCCCTAAGTCCATAATCGTTGTTACAAGATATTTTTTTTACTATACATTCAAGATCTTCTTCCTTCTAAGTGTCGAGTATAAGTGTCAGTGTATTAAATTTTGTCCTCATGAGTTCCGTATCGAAGTCAGGACCAATTATTCCCATATATGGTCTATACCCTAACTCTGATTTTGATTGGTTAGAATATTTAATCACATGTCCTCCAAGGGCGTAACTATTTTATTTAAACCACCACCTACCTTTTGATTTTATTCTCACGGCTAGGGACCGTGTTTGCCAGCTTGGGCTTAACGCGATTGTAAATTTGGAGTTTGACATTTCTCCCAAACGTGATTTTTGAAGATAGACCCAGCTTAAACATTTCAGGTCTAATTTGAGGAGTTACATATTTATGACCTCTTTTACTTAGGGTTTCAACCGCTTCTTGTGAGAACTATTTACCAACATGAAACTTAATTTATTTTTAACTATATTCTATTCCTTCATTATTTATTCATTTCTTATATTCATTAATCACTATTAGGGCCGTATCATATTCGTCTCAATGGAGAAGCAAAATAAAACTTTAGCCACAGGAAGATGTGTGAACATTGAAAATATGTATATAAATAAGTTATTATTAATGATATTATTTTTATTACTATTTATTATGTTCAGCATATTTTTAAACAAACTGATTTGTTAAATATTATGTTGAAGTTTTAGTTATTCATATATATATATATATATATATATAATATATATATATATATATATACGTATAGTAACAAGATCTGTGATCTTAAAATATCGTAGCTGCAATAAGTAATGTCTCCAGGTTGGAAACGGCTATAACGGCTGGAGTACCCGACATGCTGATCATATATTACCATACACTGGCAGAATGATCGTCGACCTCTATGATTAACACTTCATAGATGTGAGGCCAGCAGATGGTTGGTATGCCAAGGCCTTTTGTGCCTTTTATGCCTGTCGCGCCATGGAGTTTCTTTGTTTAGTTTTCTGATTTAGGACGGGATGACCATATTAACATCACATTATCTAAGAATACAGCTAAAGGTATTTTCATCCTATAGTGTATAGCTTCTGCTCTTTACAAGGGATTATTAATAACTGTTCATTTTATTATGTCCATGACCATAGTAATTTGTAATATGGAATATAATAATAATAATATTTTATTTAAGCAGCAAAGTTAAGGTCATAAGTCATTCTCTTCCACTCAACCATCGAATAAATATAATGGTATAAAATTATATATATATCCAACATTATTAAACATACTATTAAATTACAGTCTACACTCTAACATATGCACAATATTAATGTAATTTTAATCTGTTGTTGTTGTTTTCCAATGCACCAGGTTGTCTTTTATAACATATCTGGCTTTCTTCCCTGGCATTAGCAGAATTTAATCCATTTCTTAGTTTGGGGCAACTGGAAGGCGGAGTTACGTTGCCCCTACGATATGATGATTGATAAGATAATGAAGCACCTGGAGAGTCCTTAACCTGAACTTAATCACCGTGGGCAACCACAGGAATAATTCCCTTTAAGGAAAAATCCTATGGTCTGACCCAGAATCGAATACGGGACCTCATGGATTGTAGTCAGAAACGTTGACAACTAGCCCATGAGCCTGATCGTAATTTTAATATTAATACCAACAAAACGGTGCCCCGTAATATGTGTTCTTAGTTTATTTTCTTTTATCCTTTGTTTTGTAATTTTAATATTAATTCCGATTGAGGGTCTTTCCACTTTTCAGCGGTTGCCCTTTTACCAGCCGGCTGCTGGCCCTTCACATCCACATGTGTCAATCACAGAGGTAGATGATCAACAGCCAGTGTAGGGGTGACATGTGGTTAGCATGTCGAGTCCCCCAGCCGTTATAGCTGGTTTCTCAACCTGGAGCCGCTACTTATTGTAGTTACCCAATTGCCTCACGATGCTGGGTGGGCACCGGTCCCATACTGGCCGAAATACCATGAGAAAATTTCTTCCCCCATGGAGACTCGAACCAGCGCAAGTCCCGTAGCTCTGCGCCAAGGCTTCCTACCTTAACCGCTCGGCTACGGCGCGGGACATTTTAATATTAATACTAACAATAAAGTGTAAAATTAACTAAGAGATCTTTTATGGGGTACCCATGATTTCGCTGACAAGCTCTTTAAATTACAGAAGACGGGTAGAAGAATTACACTGGGTAACAAATTTTGGGCAACTTTTTTGTTCCTCTCAGTTTTTTCATGGTTTTTATATAATTCAGGCACTCTGACTTCAAAAATGTCAGTTTGACATGCATTGCATCAATAGTTCTATGGAAAATTAATATATTTGAAATGTGGGAATTAACACAAAAATGTATCCACAAATATGGATGGAATAAATACCAGCTTATGTTGATATTGTATCTGATGATATGAAATGGGATTTTGTTTCAGCATCACTGACTTGGCCTCAAATTTATTAAAAATGAAATTGTGACCGCCCTTTTCTTTTGTGTTGCTGTGGACTGTCTCTTACCAAACTCCAAACGTAGTCCCCCATCATGTTTATATCCCACCTGCTCTGATATTTTGATTCCATGTTTTTGAGATCCCGATGGAAATCGTTCTCCATGTTCTTCATTCACATCGCCCAAATTTGGTCTAAAGAATCCATATGTGAGTGCAGGTAATGTAATTTAGTTGACATTCTGCAACCTAATGTACGATATGTACTCAGCAAGTTCTTAATCAACTCTCGGTAATTGGGACTCTTCTTGTTTCCAAGGAAGCCATGCAAAAACATTACGAAATTCTTGCCATGCACGTTTTTCAACTGGTGTCATATTTTGTTCTAATTCTGCGGACTCCAGCATCTGTCTTATTTGAGGTCCTGTAAAAACTCCAGCAAATACTTTTGCATCAGACAAACGTGGGAACATAGAGAGAATATGTTGCAAAGCATCTGACGATTTAACCAATGCTTTAACATACTGTTTTTCTAGTCCCAATTTAATGTGGAGAGGTGGTAGTAAGATCTTCTTCCTGTCAATAAGAGGTTCATGTAGAACATTATTTTCTCCTGGATCATGTTCGTTACTTGAACACCACACTTGTTGGATGTAGTGTTGGCCAATTGCTCGGCTGTTCCATAAACAAAGGAAACATGGATACATGGATACGATCGAACCGTTAACATTTGGAGAAAAATAATATTAACCAATTTGAAATTGAAACAATAACGAAAACAAAAATCGTGATTACTATCGAACCGTTGACATTTGGAGAAAAATAATCACATATTTGAAATCAGCGCAAAAAGCTGAGTCAGAAATACTTAAAACATGCAGAGGAACATTTCCATTGTTACCCAGTGTTATATGACAAATTGGGCATATAGATCACTGCAACTCTCTTTATAAAATATACAGTCAAAATTCACTAATTAATGCACGTAGACTTTCACGGCCGGAGTTGCTATGATGATCTTGAAGAAGATTTTCGGGCTGTAGGCCGTGGTCGTGAGGCTTGTAGTTCCCCGACGTTTCGCCAGAGACTGCGTCTGGCATCCTCAAGTGGCAGTCTCAAGACAACCCTTGAGGATGCCAGACGCAGTCTCTGGCGAAACATCGGGGAACTACAAGCCTCACGACCACGGCCTACAGCCCGAAAATCTTCTTCAAGATCATCATCAATTAATGATTAAAATGGTCAACATGTTTCTAGAGCTAAGCTGTCATCCTCAAGACCAGATATTGACTGAAGACATAGAAACGAATAAACAAAATCAGTTAAAAACAAACTATGTCACGTGACGCAAACAATCACAAGTAAACAGTATGACATAATAAAACTAAGCGTCTAAAAAGCTACTTTTTTAATACACCAATGCACTTTTTTTTAGCTTCGGCCGTATAATACGTTAATTGCTCAAAACAAAATAATGATAAAACTCCTATTCAAATCGGCCAAGTAGTTTTTGAGTTCATAAAGGATAGACAGACTCACAGACATTCATTTTTATATATAAATATATCGGTGATATGTAAAAGAGTCTCAAGTCTAAATGGCCAGTGAGCAAAACGTTTCGACGTCCTCATATACAAGTTATAATCACAAACCTGGAATCCGAGACCGATGTTAAATAAAATACTACCTCTCTACATACATCTTCCTAAGAAAATAATACTCTAGTGCGACAGGTCTAGAAGGTCCTTGGCCTACCAGTTGGCTGCTGGTCTCACATCCGCATGTGTTAATCACAGAGGTAGACGATCATCTAGTCAGTGTAGGGGTGACATGTGGTCAGCATGTCGGGTGCCCCAGCCATTATAGCTGGTTTTCTCAACATCGAGTCGCTACTTATAACTACCCAAATGCCTCACGATGCTGGGTGGGCACCGGTCCCATACTGGCCAAAATTCCATGAGAAAATTTCATCCCCCATGGAGACTCGAACCAGCGCAAGTCGCGTAGCTCTGCGCCAAGGCTTCTTGCTTTATCCACTCGGCTACGGCATGGGACTTTTTAAGAAATACTTGTAACAAATTAATGCCGTAATTTCCAGTTTTTTCACACAAATTTATTTGCGACTTCCTCGTTGTAAAGTTAGTAGAATTACCCACGATATGTTTAATTTCTAATCCAATTTAAGTACCAAGACATTTCATCTGAAAAAATAGTGCCGTACATGACATTAGAATAACATTAAATTTTAAGTTAGAAGCGTGGATGCGACGCGACGTCCCGTGGGGGAGATAAGTGCGGATATGTGCACGTTTTCATCCCCTCGCTGGTGATAGTAATGCTAATGTTTAATCTCTACCCTCACCACCACCACCTGTTTTGCTGACGGAACTTTATTTCAAAAGCAAGTTTTTTTTAAAGAATGCATAATGGTTGTATCAAGAGACCGGGCTGCGTTTAACATAAAATGATCTATCACCCAGTCTCCGGTGAGTCATAAATATTTCAAAACGTAGGATAACGTACTAACTTTTTTATTGTAAAACTTATAAAACTTAACGATTCACATCTAATGTCTTATTTGTGCACGTTTTAATCGAGAAATAGCCCTAATATTGCGATCAAGTAATAAACCAGTTGACAAATACATTTTAGACGCATAATAGTTACATCCCGACTTAAAACCAGTTTGCCGAACACCTAACACAAGTTTTTGTCATGAGTTTCCATAATCTCTAAGAAAAATACTTGATTATAACTTTATTACCATGCTCAATTTCATCATTAATCACAATTTTATTATAATCCAAGCGCGACAGGTCTAGAAGGATCTTGACCTAATAGCCGGCTGCTGGCCTCACATCCACATGTGTTAATCACAGAAGTAAGCGATCATCTAGCCAGTGCAAGGGTGACATGTGGTCAGCATGTCGGGTCCCCCAGCCATTATAGCTGGTCTTCTCAACCTCGAGTCGCTACTTATTGTAACTACCCAAATGCCTCAAGATTCTGGGTGGATACCGGTCCCGTACTGGCCGAAATTCCATGAGAAAATATCTTCCCCCATGGAGACTCGAATCAGCGCACGTCCCGTAGCTCTGCGCCAAGGCTTCTTGTCTTAACCACTCGGCTACGGCGCGGGACATTTTATTATACACTGTAATTAAATTTAATATCAGTTTCATTTGCACAAATCCTGTGAATGCTGGCAATAAGTAAATGCCCCCTTCTAAATAGACAAAATCTTATTAGTAGTAATAACTATATAATTCACTAATACTATCGAACCCATCGGTTCATGGTAGCGCGGACTTAAGCTCTCCACGCAACCCTAACCTGAGCTAATGTTTACCCTGCAATAATCTACTTTACTCAAATAATTCTTAATGTTTTTCTCCTATATCATTATTGATCTACCAATTGGGCGTTTTCCCTCTAGTTTTCCTAAAAGAAGCTTCCATGCCCTTCTTTCATTGTCCATTCGTACCACATGTCCTGCCAATCTGAGTCTACGATACTAAACTGTTCTTATTCTGGTTTCCTATAAAAAATCGTGTAGCTCACTGTTATGCATTCTTCTCCATTCGTCTGTCTGTTCATCTCCCTTTGGTCCAAAAATTTTCCTAACATCTTTATTCTCAAATATTCGCAAATTTTCTACTTCCTTAAAGTAAGAGTTCATGTTTCGCATCCATATAATATAGCTAGGAGAATAACAGTTTTACATATTTTGAGTTTTACATTTTGAAGAAGTTGGGACTAAAAGAGTCCCTGTAATGTAAAATAGGATTCTTAGTAAAAAGTAAAGTGATCCTCAGGAGACCCTTGGGGTAGCAGGAGGTTAAGGCTCCCACTTTTCCTAGACAATCGGCACTTCATGTCAGCCGGATTATCAGCCCTGCGTGATGGCCGCCTTTACCCCCTGAACAAGCGTCTGGTACTCATTTCCGTTAGAGGCTGAGCCGACCCCAGAAGTGCCACCAGAAGGTTTGGGTCAACTTAAAAATCCTGACCCTCACGGGACTCGAACCCTCGACCTTCCGGCTTGCAGCGCAGTGCCTTAGCCACTACGCTACGGCGCGTCCTATATAATCCAATATTTTTAATTTATTTAAAAATAAAAAAAAACAGATAGAAGCATCTTGTGAAGGCAATATAACATTTATTCGAAGATTCCAATATCTTAAGTCTAAATCTATTAACATAATTTGTTTTCTTAAAGAATATGAACAATGTTGAACTTGGAGGTTCTTGGTCGCTCTGATATAAGTTCCCCATAAATCCTAGTTCTGAACTAATGTTTTGAATCACCTCCTATATAATTCATCTCTCTCAAATCATGATTAATGTTATTATCTCACCACATTCTTGTACTACCTATGGGCTCTTTCCCTCTAGTTTTCCTACAAGAAGTTTCCATGCCCTTCTCTCATTTCCCATTCGTTACACGGATCCTGCTTGTCGGATTCTATGATACATTAGCGTCCTTATTGCATCTGGTTTCTCATAAATATCACATATTTCACTGCTGTGTAGCCTTCTCCATTCACCTATTCGTCTCTCTTTGATTCAATTTTTTTAAATAATTTTTTTCTCTGATACCCATAATATTTTCTCCTCGCTTGTAATTAGATATCATGTTCCACATCCATAAAATATAAGTGGAAGAATAACAGTTTTTTTTACCTTACGTTTTTCAGATATGTTAGAATAACAACATACCCTGGTTAATTGAGCAATCAATGCTTAATTAATAATTAATTAATATAGATTAATTAAATAAAAATAAAACGTAGTTTTATTTGATTTTCATATTTATTATATAATTCAGTGACAGCTGTTTCGGTACACTGTACCTTCTTCAGACATGTTTAAAATTGTTAACATGTCTGAAGAAGGTACAGTGTACCGAAACAGCTGTCACTGAATTATATAATAAATATGAAAATCAAATAAAACTACGTTTTATTTTTATTTAATTAATAAATATGGATTTTCATCAAGTAAACACCAACTCAATTGATTAATTAATATGGAATTTGATAGATGGTAGCATTCGAGACTCATAATCGATATATCCCGACTTCAAACCCCGTTTCCAACCAACCTGGCAAAGGGAGAGAGAGAGAGAGAGAGAGAGAGAGAGAGAGAGAGAGAGAGAGAGAGAGAGAGAGAGAGAGAGAGAGAGAGAAAGAGAGAGAGAGAGAGGGAGAGAGAGAGAGAGAGAGTGTTGAAAAAAGTATGGATGAATGGAGACATTCTAAGATAAGCAGATAGTGAAAGTATCTTCTCATAGGAAGAGAGGAAGAACCTTCAAAGATTTGTCTGTGGATCGACCTCGTAATGAGCACTGACAGCTTTGCAAACTGCTAACAAGTTGGAACAACCTTTCCAAAGATGTCACAGAGTTTCTAGGGGTATCCATATCATAAGGATAATCCATACCAAATATATATCACATATGACCAAAATTTGTATGTCCTTGTATTTTAGAGAATCAAAAATGAAGTACTAACGAATTATCGAAAAATCTAATATTAAAAATCATACTAAACTGCGTCACTTAAATAGAATTTACAGAACTAATTAATATACTAAGTCATCTGTACAATATACTACAATGATGTAAAATTAAAACTTAAATGTATAAATTCAAGGATAAGACAAATAAAAAACGACAAGCTAAGCATAATTTTTGTTAACCGAATTCAAAGTAAATTCCATTTCAGATAGAACCTATAAATAGTTGTATAATTAATAGGATGCAAAACGGGACAACGTTTGATCGTATGGATAACGGGATAGCGAAGAAAATGAAGAAATCGGCACCAAATGCAATAAGAACAATTAGAAGACCGAACATAGTGGCTCGGGGTGAAGGCATGGACGCGAAAAGCAATGAGCGTAAGTGGAAAGCTTACTTACTTACTTACTTAATACAGGCTTTCCACTTTACAGCAGTTTGCCTTTGATTCCTGCCTTCCAGAGATTCCTATCTTCCCATTGTCCATCTTCCATACCCCTCTTCATAATGGCGTCATATATTCCCTCATACCATGCTCTTCTACTTCTCCCCTTCTTCCTTCTGCCTGGTACCATCCAATCCAACACCTGTTTAGGCCACTGGTCTTCCGACATCCGTTGTACATGTCCATACCACTGTAGAGCTCTCTTTGTTATCCTATCGATAACAGTCTCTTGTGCAACCATTTCTTGTCTGATATATGTATTTCGAATATGTTGTAGCCTGGATATTCTCATACTCCTCCGTAATCCATCCATTTCTGTCGCCAAAAGATTCTTTTCTGCATCCCTTCATTTATTGTCCAGCTTTCTGATCCATATGTAAGTATACTTTCTATTATTGTCTGTATAATCTCTTTTTTGTTTTTCTGGTCAAATTTCTATTCCATAAAATACCATTCAGGGAACTAATCGCCTTCCTTGCACAATTTACTCTGTTGATAATATATTTTTCACAAGTACCAGATTTATCTATTATAGATCCAAGATATTTAAAATCTTCAACACGTTTAATTATCATATTATTTCGTATTTGTAGGTCTTCTGAATTTGCTCCGATTACCATATATTCTGTTTTAATATAATTTATCTTCAGTCCTCCTACCTTAAATGCTTCAACGAACTTTCTATATCTACTTTATCATGTCCTATTATAATCTGGTCATCAGCGAATAATAAATTGTGCAGTAAATGGCCATTAATGTTGATCCCCATTCTCCGACATGACTTATTCCATTTCATTAATACATCTTCTAAATATATCTTGAACAATGTTGGTGACATCCCGCATCCTTGTCTTAATCCTTTTGTTATATCAAATTCTAAGGATACTCTATTTCCAACCTTAATACTTGCTTTACACTCATACATTCTTTTTATAAAATGTATGAATAACCAAGAAGTGGAAAGCTAAAAAAGAAGAAGAAATGTAATTTTGTTTATACCGGCTATATTCATGGTTTACTCAATCAAATTATAATATATTATGTGTAACATATATTGGATTAGGCTTTCGCGGCCGGAGTTCGTAATATGATTTTCAGACATTTTGATAGCTTGTAAGCCGTGGTCGTGATGATTAAAATTCCCCGACGTTTCGCCGGAGACTACGTCCGACATCCTCAGGGGTAGGCTCAGGACTGATTATTTCGTCGAATGGCTGCCTTATTTATTAATTAATTATTTAATTATATAATTTGTTTATAAATAAGGCAGAGATTCGACTAAACAGCCAGTCTCAAACCAACCCTTGAATTGCAATCAATATGTGTAAATAAGTGGAAAAATGAATGGAAAAACGCCACAAAAGGTGCAGTGACAAAATCATTTTTACCTAGTGTGAAGGAAAGATTGAAATTAAACTTACCTTTAACTGGAAATATAACTACGTTCTTAACAGGGCACGGGAAAATAAACAGTTATTACTATAGTCTTAAAATAAAAGACAGCCCCCTGTGTACATAGGGAAACGCAGAACAAATGATAGATGATATATTATTTGAATGTACAAAACTAGAAACAGAAAGACAGTTATTTAATAACAACATGATTAACAAATATGGTAAATGGACATTCAATAAAATAATACAAGTACAGGATTACACACTTGAATTAATCTCATACATAATTCAATAGATTTAGACAGATTATAGAGCAAACCAAAGCCAATTTAATGAAATATTTAATGTTAAATCGGGTAAGATAAGAGAAACAAACATTGCAAATTGTCCATAGAACATTAATGAAAACAAAAGAAAATTGTGCAAATAATTGTATGTAAATTATCTTGTATATTAAAGCATGTAGTATTGCTTTCTTTGTGATAGAACATGCTGAAAATAAAATGTTATAAAAAAAGCCAACCCTTGAGGTTTATAAATAAGATGTCGAAAATAAATTTAAATAAATTCAAATACATGTGTGGAACAATTATAAATTATTTTAAATACCGGTGCATGAGGAAAGAAATAGCATACAATTTTACAGGGTTATGGCAGTTCCTGTGTTGTTCTATGGCTCCGTAAATTGGACTTCGAATAAAAATCAACTAAAAAATAGAATATGGAGAAATGAATTTCCTGAGACGTGTAACCGGACATGCTTTACAAGACTAAAATTAGGAAAAATATTCAGCTTAACAAACAGAATCAAAGAATACAAATAAAACTGGTTCGACCACATTCAAAGAATGGAAATAGAACGTATAATGAAACAGTTATTCACATATCAGCCAGTGGGGTATAGATTGTGTGAGACGGGTAAGAGCACAATGAATAGTTCATTTTCTGCATGAGATCTGGACGAAAACTTTGCAGTTAAATCCGTGAAGAAGAAGTAGAAGAAGAAGAAGAAGATGATGATAAATAAGGCAGGCAGTCGACATACAGCCAGTCTCAACCCAGTCCTTGAGAAAGCCGGACACAGTCTCTGACGAAATAATTTATTTATAAATAAGGCACGCAGTCGACGAAACAGTGTCAAACCAAACCCTTTTAGGATGCCGGACGCAGTCTCTGGCGAAACGTCGGGGGATTTTAAGCCTTACGACCACGGCCTACATGCCCGAAAATTGTCTACTACTCTTTAATATATTGTGTCATTAGCGCTTAATTAAAATACGTGCTACTCTTTAATATATTGTGTCATTAGCGCTTAATTAAAATACGTGCTTGAAATGCCGGCAAATTTTGATCAGAGGCCATTTATTTCTTGCTTGAGGTTCTTCTTATGTGTGTCGTGAATCTACGAAACGACGCCTGCGTCATTATTAAATAAGTAATATTCAGGAGTTTTACTCCCTTACAATTTAGTCAACCCCAGCCAGGAATGAATGCGATGTTGACTTCTCTTCTTCTTCTACTACAAGGTTTAGGCTATGCAGCCTGTTCCGGCGAAGTTAAAAGTGGAGTCCATCTTCTACGTGGTCGGCCAACATCTCTTGTTCCTCTGGGATTATACAGGAAGGTTCTTTTTGGTATTCTTTCGTTGTTCATTCTCATTAAGTGTTCTGTCCATTTCTTATTATTTTCGCTGATTTTATCTTCAATTTTATATATATTTAATTCTTCTCGTATAGTTTCATTCCTTTTTCTATCCGCTCTTGTGCATCCTTTCACATTACGTAAAAACAGCTTTTCCGCAGTCTGTATCCTGCTTTTATCCCTTGATCTCATTATCCAATTTTCACTTCCATACAACAACAAAGGAACAGCCATTGTTTTATATAATTTAAGTTTCGTATATTTCCTTGTTTTTCCGACCTAAGTTCTTTTTATGGTTCCACAAATAGCCTGAAATTTATTTACTTTATTTTCTATATCTTTATTTTCTCTATAAGTTATATCACATCCTAATATTGGAAATGTGATACTTGTTCTATTATTTTGTTATCCAGCACAATTTTTGATCTAATTCCATATTTACCAATAAATGCCATTACTTTTGACTTATTTATTGATATTTTACAATTATATCTATTGGCTATTAATTTAAATTTATATGCCAACATTTGGAGCTCATTTTCAGATTCTGCTAAAAGTACAACATCGTCAGCGAATAATAAAGCATTTATTTTATCTTTATTATCAATTAATATTCCTTCATTAGTTAAAACCTTCTTCCATTCTTTTAGGATATCGTCCATATAAATATTAAATAATATAGGTGAGAGTGAACACCCTTGTCGTACTCCTTGGTTTATTTGAAAAAATGTCTTATTTTTTGTCAACTGAGGGTCAATACAAATATTTGTTCCATAGTACAAGCTCTTAACAGTTTCTATAATCTGAATAGGGAGGCCTTTTTCTTTTGGGACATTCCACAATATTTCCCTGTTTACTCGATCAAATGCTTTATCTAAGTCTATAAATAACAAATGTGTTTCCAGGTTTTTTTCTTGTCTTTTGTTTATTATCTAATTCAGGGCAAATACTCCATCGGTACAAGATCTTCCTTTTCGGAACCCGTTTTGTTCTTATACCTACAACAAATTGTATACTTTAAACTTTATGTTTCGTTTGGGTGATTTAAATAGACTATTTAACTCATGCCCAAAATGGGAGTCAACGGCCAATCGAGTTTCAATGAGTTTTGATTTACAACCAATCACAGTCGTGTTTCACCTGGCATTTATCAAATAAGTTTATCATATTACAGAAAGCCCCTCCTTTTTAACATTCTGAATAAGCCAGAGCATCATTTTGCAGTGACTGACTCCCCAAGAAATACGGCTACTAGATTCTATATATATATATATATATATATAGTGCACGAATATAAACAGATACTGTTGTGAGATATAATAGAAAAACATTCGTAGTAATTGATTGTAACACAATAAAAAGAAACCACTGTTTGCACTTTCTTAAACGTATTATTTCCCAGATATTTACGTTTCACAAAAATATAATTTACATCATACATCATCAGAAATTAATTAATACCCTATAATGTTTGGTTATAAACAGTTTGATGTGTTTAATTTTTTCTCCACTAGGGTACATTCTTACAATATTGCGATCATTTCGCAATAAATAATATGATCTGGTTACAGTGATGAAAAATGAAGCATAACAAACGTTTCTCATTTGTTTTCAAACATCACCGTTTACATTAAATATATAAATATTTTAAAATAATTACATTTAAATTATGATTTGTGAGTAAACAGCTTAATTTTATTCGTTAATAGTCCTAACAAATGCCGCTCATGATTTCCAAATTCTCTAGATAAATTCACTCCTCACTTCGTGAGTCGTGAAATTATCGATACTTTGGAAAACGCTCGTGGCATTACTTACGATAAATATGAATCTAGAAAGCATTAAGAACTCCTTCTATGAATACTCTATTCTCAATTAGCGACGAAAATATCAATGTTTTCATATTGTAACTTACTTAAAATATTGATGGCAACATCTCCGTAGTTTATAGTCAAGTAACAAAACATTAGCTACGAGTTTTCATGTAATGCACGAAATTCAGATCCGTATTTCTTGAAAATCAATTAACTTAAACGTTATACATGGGTAGTCTTTGCTGAAGGCAGGAACGAGTGCTCGAGATTAAAATAGACAGCGTATGCGATTGTCCAAGTACTACTCCCGATCTGCCATAGTACAAAGTATTCAGGTCTTGACCTGAGGGCCATCTAATTGGAACTCACAGCTGATTTTCGATGCTGATTATGTAGTATTATTAGGTGATAGTCAGGGGATACTAAGGGCCAATGGCGCATTCTATTGAGTAACACTAAGAAGTTGGGACTGGGAGTAAATATCAATAAAACTAAATATATGGTCATGCTCAGAAGTACATTTAATTGAAATGGACAGTTGATGACAAATGAGGGAAATGTTGAAGACGTGATTGAATTCAAATATCTAGGGACAAAAGGAATGAGATGTAGAAAGAAATTAAACAAAGACTCAATTATGGAAATGCATGCTATACGCATTATATGTACTCTTGTCATCCCAATTTATCTAAAAATATTAAAATAGAAGATATATAACTTTCATTCTTCCAGTTATATTTTACGGAGCGAAACATGGACTCTTACTTTAAAGAAGGAGAAAATATTAAAGAGTATTTGAGAATAAAGTTATTAGGAACGTTTTTGAACCAAAACGTGACTAACAGGCAGGCAAATAGAAAAGACTACATAGCAGTAATCTACATGATCTTTATGGGAAACCAGATATTATGAGAACAGTTACGCCTCTTAGACTGCGATGGGCAGGGCATGAGGCACTAATGGGGATTGAAATAAAGGCATGGAATTCCTTGTAGGAGAACAGTGGGAAATCGCCCGGTAGGTAGACCAAGAATTAGATGCAGAAATAACATTAACTATGATTATAGGTAGGTAAATTGCACAAGGGATGATGAAAAAAGTTGCTCAGGATAGGGATGTATGGAGAACTTATATCCGGGCGGCCATTAACCTAAGAGCTCGACAGTGCAAATGAGTTTGTTAGTTAGCTGATTTTCGATACATTGGATCCTTACTAAATAACCACTTCGTCAACATAATTTGAATGTAGTTTTCGATAAGAGAACATTGATTTAAGTGTCCTAAATACGAATATGTGAATGCAATATGAGTCGATGTGCATAGCTCATAGAATTTATGTAATTTTTTTGCCGGATGAGAGAGAAGTTACTTTGTAGTAGATTAAAAAACTAGATACTGATTAAACACTTTAAAAGGGGTATTAATTCATGATTTTAAATTGTTTCTCAACTCATAATTTGAAAAATAATTTTTTTAACTGTCTTCATAATGATTCATTGATCTCTCATTTTTAATTAAAGTGTTCGTAAAAAGTGTAGCTACCCTTTTCTCCACTCCTTCATCACCAATTTATTTAAAAGGAAAAAAGGAAAACTCTCTCTCCAGGCATCAAACCCCATTAATATTAAAAACTACACCAACTTTTGGAAAGGATGAAAGATCTTTATCATTTATATTCAAGTATTAAAACCCATAATTAAAAAGAGAGAAAAAGAATGAACACAATTTAAAAGTTCAAAGAAAAAAGAAAAGAGGGGATCGTGGGGGATTAAGAAGTCAAGAAAGTTTTAAAATGGGTCTGATTTGTGAATAATAATTCACGTGGTAAGGGAAATCGAGTGTTAATATTTGGCTTAGTAATAAGGTAATTTTCAGCGGGATAAATATCTTGGAGAGCAGTTATACCAGATGTTGCTGTTGCGTTGTATTCCCCTGATAGCTACAGAAATGCTACCAACAACATTCAGGTGTTAATTTCTTGGTATAACTCACTGGAGGATAAATGAATTACTTCATGCAGGAAGGTATTTAGTTCATGGGAAAACTAAAAAACAAAATAAATGGCATCCAAGCATTGAACAGAAATAATGGTACTGGTCTAACACACTTTCTTTTGCAGAGTTCCGATTCCGATTGAGGGTCTTTCCACTTTTCAGCGGTTGCCCTTTTACCAGCCGGCTGCTGGCCCTTCACATCCACATGTGTCAATCACAGAGGTAGATGATCAACAGCCAGTGTAGGGGTGACATATGGTTAGCATATCGAGTCCCCCAGCCGTCATAGCTGGTTCCTCAACCTGGAGCCGCTACTTATAGTAGTTACCCAATTACCTCACGATGCTGGGTGGGCACCGGTCCCATACTGGCCGAAATACCATGAGAAAATTTCTTCCCCCATGGAGACTCGAACCAGCGCAAGTCCCGTAGCTCTGCGCCAAGGCTTCCTACCTTAACCGCTCGGCTACGGCGCGGGACGCAGAGTTCCAATAATTTAAAACTTTCTATTAGATCCCGATGGACTGTGGTTATGCTCACCTCTAGCTATGAAGTTCGCGTGTTCAAACCAGGGTGGAGTCGATAGATTTTCAAGAGGGTAGTAAAAAATCCTGATGATGGCTCTCTTCGGAAGGGAAGTAAAGCTATGAATCCTGCATCGTAGATTTATAGTACCTAAAAATCCTCAAGCCTGAAAAAGAAGTTCTCAAAATAAAATTGATCGGTCCTTTTCCCCTTTTGAATTGCGACGTTATTGACCTAAGATGTTAAAGGAAATCATTAAATAAAGTAACTCCCAACACCTCAAATTAATTCTAATCACCAATAATAATTATTTTATGCTGGACTAATGCTCTTTCTGCATAGGGCTAATTTAGTCAACATATTTTATACATGTTTTAGGGTATCCCAAGTCTCCCAACATAAAAAAGGAGATTTTTTCGCAAAATCAAATACGCATATCCTCTACTTTTTTTCAGTTTGACCTTAATAACTCAAATAACAAATAGGCTATTATTGCGATTGGATCATAACAACCCGTGCCGACTTCATGCTAAACATAAGACATGGAAATTTATACTGGGTTAGTATAGAAGAGGGAGAAGTTATATAGTATCCTGCTGGAATTCGGAATTCCTAAAAAGTTAGTTAGACTTACACGAATGTGTCTAAATGACACAAAGAATAGGGTGCGTGTAGCCAAACAGTTTTCGGACACTTTTGAAATCCAGAATGAAGCAAGGAGATGCACTATCTCCTCTACTATTTAATTTTGTACTAGAGCATGCCATTAAATCTTTAGAGAATGAGGAAGGCTTACAACTCAATGGTATTAATAAGCTGTTATTTTATGCTGATGACGTAGTACGATTGCCCGATAGCGAGGGGATACTAAAGGACAACACGCACACACTATTGAGTAACACTAAGAAATTAGGACTGGAAGTAAATATCAATAAAACTAAATATATGGTCACACATAGAAATACATTATATAATGGAAATGGACAGCTAA
Source organism: Diploptera punctata (assembly GCA_030220185.1). Lineage (NCBI taxonomy): Eukaryota > Metazoa > Arthropoda > Insecta > Blattodea > Blaberidae > Diploptera > Diploptera punctata. Next base: position 647,630 of record JASPKZ010010667.1, on the reverse strand, counting down.
TGACAAATGAGGGAAATTATGAGGAAGTGGCTGAATTGAAATACCTAGGAACAATATTCACTAACAGGAATGAGACGTACAAGGAAATTAAACATAGGCTCAATTCTGGAAATGTGTGCTATTATGCATTACAGAGACTCTTGACTTCCCAACTCCTTTCAAAAAATGTTAAACTGAAAATATATAAAACTGTTATTCTCCCAGTTATATTATATGGATGCGAAACATGGACTCTTACTTTAAGGGAGGAAAGAAGATTACGAGCACTTGAGAATAAAGTTCTTAGGAAAATTTTTGGACCAAAGAGAGATGAACAGACAGGTGAATGGAGAAGACTACATAACAATGCACTACATGGTCTTTCTAGGAAGCCAGATATAAGAAGAACAGTTAAGTCTCGTAGACTGCGATGGGCAGGACATGTTGCACGTATGGGGAATGAAAGACTTGTATGGAAGCTTCTTGTAGGAAAGCCAGAGGGAAAACGCCCAGTAGGTAGAACAAGAATGAGATGGGAGAATAACATTAACTATGATTTGAGGGAAGTAGATTATACAGGGAATGATTGGAAAGCATTAGCTCAGGATAGGGATCTATGGAGAGCTTATGTCCGCGCGGCCATGAACCTACGGGTTCGATAGTGCCAGAGAGTAAGTTAGTATGGAAGGATTCTAGAACTAAAAGTTTATTTAGTAAATAAAACATGAATATGCCCAAACTTATAACTATTTACAATAAAAATATATAGTTCAAATTTTGTTCGTCTTAGTTAGCAAGTACTAACATGTCTTCCAAGCAAGTCGGCAAGGGTTGTCGTGGGCCTACAGTACGTATACCAAATTGTACTTACAATTGTTTTAACATTATACAAGTAGTAGTAGTAGTAGTAAGTAAAGTGATCCCACAACAGGCCTCAGGAGACCCTTGGGGTAGTAGGAGGTTAAGGCTCCCACTTTTCCTAGACAATCGGCACTTGATGTCAGCCGGGTTGTCAGCCCTGCGTGACGGCCGCCTTTACCCCCAGAACAGGCGTCTGGTACTCATTTACGTTAGAGGCTGAGTCGACCCCAGGGCCATAGTGCCGCCAGAGGGTTTGGGTCAGTTTAAAAATCCTGACCCCAACGGGACTTGAACGTAGTAGTAGGACTTTATTAGACAAAAAGTAAGATATTTACAATATTATTTTACAAATATGGGTCGCACGGGCAGTAAGCCGTACGTGCTGTTGACAGTCCGTTACAATAAAGTAATAATTGGTACTAGTGTAAAGAAAAATAAACAACAACAAAATCAATAACATTACAATTACATAAAGAAAACATAATAATAATATTACAATTAAATAATAATACAATAGCATTATACACTAAAAAAAACATTAACATTACAATTACATAAAGAAAACACAATAATATTACAATTAAATAATAACACAATAGCATTATACACTAATTAATTTATATATAATTGTTAATAATTAATGGTATTGCATTTTGATAACATAGGCTATATTTATTCATGAATGAGTGTTGTCCTTATTTCCGCGTTTTGTCCAGAAATTTACCGAGGTTTATCCAATTTTCTGGATTTACCAATAACTCGTAGCATGCCAATCTTTCCCGATTTGAATTTAGAAATCTTTCCGGTAATAACTGACGTCTCCAACATTCTAAATCATTACATTTTCCTAATATATGTATCTCATCTTCAAAGTTCCCGCACATTGGACATATTCGCATATCGTGATCGTCGCTAATTTTTAGAAATTTCCATGCCCCTAGCCTAAACCAAGCAAGCCCTGATCTCTCCTTAAATCCTAGGTTGAGTATATACGATTGTTTTCCCCAGACGTGTTTTAGGTCTCTTTGTAAACACATTATACAAGTAAATTAAGAGGCCATGCGTTAAAATTAAGACTTCGATTGTTTTTGGGACACCCTAATGTTTCCTTGTAAATATTTGCTATAATTATTTTTAAATACAAAAAAAAACTCTAGTTAAACTACTGTATCTATAGATTTCATTAGAAACAGTTAAATTATCGTTTTCATATAAATATATAATTCCAACTAATAGTGGTAAAATTGTCATAAAGTATAAAACAATAAATAAATACCCACTTGTAGCCGTTCAAGTTGTCCCCAGTGAGTTCCAATTATACCAAATAATACTTAGCTTCAGGTCTGAATCATCTGTACATGTGTCAGGCTCATGATTTACGTACATCGACTGAAAACCTTTATGCAGAGAACAATGACTCAACCCATAATGAGGCAACCCCATCTCAAGAATTCTGTGATTTAAAACATGTCCTGTATGGGGCGATACAAATATTCTGTTTTTCTCTAGAAGATTACAGACCTCACTTATAGTCATTCCAATGTATATTCAGGGACCCTGAAAATTATTTGATTTGAAATCATTGTGGAGTTGTAAAAACGGATAAAGGAGGGAGTATGTATTAATAAGGTGTGGTTACTTACTATCTAGTCCATGTTATTCATTTCAACACACGTTATGTATAAAGTAACAAAAAAGTTGACATACGTCCAATATGAAACACGTTGTCGTACATAGAATATTCAATTTAATTATGTTCTTACGTTTATATGAAATTGTTCGGCACTTGTTCCGGTTTTTCACCAAGAACTCAGTGTAAATACAGGTCAACAATTACATCGGAGAGTAATTAGTTCGGAGTTTCCAGTCGGAATAAATGTAAAGAGCAATGTTGAATGTGTACTAATCACCATTTTCTGCTTAATTCACTGAAAGTTGTAATGTCACCGAGTGTTCTACAGAAGTTGTGAAAGATGTACATGAAAATCAATTATTCCAGTTTATTCGCTGAAAACAGGGTACCTAAATCGATTTTTTAGTTTAACTGCCAATCAGAAAACCACTGTCTACCCTCATATAAATTATAGATTTTACGGTTTTATTTCTCTTCCGAAGAAAGTAGCATTCTGGATTTTTACCCCTAAACAATAGAGATCTCGATTGGTTTTAAACCAATTTAATTCGCATCCAGAAGCGTGCATAGTTTAACGGGATCCACATTAAATTTATAAATAAAATATTACAAATATATAATAAAAAATGGAGTACATTATTATGTGGGAATAGACACATAAACATAAATTAGAGAAACTTTTATGAAGTGCAGAATTTTAAATATCAATAAAAATTAGAAACAGGAATGAGATGTAAAATCATTTAAACATAGACTCAACTCTGAAAAGGCATCCTGTTAAGCATTAACAGAGATTTTTGTCATCCCAACCTCTGAAAAAAGGTATTTGTACCAAAACGATTGATTCTTCCTGGATGCTCTTATAGAGATTTTTGTCATCCCAACCTCTGAAAAAAAAGGTATTTGTACCTAAATAATTCTTCCAGGGTGCTCTTACTTCAAGAGAGGAGAACATATTAGGAATATTCAAGAATTAAGTGCTTAAGGAACTATTTAAAACAAAACAAGAGACGACGAATGAAAAAAACTTTTTTTAAAACTGAGCTACATGATATTTATGGGAAACCAGGTGTAATAACATAGTTAAGTATTTCAGACTGTGATAGATAGGGCGTGTGACATGAGGTAATGAAAGAGGGGTACGAAAAATTTTCGTAGGACAGTCAGGGGGAAAGCATTAAGTAGATAGGCCAGGAATGAGATGGGAGACTAACATGATTTGAAAAGATGGATTCTACAGGAAGTGATTGGAAATCATTGGGTCAGGATAGTGATGTATGGAAAGCTTATGTCAATGTGGCCATTAATCTTCGGGTTCGATAGTGTCATTGAGTTAATTAACTGCATTTTCAATAAAGGCTGAGAGTTTTAAGAGTAGTTATAATTTATGACATTCCAGCAATATTTAGGAACACTAAAAAAATATGAGAATATTACGTGGAATGGTACATAAAACAAGGAGAGATAGAATAAGGAATGAACAAATCAGGGAGACATTAAGTGTAGAAAAATTAACAACAGACATAGAAAAAAATAGACCAAAGTGGTTTGAACATTTAAAAAGAATGGAAAAGGAAAGAGTACTACAAATACTGTTAAATCTCAAGATACAAGGAAAACAACCACGAGGAGACCACGAGAAAGATGTATTAACCATGTGAAGAAAAGTCTACAAGAGAGGGGATACGACTGGGAAGAACTAAAAAGAAGCAAAGCATGGGAAGATAGAGATAGTTGGAGGCATATTTGGAATCGACCTTCCGAAAGGAGGACACGATAAGAGGATGATGATGATGAAAAAATATACTTTTTAGTGTAACCAATCGTCAAAGTTTAACTTGATGATAAACTTGATTATGTTGTTTAACGATTAATTCAACCTATCAGGCAAGGCAAAATTGCAGGGTGATTAAAAAGTCAAATTCAATTGCGGAACAAACTCTAGAACCATATAAATTTGGTCATTGTTCTACATGATTATTAGGGAAAGGATTTTAAGGCGAAAATTTTGGTCCTTAAAGGGGAGAAAAGGTTCTAAAAATACATACAAAATGGTGCAAAAAAAAAAGGTGCTGCTGAAACAATTGAATTAAGGTTTAAACCAGTTACATGAACTCAGTTTATATAATATCCATATTATTTTGCACCAATATTTTTCTTCTTTATAGAGTCCATAAGAGGTAATTCATAGATCTTTAGTTTATTGCAATATTTACTTCGCAGATGGAACATCGAAGTGATGCCCTCAGTTTCGATAAATTTCGTTTTGAATTCTGAAAGTGCATGCAACTTATCCTTCTTAACATTCGCCAAGTTGTGAAAACCCTGTTGTAATACTAATAAAATACGTTGTGGATCAGACAAGTAAAACACAGCCAATAAGAAGTCGGCATTGCCAGCACTAACTGAACTTATTTTAAACTGTTACAACAACACTGTTGAAATTTAAATTTGACTTCGCAGCTGCACATTGACCATTGTTCATGGGATATAAATTACTGATGGTTTACAAGAATTATATTTTAATATTTACTATTGTTGACTTTACACTGCGAATTGGCCATTGTTTCTGGGGGACAAATTACATAAATTATATTTTATTTTTTAAAAATATCGTTACTTCTGTCCTATATTTTAAAAAACGCAGAGAAGAGTGGAGGAAAAGATGCTGAAGCATAAAAAGAGGGAAAAGGGTAGTAATCTCACGAAAACCTGCAAAAAGGTGCAACAAATTGTGTTCATTTCACTTAATTTCATCCCCCAAAATACATATATTAAACTATTGGTATGAAAACAGCTACATTTTTGGAGAAATGCCGCATCTCATAATCCTTTCCCTAACAATTATATTCATATTTTTTACGAATACTGATTTGTTTTATTGATAAATATTATTCATATAAATAATTTTAGTAAAATATTTTAGAAAATAAATTAAGTCAAATCAATTTTTCGCAATGAGCAACGTTCAGTTTTCTTCCTTCAAAAAATGCTACTAATTTTATGTGGTATGTGAGCTTTTTCTGTTCATTGAAACGTTTCTAATTATAGTAACGTATTGCGAAAGAGTTTACAGAGCAAAAAATGCCTATTTAAAGATGCTAGGTCTGAAATGACTGCTTCGAGATCGTATATACGAGTATATGTATATATATATATATATATATATATATATATATATATATATATATATATAGTATTCTTATTAATTATTGCGTTAAAATGAATCACCACACGCTACATTTTAAATTTTATGTTGGGGAAAATTGCGTGTGGTAAAGGGTTTGATAACTGTAATAGTTGATTTTCCGCACTCGTTCTAATAATGTAAACATATCAAACTCGACATAGTATGAAATACAGTTGCGTCATTTACAAGGTTGATGTATAAAATCCAGAATTATACCAAATATTTTTTGCGCAATAGTGCGTTTTGTGGTACTTACAGCAATGGCGATCATGATTGAAAGTTCAACTTCCTACATTTAGCGGTTGCCAACCTAAATAACTAAACTCTAATAAAATAACTATACTGTAATATTACATATTACAAACACGCGTGTGGGAAGTAAAACCACTGCCCTCTATGTATACTATGTACAATGCATACACAAAATAATATCCAAAAGATAGTGTTAATATACATTATACGAAACAAATCACTGCATTTTAAATGAACTGAACTTTATTTGAAACAATCTAAAACAATAAATATGTACTTGCCGGCATTTTATCACTGAATTGATGTCACGGCCGCCTGTACTTTCAACTAATAAAAACATTGCCCACACTATGATGATCTTGATGAAGATTTTCGGGCTGTAGGCCGTGCTCGTGAGGCTTGTAGTTCCCCGACGTTTCGCCTGGCAACCTCAAGGGTTGTCTTGAGACTGCTGAAGATTTTCGGGCTGTAGGCCGTGCTCGTGAGGCTTGTAGTTCCCCGACGTTTCGCCAGAGACTTCACCTGGCAACCTCAAGGGTTGTCTTGAGACTGCTGAAGATTTTCGGGCTGTAGGCCGTGGTCGTGAGGCTTGCAATCTCAAGACAACCCTTCAGGATGCCAGGCGGAGTCTCTGGCGAAACGTCGGGGAACTACAAGCCTCACGACCACGGCCTACAGCCCGAAAATCTTCATCAAGATAATCATAGCAACTCCGGCCGTGAAAGTCTACGTGAATACATTGGCCACACTGTTAACGTTGGTCAGTTGTTTATAATGAACGCAAATATTTCCAACAAAGATGTTATTATTTTGTTATTATCTATTATTTTGGAAACACCATCACGCAAAAAATAATGTGCAACACACGTTTGTGAAGTGGTTTACAGAATCTCGGAAATTAAAAAGTTCGGTACTTAAAACATTTTCCTCGCTTCTGTAAAAACCACTTCCCAACCTCGCATCGTAGTATACTAATATTTCACAATCATATTTTGTTGAAAATTGGTTTATGTGGTTTAAGCCTTCCTAGAACTAAAGATATACATTTTAAAATACCAATTGTTTCAGTTTTATGATAAAGTAAATATTAGTAGTTCCTATGGAATTAATACAACATATTCTCTTTATAAAGCAAATGAACGTGAATTTAATATGCAAGATTGCAGAATAAATGACAATTGTAAAGAGTAAATTGTAGCTTCTTGAGAATAGGTCTATTCTAGGAAGTGGTTGGATTATATGTTCCTAGAGCTGTTATTAAATGTATAAGAGCTTGAATGGGACTGAAACGAGAGTTAAGCCTTGCGAAGATTTCCAGAGAATCGCTCAGTTCCGGCAACAGAATGAAGTGAAACTTCCCCATAAAAGCAGTCCACAGCCATCTAAACGTCTTAGAGAAGCTTCTAATATATCTCTCGCTTCAATACTTTCCCTCTCTCTGTATGTCAGTTCTGGATTACTTTATACCCTGCTGAGTTTAACTTCTTCGGGGAGATTGGGGCAAAGTGCGTAACAAGAGGTTGGAAAGACTCGCCATATATTGCATCGTTTAAATTGAAAGTCAAATTGTAGAATTCAAGCTATAACCTAGATTTTTTAGTGTCTCCATTTGAGAAAAAAATAGTGTATTTACAAAATTTGTTTAATAATATTTATATTAATAAGGCTACATTTACTTGTCGAATTTTACAAATGATTTGTTTCCCTCCAAATAATTTGTTCTGTATGCCCATAGAAGTTAAAGTTTTATTTTATTCATGATCAGAATATTAGTAAATCCTTTTGCAATTTTCAAACAATTATTATAATACAAAGTTTACTATATGTCTCTACCAGATTGTTAGTTTAAAAAATCTACGGAATAAATATAGCTTCTGTTTGATATACTCCCGGAATGGTATATAATTTGTTTAAAATCTTCCCATTACTTGTTAAAAACACGATGAAACTTTGCACAAAAATAATTGAATATTTAATGGTACTTTCTTTATTTTTAGCTCTTCATCAAATGTCTATTTGATATGAGAGGCCAAACCATAGCTAAGTTATAATCAATGCAACCATATGTAATTACTTATATTAGGCCTATATATTTTTTTCATTATTTCTAAAACGCATTTATTGGTAATTCATTGTTTTCCTAAATAATTTTGCATGGAATATACATTTATGTGTATGTTAATTTGTTTACAGCTGGAGTAGATATTAAAATTCCTTTTTTATGAATCATTGAAAACAGGCCAGTGTCGAATGCTGTTTATCCTGTTCGTTATTTGGTACGTGTCCAGATTTGCTGAAATATATATAACATACTCCATTGTCTGTCTAGTAATAATAGGCTAATAGAAAATCAAAGTATAGAACAGGTGTCTGGTTTCAAATATTTGGGCTGTGATGTTGGCTACAATGTGGAAAGAGATATTGACTCCAAAATAAATAAATTTCAGACGGTGTGTGGAACAATACAGAGAACATTCAAAAATAAAATTAGAAAAGAAACCAAGATAAAAATGTATAATATTATGGCGGTTCCCGCAATGTTGTATGGATGTGAAACTTAGGCTCCAGTGAAAAAACAGAAGGATAGAATACACACGGCGGAGATGAGGTTCCTAAGACAAGTTAAAGGATGTACAAGACTTGATAGAATAAGAAATGAGGATATAAGAGAAGAATTGAAAGTACAGCCTTTATTGGATAAAGTCACGAATTACAGACAGAAATGGATTGATCACATGGATGGAATGAGTAAGGAGAGATATCCATTGTTAGCAAGAAATTATCAAGTAAGAGGAAGACGTGATGTTGGAAGACCTAGAAGAAGTTGGGCTGATGCATTATGAAGTCGGAACGGGCAATATCCTAATCCCTGGAGTGATGATGATATTTACTAGCGAAATATAGCACATGTACGTTAACAATGCATTGCAGTGGAAGAATTCGCCGTGACTTCAAGACCAACAGTTTGAAAGGATGGGTAAATAATGGGTCGAAAAGCGTTCGGAGTTGAGAGAGGTTTAACTTTGGGAAATGGGCGTACAACTTGTTTCCATAATGAGGGATTCTAGAAGTTTTTACTGAGGCGTTAAAAACACGAGTTTTGATAAGTAGTATAACGTCAATTATATTATTTATTATTGATTTCGTACATCTCAATGATGGAAAAATCATATTTGAAGAGAAAAATTATACGCTCAGACCGGGACTTGAACCCGGGACCCTTGGTTCTCTAGACCAAGTGCTCTACCAACTGAGCTACCTGAGCAAGTACCGATCTAAACGCAAATCTTTCTCTATATACATTGTAATTCCCATCCACCAAATGCTGTGAAGCCATGCTTCTATCTTGCAAATGGCGGCTCCTTTATTAAGAAGACATATTTGGGAATTATACATTACAGCCAGTACGGGAATTACAATGTATATAGATAAAGATTTGCGTTTAGATCGGTACTTGCTCAGGTAGCTCAGTTGGTAGAGCACTTGGTCTAGAGAACCAAGGGTCCCGGGTTCAAGTCCCGGTCTGAGCGTATAATTTTTCTCTTCAAATATGATTTTTCCATCATTGAGATGTACGAAATCAATAATAAAAACTTGGAAAAAGCCGTACTGGCTGTAATATATAATTCCCAAATATGTCTTCTTAATAAAGGAGCCGCCATTTGCAAGATAGAAGCATGGCTTCACAGCATTTGGTGGATGGGAATTACAATGTATATAGAGAAAGATTTGCGTTTAGATCGGTACTTGCTCAGGTAGCTCAGTTGGTAGAGCACTTGGTCTAGAGAACCAAGGGTCCCGGGTTCAAGTCCCGGTCTGAGCGTATAATTTTTCTCTTCAAATATGTCAATTATATTGTTCAGTGTAGTGTTATTTATGAGGCTTGTCCCTTCTGCTTTAGTTTTTATTCGTACAATAGGTTGTTTTATATCATTATGTGTAACATAAGATAAGTGTAAATTATCTCTGTTCAATAGATTTTTCTGTAATAATTAATTTATTGTCTATTCTTTATCTTTTGGAGGTTATATTTATGAAGAATCCATTGAGTGTGTGTAGATAATTTTTCTACCTAGTTTTCTTTTCTCCCATATTCCAATTTTATTCAGATTTTTTCAAATGTCTAACGTATTGATATTAGGTTCTGAAAGGCTATATAGATTTCTAAGTATAGTGTTTCTGATAGTTTGATTAGTCTTGTTGCGTATTTGTTTTTAGTCATTAACATTTGGTGCCTGTTTTATCGAGTCTGCATTTCTATCAGTCGTCAAGTTACGAAGCAGAGTGTTGTTCCACAAGTTTAATTTCCAGTGGGGCGTGTCTGTCGTAAAATTATAAATATAAGGTAATTTAGTGCAATTTTTTAAACTACAGAATGCACCTTCCACACTGTATGCCACACATGTAGCTCCTAATATAATATTATCTTTCTTTATATCCATACATAGTAAGTCTGCCATAGGGCAGGTCTTTCACTGCAATCATATCATTTTCATGCTATTCTTTGCAGCTTTACTAGGGAATTGTAGGTGTGGTAGCTTCCCGTTGCTTTCCACACCGGTGAAGGATGATGATGAGATGATGATGATGATGATGATGATGGCCATATGATTTCGGGGACCGTTTGGGCCTTAAAATTTTCCTGACATTTGTCTTACAGGTGAGGAAAAACTCCGATAAAAACCTCACCCAGAAAACTGCCCCGACCGGCGATCGAACCCGGGCCCGCTGCGTGACAAGGCAGCACGCTACCTCGAGACCACAGCGGTGGACTTTCTTTATATATGGAGCTTAAATCCATTGCACTTCTACTAGATCTACATTCTCCATATATTTTTACGTTTCTGTATGTGATGTGGACTAGTGGTTATGCTCCTTGCCTCTGGTCCCGAGGATCGCGGGTTCAAACCCGGCCGGGGTCGATGGATTTTTTAGGATGGAAAAATCCAAGGAGCAAGTCTTCCGGGATGGGCTTTAAACCGTGGGTACCGAGTCTGAAGATTTTCAGGCTGGTAAAAGATCCTTAAGCCTGAATGAAAAGGCCTCTAAGCAAAATTTACCGAATTTTCTCATCCTAGTACTACCTTAGTTTTCTAGATGTCAGTATGAGGCGGAACGCTGACCATGGACCACTCAAATGACATCTATACGAAAAAAGTGTAAGTAAATTAGTAAGGTTCAAATTCTTGCCTGTAGGGGGAGAGCGCCTAAATCTTTGTTAAGGGAAACTTGGGCTTACAAGATGTGATAATCTTACGAGTCAGTTTTGGACACTGCTAAGAATATCATTCCAGGAGCTGGCAGTTATCCGTGAATCAGTGCTCTATACTAGATACCATCGAGTCGAGTAACGTCTAAGATTGATGCATGTGATCGGTAGGCTGTAGTGTAAGTCATGCGGTCGTTATTTTTTGTATATGTCTACTGTTAGAGTCTAGTATATTTATATAAAAGTCGCTCAAGACGATATAGTCTTCATAATGTATTCATGCGTTTTTCAAAGCGGATTCTTTTTCTGTTATTTTTTATATTTTAGAAGGTTGGTATACTACATGTATGATTTTTTTTAAGTGACAAATATTCATATAAATATAACTTTAGTAGAATGGTCATTATTGGGGAAATACACACTTTTAGGATTTGGGTCTGATGTAAAACTTAAATATTCTTAATTTAACAAACAGAATTGACAATATGAGAAACGACTGGAATGAACACGTTCGAAGAAAGCGTACATATAGAATTCCTCAGCTATTACTAAAGTACAAACCAAAAGGACATAGAAGTGTTGGACGCTCATTTATTAGAAGGGAATTTTCACTAAACCCCACTTGATGTGAAAACAGGTGAAAAGACCTAATGTAATTATGTAGAAGATGATCTGATCTAATGTAAGTTCCTACACCGCCTTCTCAACTGTATATGCGATCACGTCTATGAAAACCATAACCATAATGTATCCTTTTGGATACATCAGTTGGTTCAATTAATAAAGTGATCCCACAACAGGCCTCAGGAGGCCTTTGGGGTAGTAGGAGGTTAAGGCTCCCACTTTTTCTAGACAATCGGCACTTGATGTCAGCCGGGTTGTCAGCCCTGCGTGACGGCCGCTTTTACCCCAGAACAAGCGTCTGGTATTCATTTCCGTTAGAGGCTGAGTCGACCCCAGGGCCATAGTGCCGCCAGAGGGTTTGGGTCAGTTTAAAAATCCTGACCCCAACGGGACTTGAACCCTCGACCCTCCGGCTTGTAGCTCAGTGCCTTAACCACTACGCTACGGCGTGCCCCCTGGTTCAATTAATTTAATATTTTTAATAAATCAGAAGAAAACGAACAAAAAGAGACTAACTTAAATGTGTGTCTAATTATACAATATACATAATAATAAGTTACACAAGATACCGTTTTCACTGCAGTCCGCCACATTCAAATAACTGACAGAAGAAATTTGTCTTTTGTCAATTTAAGGGTTAAGAAAAAAAAGCAAACTATCCCTTGTACAAAAAAACACCAGATTACGTTTATATAATGCTTTGGCTAGACCAGTGTTGACCTATGGTAGTGAAGCATGGACACTAAAAAAACAACATGAAAGCAGAATAACGGCTTGTGAAATGAGATTCATGCGCAGAACAGCGGGTTACACCAGATGGGATCGGAAAAGGAACACCGATATCTTAAAAGAATTGAAGACTACGCCAATTTGGAATATATTAAACAGTACCAACTAAATTGGAAACACCATCTTGAAAGAATGAGTTCAAATCGGATCCCCAAAGCTGTTTATAATTATATACCAAGAGGACGAAGATCACTGGGCCGTCCTATGAAACGCTGGAGGGAAAATTTTCTATAGGATCGTAACAGGCCTTGGCCTAATACTTGGAAGGAAGAAGAAGAAGAAGAAGAAGAAAAAAGCAACAGAGGGAGTAAGGAATATTTCGGATATGAGAATAGCGTGTAGATTATAAACAAATATTCAAATTCGGCCACATGTGCCGTTATACTCTGTGCATTGAACTGAACGTAACATAATATTACAAATAGATTTATACAAAGTCGGAAATCGGACCCCAGACTTATGGGATGTTATGTCAGAGACAGTAAGGGTGGCACCACAGCAGCAAAATAGTTGTATCTTTTAATAGTCTGATAGTGTATTTGATGTCTGCAGGGACGGGGGGAGGGGGGTATGAGCGTGCGGTATGTATATGTGTGTGGGTGTATGTGTTTTTTCTCTAATTTGTTTTCTAGCATTTTTTTTAATATTAATGTACGGAATATGGATGAGTGTAGATATGTATTATTGTGATGTAGTGTAGACATAGATTTTACTTATATGTAGCCTGTTATTGTTTTTGATACAGGTGTATTTGTAGGTATTTGTTAATATTATGACTAGTTTTATTTTTTATTCATGGAAAAATAATGCACGTAAGGCCAAGCAGGCCCGTGCGCAATGTAAATGCATATGTATTTTCTTTCTTCTGAAAAAATAGGCAATAAATTCCATTTATCTATCTTATCTATCTTTTAATCCCTACAACTGAATTTTCCGGGCTGGATAGCTCATTTCTAATTTGTTCTTCATTGGACTCAGAGACCCGGTTTAAATCCTAATTTTTAAGTTTACAAAATTCATATCTCACCAAAGATTTGCCTCAAATTTTGTTTCTAAAAGAATAAAAGGTCCAATATGTCAATTAACAAATAAAAGTACTATAAACATACGGAAATAAATCTTATATTACGTAGTTTTATATACATTATTTTGACTATTTAACTCATGCCCCGTATGAGAGTCAATGGCCAATCACATTTCAATGAATTTTGATTTACAGCCAATCACAGTCGTTTTTGATCTCGATTTTATCAATTTAATTTTATCACTTTAAAATTAAACTCTTCCTTTTTAACATTCTGAATAGGTCAGAGCATTATTTTGCAGTGACTGTCTCTCTAAGAAATATGTTGAATATAAAAATGTATATATATTAAAATGTAAGAATTCTAGAATGCATATGGCTACCAGATTGTGTATATAGTGCTTGCGGGATATAATATAAAAACATCTGTAGCAATTTATTATACCACAAAAAATAAACCACTGTTTGTACTTTCATATACGTATTATTTTCATGGAATTTACGTTCCATAAAAATATAATTGATATATTTACATCATAGGACATCATAAATTAATTAATAACCTATAATGTTCGTTATAAACAGTTTGATGTGTTTCATTTTTCCACTGGGATACGATATTGCGATCCTTTGGCAATAAATAATATGATCTGATTGCAGTGATGAACAAATGAAGCATAACAAAAGTTTCTCATTTGTTTTCAAACATCGCCGTTTAGATTAAATATATAAATATTTCAAAATAACTATATTTAAATAATGATTTGTCAGTAAACAGTTTAATTTCATTCGTTAAATAGTCCTAACAAATGCCACTCTTGATTTCCAAATTCTCTAGATAAATTCACGACTCACGAAGTGAATTAATCGATAATTTGGAAATCACTCGTGGCATTATTTATGACAAAAAGCATTCAATGTCATTTTTGTTAACATCTTGGTCATCCCTGGAGTTGGAGGACAGAAGGCTATTTCTTGAGATGACAGTTAGGTCAAGAGTAGGGTGGAGAAGAAAACATCAGCCATAAAATGTCTCATGACGTCCATAAAACCCGTTGCTAGAGGGTGGAAATCATATTTTTAAAGGCGAAAAAACATTTCGTGCTTGAAATCTTAGCCAGAGACAGAAATTTGCTTCTTATTGACTGTCCAGAGCTGATTTTCCCTCTGGAATCCATACATCATAACAGGGCGGGGTTAATAGGACAACTGACTCTCTCCGGGAGCCTGAATCTGAAAGGGAATATGGGAATAGCTGTCCAGCTAGTATAACTGATACATAAACATTACACATAGTTCATTACAATGTTCTGTTTTTTTTTCACGTTATGAGAAGCATTAACTGAAATAGATGTCATTATTTATAAATTGTATTTTACTAATGAAACAAAGTACGAGTTCTTTAAATAAATATACAAATAATTTATTTCACCAAATTTTGAGGACGTATTTTCAGGATTTCGGGAAGTATATCTCCCAGTTCCATTTTGTTTTTTATTATGCATTTATTAAACAAAATGTTCCATTACAGTTTGTAATACCACATGTTCTGATAACATAAATATTGGATATAGTACGTATTTCTTCAATTGAGTTCAATATTTGTGTTAATGATTATTTTGTAACTACCACTATTTGTTATGTTCAGTACGTACAACTATGTTTAGCCTTATTTAAGGTGTCCCTTTAATGTGACTATTTAACTCATGCCCCAAATGGCAGTCAATGACCAATCACAATTCGATGATTTTTTATTTACAATCAATCACAGTCGTGTTTCGCCTAAAATTTACCAACTAAAGTTTATTATAATAAAGGAAGCGCCTCCTTTTTAACATTCTGAGTAGGTCATAGCATTATTTTGCAGTGACTGATCCTCTAAGAAATACAGCTTCCAGATTGTGTACATGAATGTCAGCAGGAAGTGCATGCTATAGATAATATAAAAACATTTGTAACAATTTATTATACCACAAAAAAAACACACTTTGCACTTTCTTAATCGATTTATTTTCCAGGAAATGACGTTGCAGAAAAATATAATTGACATAGGACATCAGAAACCTATAACGTTGGTTATAAATTTCTCCACTAGGGTGCATTCTTACAACATTGCGATCTTTTGGCAATAAATAATATTATGATCTGGTTGCAGTGATGAACAAAAGAAGCAAATGAAGCGTACCAATCTTTTGTGATTTGTTTTCAAACATCGCCGTTTACATTAAACATATAAATATTTTTAAATAGCTATAGTTAAATAATGATTTGTGAGTAAACAGCTTAATTTTATTCGTTAAATAGTCCTAATAAATGCCACTCTTGATTTCCAAATTCTCTAGATAAATTGGAAATCACTCGTGGTATTACTTACGATAACTTATTTGGTTACTTAGTTCTATTAATGTTTTTGCCATCTACATTAAATCACACTTCTTAAAGTGTAAACTTGGTTCTGTTTTTTCATGTCAATTTTGAGATTTTATTTATTTTTTAGTTATGTATTTACACAATTTACAGATATATATATATATATATTTTTTTTTTTTTCTCGCTCTATCTTCTATTCTTCTTCAGTTATTTGGGAAGTCAGTTTCATTCACATATGAACAGAATACTTTCAGGAATCGTTTAATTAGATCTCTCGTATCTGGCGGCCAGACCCCTCCCTTGCTAATTGTGATATTTCGTAACGATTGTCTTGCCATGTTGTATTTTGTACACTCGAGCAGGAGATGATCCAGTTCCATTAGATGAATGCAAAACATGGGCGCTTACTTTAAGGGAGGAGAAAATATTACGTGTATTTGAAAATGAAGTTGTTAGGAAAATTTTTGGACCAAAGAGAGATAACCAGACAGGCGAATGGAGAAGACTAAATAACAGTCAGCTACATCATCTTTATACGAAAACGCCCAATTGGCAGATCAAGAATGTGGTGGGAGAATAACATTAACCATGATTTGAGAGAAGTATGGCCCTGGGGTCGACTCAGCCTCTAACGGAAATGAGTACCAGACGCCTGTTCTGGGGTAAAGGCGGCAGTCACGCAGGGCTGACAACCCGGCTGACATAAAAGTGCCGATTGTCTAGAAAAAGTGGGAGCCTTAACCTCCTACTACCCCAAGGGCCTCCGGGTCTGTTATGGGATCACTTTACTTTATATTATACAGAGGATGATTGGAAAACATTAGCTCAGAATAGGGATGTATGGAGAGCTTATGTCCACGCGGCCATGAACCTACGGGTTCGATAGATCCAGTGAGTTAGTTAGTTATGTTTTTATTTGTAACTATATTTCATGCAGGATTCCTAGCAACTGAAAACATAGAACATATTGAATGTATCCTCTAATAACTTATAATAATTTCAAGATAACTATTAATGAGTAAATTTCATATCGTTTGTTGTTTGTGCGTTTAATTAGTTTAATCTCGCCAATTCCTGTGATGAGTTTAATAGCATCGCTATGAGCAGAGCCCCTACGCCTGGAAATGTCGACTGGGATATGTTTTATACCCAAACCAGCATTTTCTAACATCCTACAAAGGCTGAAATGGCACTAAAATGAGAATTATGCTGATAGATGCATGGATGAGAGAGTACATTGTACACTTTTTTAGGTATGAGTGCAGATATGTGTGGGTGTGTGTATATACATTGTGTATGCTGTTCTTTAACCTTAGAAGAGAAATAGACACGAAAGACCAAGCAGGTCGTACACACGTTCATGTAACTTTTTACACTGCAATGTGCAGGACATGTTACACGAATGGGGATGAAAGAGGGACATGGAAGCTCCTTGTAGGAAAACCTGAGGTAAAACGGCCAGTTGGTAGAGCAGGAATGAGGTGAGATAATATAATTTGAGGGTTAACTTTATTAATTTGTTTCTGTAGATTTTCATAAACATCTGTACATTCTTCTAATTTACCTTCCCCTGGATTATAAACACCTATTATCGATACATCATTTCTCACCGTTTTTATCCTTATTTTTATTATTCTTTCATTGAAATACTCATAACTGTGAATTATATTCTTCCATTTTCTTCTTATTAATATTGCAATTCCAGCTGCTGCTCTTTTCTCTCGTGATACCCCATCATAAATCATTACATATTTCTCTAATTCGACTGATCCTTTTAATTTCTTTTTAGTTTCTGGAATTACAGCAACATCTACATTCATTTTGTCTAGTTAATTTTCTAGTTCAGTTTCTTTATTTGTGATACCTCTGGGATTCCAAACTCCTATTTTCATTATCTCATATTTATATTGACGATATCATATATAACTGGCAGATAAATTTGGACTCACATTTCAGAATAAGAAATAAGATGTTAGATACCTTACTTTTTGCAGACGACCAAGTTCTAATATCTAGTTCAGAAGATGGTCTACAGAAATCGCTCTTTCAGTTAAATAACATTATACAGAAATATAATTTCAAAATATCAATAAGTAAAACGAAAATCCTAGCTTTTAAGGGATCAGATACCGTAAGAGCCAAAATAATTCTGGAGGGGAAACCCATTGAACAAGTGAACCATTTTAAATACCTGGGTTATGAAATCTCCTACTTTAAAAATGAAGATCTATTTAACAAACTTAATAAATTTAATTATATATGTGGAACAACCAAAAGGATATTTAAAAGCACAAAAAAAAGAAACAAAACTAAAATTTTATAAAGTGGTGGCAGTCTCCTTACTGTTGTATGGTAGTGAATTTTGGGTTTTAACTAAAAGAGAAGAGAAGATCATAGAAGCAGCTGAAATGAGATTTCTGAGAAGTATGGCTGGTTGCAAACTTCTAGATAAGAGAAGAAGTGAAGATATTAGAAATGAGCTAAATATCTTTAAACTCTTAGATAGAATAAAAGAATCTAGAAAAAAATGGAAAGAACATGTTCAAAGAATGGAAGATGATCGCATTCCCAAAACTATACTTAAATACAAACCAAAAGAACGCAGGAATGTTGGTAGACCGAAGAAGAGATGGATCCAACTTTTGAATGAGAATCTATGAGACCGGAACAAGCCACATGGGCTTAATCCGTGATTGTTGATGATGATGATGTTGATTTGAGGGAAGTTGATTATACATGGGATGATTGGAAAACATTAGGTCAGGATAGATATATATGGAGAGACTATGTCCGCGCGGCCATGAACCTTCGGGTTCGATGATGTCATTGATTTTGGTTAATGTTAATGCCAATGAAATCAACTACAACTAGTTTAAAAAGTAGTGCTACATATTATTTTAACAAGTAAATTTCGACTTTTACATATTACAGGTAGAAAAAACCGCACCTCGATTTTTTCACATTTTATCTTGGCCAAAATAAAAACTGCGATAATCTAATTGAGAGCTGAATGACCACTCCGATATTCCAATGTTAGAAATTATTCACAATTCAATATTACTCCAGTTCACTGTTCTCTAGTCGGTCAAGGACGTTAAGTATGATGCCAGGTAATTTAGAACTATCTGAAGAAGCCACAGTAAACTAAAACACTTCTACAATATATTTCACATATTTATGTACATAATGTACGCTAAGTAATGTAAAGTAAGTAGGTAGTATTTCTACATCTACAATGGCGTAACAGTCCAATGTTGAGCTTTATCCTCTCCTTTGTTACGAGTTACTAGGCCAAGGTAATTTAGTTACGCTTATTTGCCCACAAATGTCATTGAATTGTATGTGCTCAATATACCGACTCAATGAGATATCTAAGCAGCTAAGATGATGAGGTGGGAACATTTTGCTTAGAGGCCTCTTTATTCAGGCTTAAAGATATTTTACAAGCCTGGAAATTTTAGGATTCGGGACCTAATGCTTTAAGTCCCTCTTGCAGGATATGTCTATCCTAAAAATATCCATTACCTCCTGCTGGGTTTGAACACGTGACCCTCGGGACCATGACCGCGACCGACAAGTAGTATTTAACGTCGCTTTTTAACATTCCGGTCATTTGTGCCACAAATCGGCACTGGGCATAAAAACGGCAACTTTTACACAGAAGCATCTGATATCATATTTATAGTTGTTATTATAGGCCTATTATATTATTATAATCACATATCCATGGCTGTATTTCACTTCTGAAGGAAATCATACTCAGAATTTTTACGCCATGAAAAAAAAAAATACTCCACCAGGGTTATAATCTGCGAATACTTAGACTCTTAAAAAGAGTGTGGTTTTCATTAGACCACCAGGATCGATAAAGTTCGGGAATTTTTAATGACTCCATCACTCATTTTATGCAACTTTAAAACAACAATTATACTGTAATAATAGTAATAACAATAATAATATTATTTATTTATATACAGATTTTCAATGTTTACACATATTTCAATGTCCAAAGGTTTATTTTCTTCTACACACGTCCCTATCCATCATTTCCATGTCCTCCAGTCCTCATGTTATCATTCCAGTTTTTATTTCTTGCAGCTATGAGTCTCGAAGTCTTCCTTTTTCTTCCAAGTGGACACCATTCCAATGTTTTCTGGGTAACCTATTTTCTTCGTCATACACGTCCATGTCAATTTTATTCCTTACTAGCTAATACTCGGCGTGCGCTGCTACGCCTAAATACATTAAATATTGATGGTTAATTAATTATACGGTATACATTGATACAAACCAAAACATGGCGGTTGCTAGAGTAAATTATTAATTTCAAATTTCAGACAAGCTCTCACTACTAATGATTGGATTTCACTGATTTTTGGAAAATATATACCTCGGTTTACTTTAATATGATATTCCGAGTTTGTTGTGAAATATCGAAAATTGCGAATGCTAGAGCGAATTCTAAAATTTCGTTTCAGGTGAACCCCTACACCTAATGATTTTAGAACATAATAGATAACGGCTAAACACTTGCCGCATCTAAAATCCTGTGCATAAACATTTTCACGAGGATCGATTGAACGGGTTAAGACAAACAGACATATATTCCACTAAGTAATATAATATAAAACAATAGAAAAACAAATGAGATGAAATTACTTACATTTGCATCAAATTACATTATAAATAATACTTAGAGTTGTTTTCTTTGCGGTCGGGAATGTGTAAATAACTGGCAGAATGAATTATTGTTTCGCCAATTTAAGGTTAGGATAATTTTTTTATATTCTAATTGTTTCATAAGTAATGCCACGAGTGATTTCCAAGTTATCGATAAATTCACGACTCACAAAGTTAGGAGTAAATTTATCTAGAGGATGTGGAAATCAAGAGTGGCATTTGTTAGGACTATTTAACGAATAAAATTAAGCTGTATACTCACAAATCATTATTTAACTATAGTTATTTTAAAATATTCATATATTTAATGTAAACGGAGATGCTTGAAAACAAATGAGAAACGATTGGTACGCTTCATTTGCTTCTTTTGTTCGATCACTGCAACCAGATCATAATATTATTTATTGCCAAAAGATCGCAAAGTTGTAAGAATGCACCCTAGTGGAGAAATTTATAACAAACGTCATAGGTATTAATTAATTTCTGATGTCCTATGATGTAAATATGTCAATTATATTTTTCTGCGTCATTTCCTAGAAAATAATTCGTTTAAGAAAGTGCATACGGTGTTTTTTTGTGGTATAATCAATTGTTACAAATGTGTTTATATTATCTCTCGTATGCGCTTTCTGCTGACATTCATGCACTATATATACAATCTGGTAGCCGTATTTCTTGAAGGGTCAGTCACTGCAAAATAATGCTATTACCTATTCAGAATTTTAAAAAGGAGGTGCTTTCTTTATTATGATAAACTTTAGTTGGTAAATTTTAGGCGAAACACGACTGTGATTGGTTGTAAATAAAAAATCATTGAAATGTGATTGGTCATTGACTCCCATTTGGGGGCATGAGTTAAATATACACATTAATTGAATAAGACTGTGATGGTTTTGTTAGAATTGACACTTACTATCAGCAAGTCCCAAATAGTAAAATTGGCATTATTTCAATAACTGAAAAAATATGGACTCCTGTTTAAATGGATTATATAAACATAATAGTATCCAGGAAGACATAAATGAAAGAATACAAAATACTAAGAAATGTTCTTTTTCAATAAATAAATAATTCAAATTCAAAATATTCGACACGCGAAACAAAAACCAGATTGTATAAAACCCTAGCTAACACCCAGAGCGCTGCTGCGCTGAAAAAAAAATGAAAAATGAATGTGTTCTCATGTTTAATTGAATAAGCGAAACGAAAAAAATAATTATAAATGTATATCTTAATTATTTTTAAATGCCCCACTGCTGATAAACTGGCGATGCCCGGGAATCTACTTATTCATATCTTCTTGCCATAAATGAGGTGAAAGACGAAAATTAATGTGCTTTTTATGTTAGGTGAACAAGTAAAAGGAAAAATTTATAGCATATTTATTTTTAGATATCATGAGCAGATTATCCGGCATTACCGGAAATCTACTTATCCCGATCTTGTGGGCACAAATCAGCTGAAAGACGAAAATGAATGTGTTTTTCTGTTTAGTTGAATAATTACAAGGCCAAATTTTTATCGTAATTATTTTTTGATACACCGTGCTGTTCATCCGGCATTACCCGGGAATCTTTATCCCGATCATCTTGGCATAAATGAGCTGAAAAACGAAAATTAAAGTGTTTTTATATTTAATTGAATGTCCACCGCTGTGGTCTCGAGGTAGCGTGCTGCCTTGTCACGCAGCGGGCCCGGGTTCGATCCCCGGTCGGGACAGTTTTTCTGGGTGAGGTTTTTATCGGGGTTTTTCCTCACCTGTAAGACAAATGTCAGGAAAACTTTAATGCCCAAACGGTCCCCGAAATCATATGGCCATCGCAATCATTATCATTCATATTCATCTTAGAGTAAGCATAGGATTAGGGACTCTCCTGGCGCAACACTATCATCATCATCCGTCATATCATCGGGGCAACGTAACCCCGCCTTCCAGGCGCCCCAAGCTCAGAAGTGGGTTACAAGTTCGCCGTGCCAGGAGAGAACACCAGGAATGTCGAAAGACCACCTGGGGCATTTGCAAAAAATATATATTTAATTGAATAAGTAAGAGGTACAATTTATTTCGTAATTATTTTAAGATGTCTCAAGGTGATTACAGGATGTTGACATTATTGTTTCTAATTCTGGTAAGATAGGTTGTTTATACAATACTTTTTGAATGCAACTCAAATATTATAATTAACTACCATCCTATATTAAGAGGCTCAGTTAAGATGAAAGTTTTTAAGTGAAATTTAAATTTAAATTTACTTTATACTATTTTTGATGAGGCCCGGGAATCTTCTTATTCCAATCTAAATGGCATAAATGAGCTGAAAGACAAAATTGATGTTTTTATGTTTAGTTGAATAAGTAGAAGAAAAAATAATTATAAATTTATATCGTAATTATTTCTAGATACGCCTTGCTGATTAATCATCTTTGACCGTAAATCTACTTGTCCCGTTCTTCTTAGCATAAATTAGCTGAAAGACGAAAATTACTGTGTTTTTATGTTTAGTTGAATAAGCAAAAGGAAACTTTATAGCCTATCGTAATTATCTTCAGATACCCCGTGCTGATTACCCAGATTTGATCGGGAATCTACTTATCCCGATCTTCTTGGCTTAAATGACTGAAAGGCGAAAAATAAAGTGGTTTTATGTTTAGTTGAATAAGTAAAACGAAAAATGTATATCGTAATTATTTTATATACCCCGTGCTGATTACCTGGAATTGCCCGGGAACCTACTTACCCCATCTTCTTGGCATAAATGAGCTGAAGGACGAAAATGGATGTATTTTTTTATTTAACTAAAAGAGAAAAATTTATATCGTAATTATTTTTATATGCCCCCTGCTGATTATCCGATGTTGCCCGGAAATCTACTTATTCCGATTTTCTTGGCATAAATCAGCTGAGAGAAAAAAATCCATTGTTGTGAGTTATCCGTGCCAGTGAGTTAGTTAGTTATCCGTAAAAGAATACCCGCTGTTCGCTGCTACGCTTGCCCAGGAATCTGCTTATCCCAATCTTCTTGGCATCAATGAAAGACAAAAATGGTTATTGTGAGTTTTCCGTAAAAGGTAAACATATGTTTACGCGGACTCATTTTTTTAGAGTTTTTTAGATGTTCAATTCTGTGTACATTGATTTTGTATATTTGTTTTGGTTTAGGCAGCGTAAGCCATTTAAGCGCCCAAAAAGCTACTTTTTTTCACGTTTTCCACTACAAAGTGCGATTTTTAAGAGTGTAGGAGTTGAGTATCACAACTCTCTTATAGCCTATGTTCGTCCCGGGAATCTCCTGAACACTTTGCAAAAAGCCCCATCACAATGGAATGATCGATATATAATATTTTGCAAAAAGCCCCATCACAATGGAATGAACGATATAAAATATGGCAGCGCATAAAAATACGAACAAACAAACATTTTTATATATATTAGATATCCTATATAACCTACTATTGAATATTTAATTTTTTTTCGTAGGACATTATTTATTTCCTAATAGTAATAATAATAATAATAATATCATTAACAATAATAAAAACAATAGTAATAATAGTAATAAATGTAATTACACATGAGTATACAATATTTAGGGTCTGCTATAACATCTTAGAGCATTCAAAACTAAAACATTTATTACGAAATTTCGCGTTTTTTTGTAATGTCATAATATATTCCCTTTCATATTTTTTCTCGCTTATTGAATAGTTTTTATCTTTTAATTTAACGTGTGATTATATAGATTTTGATTATGTAAATAATAATCACCCTGTTGATGCTGCTGTTGTAATTAGGGTGGCAACTAACCCTCTGATTAGAGGCAGATTTAACTCTGTTTACCAAATGAAATGACGATCGCACCCTCCGTGCTGATTTATCGCAGGGGTTGTTAATGAAACTTCATTGTTTTCGGTTAATTTGATTTAGGGGGATGTGTCCTGTATTCCAATCATTTAAAATTAAGTACAACATCCCCCAATTAACACGGATATAGCGTGCTCTGTAGCCTCTCTCTCTCTCTCTCTCTCTCTCTCTCTCTCTCTCTCTCTCTATATATATATATATATATATATATATATATCCACCGCTGTCGTCTCGAGGTAGCGTGCTGCCTTGTCACGCAGCGGGCCCGAGTTCGATCTCCGATCAGCGCAGCTTTTCTGGCTGAGGTTTTTATCGGGGTTTTTTCCCACCTGTAAGACAAATGTCAGGAAAACTTTAAGGCCCAAACGGCCCCCGAAATCATATGGTCATCATCATCATCCTTATCATTATCATCATCATCATCATCATCCTTCACCGGTGTGGAAAGCAACGGGAAGCTACCACACCTACAATTCCCTTGTAAAGCTGCAAGCATAGCATGAAAATGCTATGATTGCAGTGAAGGACCTGCCTTCGGGCAGAATTACTATGGATGGATATATATATATATATATATGTAGGGTAAAGAAAATGTAATGACCGAAATGCAATCATCATAGGTGCTGCAGTCTATTACAGGCCTTGACCGCCCCAACTAAACGTATCCGTTCTCTTCTATCTTCTGCCTTCTTTCTCCATGAATTCATTCTCAATTACCCTGAGCTTTTGTCCCACATGATCCATTTTTCTGATGGGAGGTCTTCCAAATTTCCGTTTGACATCCATTTTATTTAATGTTACATCACGGCATGGATGTTTCATTTCTCTGAAAAGGTGAACCAGTCATTTTTTTCTAGAGCCTTTTAATCGTCTTCAATAAATCAGTGTCATCATACATACATTCTGCAAACATCATTATATCTGATGTTACCAAATGTAGGCCTATTTTTCACATAACTAACTAAGTAGCACTATCGAACCCATAGTTTCATGGCCGCGCGTACATAAGCTCTCCATACATCCCTACCATGAGCTAATGTTTCCCAATCATCCCCGGTATAATTTACTTCCCTCAAATCATAGTTAATGTTATTCTCCCACGTCATTCTTGGTCCACCAACTGGGCGCCTTTCCTCTGGTTTTCTCACAAGCTTCCACGCCCATTTTTCATTCCCCATTCGCGTCATATGTCCTGCCTATCGCAGTCTTGGAGACTTAATTGTTTTTATTTTATCTGTTTTTTCTATAAAGATAATGCAGATCGCTGTTATATAATATTCTCCATTGGCCAGTTTGTTCATCTCTTTGGACTAAAATATTTCCTAACAATTTTATCCTCAAATACTCCTAATATTTTCTTCTGCCTTAAAGCAAGGGACCATATTTCGCATCCATATAACTGGGAGAAATACACTTTTATATATTTTCAGTTTAACATTTTTTGAGAGAAGTTCGGATAAGAGTCTCTGAAATGTATAATAGCATGTATTTCCACAATTGAGCCTATGTTTAATTTCTTTGTACATATCATTCCTATTTGTAATTATAGTCCCGAGGTATTATTACTAGGCGATAGAGAGGAGATACCTAAGGGCCAGCACGCACACACTACTGAGTAACACTAGAAAATTGGGACTGAAAGTAAACATCAATTAAACTGAATGTATGGTCACACATAGAAATAAATTATATAATTGAAGTTAATTAATGACAGTTAAAGACAAATGAAAGGAATTTTGAAGAACTGGCTGAATTCAAATTGCAACTTAAGTACAATAATTGCAAACAGGAATTAGATGCAGAAAGAAATTATACATAGGCTTAATTATATATTACAATATTCTATTCTTTAGTAATTCTGCCCCAGGGCAGGTCTTTCACTGCAATCATAGCATTTTGATGCTATGGTTTGCAGCTTTACTAGAGAATTATAGGTGTGGTAGCTTCCTGTTGCTTTCCACATCGGTGAAGGATAATGAATGATAATGATAAGGATGATGATGATGATGATGCCCGGATGATTTCTCGGGGACCGTTGGGCCCTAAGCTTCCTGACATTTGTCTTACAGGTGAGGAAAAAACCCGGAAAAAACCTCACCCAGGAGCCTGTCCCGACCGGGAATCGAACCGCCCGCTGCTTGACAAGGCAGCACGCTACCTCGAGACCACAGCGGTGGACAATACTGTATATATAAAATTGTTATTCTCCCAGTTTTATTGTATGGATGCGAAACGTGGACGCTTACTTTAAAGGAAGAGAAAATATTACGAGTATTTGGGAATAAAGTTCTTAGGAAACTTTTTGAATAAAAGAGAGATGAACAGACAGGCAAATGGAGAAAATTACATAACAGTGAACTACACGATCTTTATAGGAAACCAGATGTAATAAGGAGAGTTAAGTCTCATAGACTGCAATGTGCAGGACAAATATAAGTAGAAACGCAGAGCTACGATAATAGTTATTTACGTGCAAGAATTGAAAGTTCTATGGATAAATTGAAATGCTTAGCTCAGCTACGTTTCACCGAAATTTCGATAAAAAATTCTCAAACATTTTTAAGCCATAACATTGACATAATTTTATTTCATATTTTATCGAATTTAATTATTGTAATAAATACATATTAACATGTATAGGCCTACTATACAATTGATACAACACAACACTCTTAAATATGCACAAATGTACATATTTATATGAAATCTTGAGATTGTTAGTACTATTTGAAGATAACATATGAATAAAAGTTTTGCTTACAAAATATATGCCAGGAGATTAATAATTTGCATAAACTTACAGTTATGAATGCGTTGTCAGCCATTTGTTTTATTACCTGGAACAAACAATGAAACAAATTAAATTCGTTTCAATCAGTACTACCAACTGACAAAATGAGATACAAATTGTATCACATCTATTAAAAATGCAACATGAGGTCATTTATTTTTATATATAAAATTATATATCTTATAAGTATGCTACTGATGGTATGAACATATTAATTATGTCCATAAAATTTATATTGATTTATCATTGGTTACTTTTGAAGTTATAAAATATGTTCACCATAGTTTATTCATTATGTTGGCGAAATTTGCGTCCGTTTTGTGAATATTATGGTACATGGTACCGTAATTTTCCATTTATCGGCTTTTTGTTTGTAAAATCGGAAACTACTTAAATAAGATTATTTATTATTATTATGATTATTCCCACCGCTGTGGTCTCGAGGTAGCGTGCTGCCTTGTCACGCAGCGGGCCCGGGTCCGATCCCCGGTCGGGGCAGTTTTTTTGGGTGAGGTTTTTATCGGGGTTTTTCCTCACTTGTAAGACAAATGTCAGGAAAACTTTAAGGCCCAAACGGTCCCCGAAATCATATGGCCATCATCATCATCATCATCCTTATCATTATTATCATTATCATCATCATCATCATCACCATCATCCTTCACCGGTGTGGAAAGCAACGGGAAGCTACCACACCTACACAATTCCCTAGTAAAGCTGCAAGCATAGCATGAAAATGCTATGCTTGCAGTGAAGGACCTGCCTTCTGGCAGAATTACTATGGATGGATGGATGATTATTATTATTATTATTATTATTATTATTATTATTATTATTATTATTATTATTATTATTATTATTATTATTATTATTATTTTAAATAATAATAACTTAAATAAGACATGGTATGAAATAATGTTTTTCAACACCTTCGATTTATGAAAATGAAATGAATCATATGTGTGAACAACTTCAATCACAAACATTGTTGAATAAATAAAAATAACCAAGTTAAAGGAATACATAGAATACAATGGCAAGCACTGCATTGCAGTAAACAGATCTAAGAGATGACAGATGGACCAGTCTTACCTTGAGAGAAAAGTTCAGATTCAATAGAACATAACCCTGAAACGTTCACGATGATGTGAGAGCATTCTAAATTATTTCATTTACATGCATAATAATAATATATATTTATGAAACAGAAATCTACGAGCAAACTTTCACAGGTTGTTTAGCGATGATTTTCAAATGTTTTGATATAAAGACCCCATGGTCTCCAATGACGTATTACAGCCAGTTATTCATATGTTACACTTTAGTATTTCTTTTGAACCCTAATAAGATTGGTCGTGATCATGGCGGTCGACATTTTGAATATATAGCTGCTTTAAATTGAAAACTTTACGTATAATTGAAGAGTGCATTGTTTTCTTCATATTACAGTATTTAATTAACAATTATGAGTTTTGTACTGTTTTTTTTTTACTCATTTAATGTTTCTATGATGTACTAGATCATCGTTTCCCAACCTGTGGTTCGCGAACCCCCAGGGGGTTTGCAAAATATTTCAAGGGGTTCGCCAAAACTTTTTCGCAATGGTGGGTTTCGATGCTAGGTTTATTATTGTTTCCTTCATTTCTGCAGCACTGTAATAATATTAATATTTATTATTATTATATATTATTATTAGTATATTAAAATTAAATTAACCCTCTAACGCCCCTCGTCGCGTATGTGTAACATCGGGAATTTATCACATTACTTCCACTATAAATGAAAATTTACTGCGAATGCATGATTTACAGTTATGTAACAACATTAGGGATGCATTTGATTTCGCTACAACTAGGCCTACACGTTGTGTAACTTCTAAAGCCGTAACTAGAGTAACTTTAGGTTTTAACCGTTAAGATTTAAATTGATTTAAGGTTATTAAACATTTTGTTGGGAATTAAATTTTATGCATATCTACTGTAAGTATATTTAAACTTCAGTGGTTCCACCAACTCAGATCGTTGTGGAAGGGGTTCGCGAGTCGAAAAAGGTTGGGAACCGCTGTACTAGAGTATTCCATCAAATATTTAGAGGATGAAGCAGGCCTACAACTCAATGGTATTAACAAGTTGTTAGTTGATGCTGATTATGTGGAACTATTGGGCGATAGCGGGAAGATGCTAAAGGCCAACACGCACACGCTATTGTGTAACACGAAGAAATTGGAACTGAAAGGAAACATCAGTAAAACTAAATATTTTGTCACACATAGAAATACATTATATAAATGGAAATGGACAGCAAATGGCAAATGAGGGAAATTTTGAGGAAGTGGCTGAATTCAAATACCTAGGAACAATAATCACAAATAGGAATGAGATGCACAAAGAAATTAAACATAGGCTCAATTCTGGGAATGTAGGCTTTATGCATTACAGGGACTCTTGATGCCCCAACTCCTTTCAAAAAACTGAAAATATATAAAACTGTTATTCTACCAGTTATATTATATGGATGCCAAACATGGACCCTTACTTTAAGGGAGGAAAGATTACGAGTATTTGACAATAAAGTTCTTAGGAGAATTTTTGGACCAAAGAGAGATGAACAAACAGGTGAATGGAGAAGACTACTTAACAGTGAACTACGTGGTCTTTATAGGAGGCCAGATATAATACGAACAGTTAAGTATCATAGACTGCGATGGGCAGGACATGTGGCACGAATGGGGGTATGAAAGACGTGCATGGAAGTTTCTTGTAGGAAAACTAGAAGGAAAACTCCGAGTTGGTAGACCAAGAATGGGGTGGTAGATTAACATTAACTATGATTTGAGGGAAGTGGATTATACAGGGAATGATTGGAAAACATTAGCTCAGGATAGGGATACATGTAGAGCTTATGTCAGCGCGGCCATGAACCTACGGGTTCGATAGTACCAGTGAGTTAGTTAGTTAACGCAGTCTATGATTTTTCAATACCAATTCAGATTGTTTTTTTACTTTTATTTATAATCTATCTAACGTGTCTAAAGTACATGATATATGTCTAACACATCAACAAAATATTAATCATAAGTAATGCCACGAGTGATTTCCAAATTATCGATAAATTCACGACTCACGAAGTGAGGAGTGAATTTATTTAGATAATTTGGAAATCAAGAGTGGCATTTGTTAGGACTATTTAACGAATAAAATTAAGTTGTTTACTCACAAATCATGATTTAAATATAGTTATTTTAAAATATTTATATATTTAATGTAAATGGCGGTGTTTGAAAACAAATGAGAAACGATTGGTACGCTTTATTTTCTTCCTTTGTTCATCACTGCAACCAGATCATAATATTATTTATTGCCAAAGAATCGCAATAGTGTAAGAATGCACGCTAGTGGAGAAATTTATAAACGTTATAGGCTTCTGATGTCCAATGATATAAATATGTCTATTATATTTTTCTGCAACGTCATTTCCTGGAAAATAATTAGTTTAGGAAAGTGCAAACAGTGTTTTTTTTGTGGTATAATCAATTGTTACAAAAGGTTTTATATTATCTATCGCATGCGCTTTCTGCTGACATTCATGCACTATATATACAATCTGGTAGCTGTATTTCTTGGAGGGTCAGTCACTGCAAAATAATGCTATGACCTATTCAGAATGTTAAAAAGGAGGTGCTTTCTTTATTATGATAAACTTTAGTTGGTAAATTTTAGGCGAAACACGACTCTGATTGGTTGTAAATAAAAAATCATTGAAATGTGATCGGTCATCGACTCCCATTTGGGGCATGAGTTAAATAGTCTATAATATATCAACAGATAA
Organism: Diploptera punctata; assembly: GCA_030220185.1. Classification (NCBI taxonomy): domain Eukaryota; kingdom Metazoa; phylum Arthropoda; class Insecta; order Blattodea; family Blaberidae; genus Diploptera; species Diploptera punctata. The sequence continues at coordinate 616,538 of JASPKZ010010667.1, read as the reverse complement.
AATGATATCAGTATACCTAGGACTTGGATAACATCCCCGAACAGTCTGTGAAAGTTTGTCGGTAGAGTTTTATTTCACTCTGTACATATTTTAAAATTTTATTCTAAACGATTTATTTTTCGATTGTAATATTGTTATAAACGTAATTTATTGAGGCTTTTTCTACTTCATCCTTTCAAGTCTTAAGCCTAGAGGCCTGTTACGATATCACTGACGATTTTGTATCCAGCACTTCGATAGACGGCCCAGAGATCTCTTCCCTGTTGGACAATAACTAAGAATGTCTTTGGAAACTCTATCTGAATTAATTGGTCGCAAATGATTCATCCAGTTGTTCTGGTATTCTTGAATGTACTTAATGGCTGGTTCAAGACATCATCATTGCATTTGTAATTCCACATGGCATATCCTGCTGTATATCTCATGAATCTCATTTCACAATAAGTTATCCTGTTCTCCTCTCCTTTCCTCAAAGTCCATGCCTCACTGCCGTAGCGAAGTGCAGGTCTTGCTAAGATTTTGCTCCGACATTGACCGGTAGAGTGGTAACATGCAGGTGTACAGGCCCTCCCATTAAGATGGCATAAGGCCGTAGCATTGATTGGAGATAATATATAAAAAAAAATTGGGGAATAATATGGTGTATTTGAATCCTGAATAATACCAATCTGCGTTAAGAAACTAAATGAGTTTGCATTACTTATTGATCCCTTCTCGTATAACCGTGTTCTGGTATCTCTCTAGACTAGTGAAGATTTCATTAGTGAACTTACTGTTCTGACGGTTTTATTAAAATTAATAATTAATTTTATATGCCTACTTCATCTAAATATGTTAATATATTAATTTAAAGAGTACAGTGTGTAAATATTGCAATTCCTAGAGAGCAGCATCACTTAATAGTTTGTCTCCCTCTTAAATACATTTCATTAAATATAGGTTAATACGATTTGGTGAATTTGTGTATTTGGGTTAGAATGTGCATTAAAGCAGCCTTAATAGGCATTATGTTAAAGTAATTGGTGAAACAACAGAAATCTGAATACGGTTTTCGGGGAGATCCGCCGCACGCTATGATATATGAACGTATGATAATAATGCAAGTGGAACGAGAAGAATTCTGCTTCATGAATTTTGTATGGGACATCAACAGTTGAACTTTATTTGCACGGTTGGAGTCGGCATATGTTTCCATTGTTGCCAACTGTAATTTACATTTCAATACAATACATCCAAATTACTACTGTTCACATCCGACTCTGACTCGATTCCAAGCGTCTCGATTCAAATTTACTGCCACAAAATATGCAATTACGCCATTCAGTTATTTTTTTCTTCCTCGTCACCGCGCAGATTTTTTTTGTTAAAAGACGAACGGAACAGAGAAATAATTTCCTCACAATAAAATGTGCAATTAGTTTAAAAATCAGATAGACATACATTTTCACAATTTATGTAGGTAGTGAAATATGTTTTACGTGCAGAATGTACAAATGTTAATAAAGTTTATGATAAAATTCCGTTGAGATATTAGTCACAGAATATAACAATTATATTAAACTAGCTGAATTCAAATACCTAGGAACAATAATCACAAATAGGAATGAGATGCACAAACAAATTAAACATAGGCTCAATTCTGCAAATGCGTGCTATTATGCATTGCAGAGACTCTTGATGTCCCAACTCCTTTCAAAAAACGTTAAACTGAAATTATATAAAACTATTATTCTACCAGTTATATTATATGGGTGCGAAACATGGTCTCTTACTTTAAGGGAGCAAAGGAGATTACAAGTATTTGAGAATAAAGTACTTAGGAAATTTTTGGACCAATGAGAGATGAACAGACAGGTGAATGGAGAAGACTTCATAACAATGAAATACATGGTCTTTATAGGAAGCCAGATATAATAAGAACAGTTAAGTCTCGTTGGCTGTGATGGGCAGGACATGTTGCACGTATGGGGAATGAAAGACTTGCATGGAAGCTTCTTGTAGGAAAGCCAGAGGGAAAACGCCCAGTTGGTAGACCAAGAATGAGGTGGGAGAATAACATTAACTATGATTTGAGGGAAGTAAATTATACAGGGAATGATTGGAAAGCATTAGCTCAAGATAGGGATGTATGGAGAGCTTATGTCCGCGCGGGTTCGATAGTGCCAATGAGTAAGTAAGTAAGCTTTATCCTGCCCGAACATTCAATTCTCGTGCCATGGCCGGACGATAAAAAATGTCACTTTTTTACCATAAAATTCACCAATTAAGACGTAATCATATATTATTAAATAAGTTCACAAGAAAACTCCTCACTGCCATCTGTTGTGGCTCAAGAAGCGTGCCTGATGGAGTCACATTGTTTTCGCGCGGAATATGTCAATAATGCAGATGACTACACATCTGGCGTAAAAAAAATCCTATATCCCGATCGCAGCGCCACCTACCAGTCCAAATTTTAATCTAAACTATCCATGGACCCACTCCAATAAAAAAAAATGTTTTCGTTAAAATCGGTCCAGTCGTTTAGGCAGTTTTTAATTTCGGGTTCAAGTAAACCCCCACTTCTAATTGTCGGATTTTGCTCATTTTTTGATAATATCTACCTCGGTTTATTTTAATATGATATACTGAGTATCGTTGTGAAACATAAAACAATGTAACCACTAGAGCGATTTTTAAATTTTCACTTGAGGTGAACTCCCACACATAATGAATATAGAGGGTCCAATTGTGAATATAAATCATCGAATGACCCAATCAGACACACACACAAAATTTCATCAAAATAGATCCAGTTGTTTAGGAGGAGTTCAGTGACAAACACATGTACAGATTAATTACATAAAGATTATAAAAATACACCTTTTTGCAGTCTCCGCGACTTAAAAAATAATTAAAACAATATTACACAAGAGAATGGAACCCAGCTAAGATAAACATACTTGGATGAGGTAGAGATTTTAATGAAATGTTTAAAATAAAATTCTTTACGCCTTACCACATATCCAGCCTTCTGATTAAATCGGTTTCTATACCTAGAATATTTCATCTTCAGTAATTTCATGACCGATGTTTTGTCTCCTGGAAGAAAGAATATCGGTCGTGAAATTATGGATGATGAAAACGCCTAGGTTATATAATCAGTTTAATTAGAAGACTGGATATGAGGTGAGGTGTAAAGAATTGTAATCCAAATCTTGAATTAAACCTAATAGTGATATTTCCTATAATAGTTCAATTTTAAAGGAAGTTGACAAGAGTTTAATTTTAAATGAGGACGCACTCAGTACACAAAACCTTATCTGCACGATCGCCATAAATTTGTCAGTAGTTGGACAGTAACGAACTACCTTCTGGTGAGGATGAGTCTGGCTGCGAGAGGCCTACACTGCAAAACAAGGTGGAATTTTATAATGTTTATATAAAATGTCTATATTCTCAGAATTTGTAACATTTAATTAGGAATTGCTCTGAGTGAAAATAATAATCTCTTACTTCTTTGTATTAAATATGTTACATGAGAGTGAACCTCTCTTATAGGTTTTATCATGATGTTACATAACTATGTTTCGTCCTCATATTTTAATTTTATTTCTAACTGTTAAGATTAGGTGCATTGTATAATTCGTAAAATGTAATTTGCTTTACATATAAAAATGAGTGTAAGTCAATCTGTTTGTCAGTCCGTTTATCTGTCTTTTATGGACTCAAAAACTACTTAGCCGATTTAAATGTGATTTTTTTTTTCATCATTTAGAGTTTTTTACTAGGACAATTAACGTATATTACCCTATGTATTATTGGGCCGGAGCTAAAAAAGGAGCATCGCGCAATAAAAAAGTTACTTTTTGCACGCTTAAATGCCTAACCATAACAAATATACTAATTAATGTACACATAATTGAATATCTAAAAACAGTCCACAAAAGACCGCGACAGCATATAGGCCTATCTATCTATTAAGAATAACTCACAATAACTGTTTTTGTTTTTCAGCTCATGGATGCCAAGAAGATCGGGGTTAGTTGATTCCTCGGCAATGCCAGGTAATCATCTCGGAGTATCTAAAAATAATTACGATATTTTTTTTTTACTTATTCAACTAAATATAAAAAACACAAGTAATGTATTTAGGCGTAGTAGCGTACCGAGTTGTAATATTTTGATATGCGGACTTTTTCGAAGGTCTTGCTGGCTTCCTTTTTTGTGGGCTAGAGTTTCGGAACATCAGGATACAACAATACGGAGCAATACTCAAAAGCTTTACGTCACATTTTGATTCGCCGTGAAAACCTTAGATCAAGAATCACAAAATTATAGGTTGCACATTTATTTGAGTAAGGTATTCAAATAGGATAGTATATAAATAAGTGGAAAAAACTCTCTCTTAAAATGTCACGAAATTCTATGGGGAACTTAAACGCGAGGTTTCAAATATTCTCTCGGCTAACAGTAAGAAGAGGAGAGAGGCTAGTCCTACGTTTACACACACACACACACACATGTATATATATATATATATATATATATATATATGTTATAATTAAATGTTTAACATTGAGCAATGCAAGCTTAATATGGTATGATAAGAAAAATAAATGCCTGGACGGGATTCGAACCCGGATCTCTGAGTCTGTACCTCAGCGTGATATCCATTACACTACCAGGCGAATCCAATTCAAACACTTATTTTTCTTATATATGTATTATATTCTCCATTATTACTAGATGTCGCGAGAACTCGGTCTTCACTGCCATCTAGTAGCTGACTATAACAAGTAAGCAAATTAAAGAGAATAGTTTTACCTTATAGCAGTGACGCTTTATAGATGTTATAATTAAATGTTTAACATTGAGCAATGCAAGCTTAATATGGTATGATAAGAAAAATAAATGCCTGGACGGGATTCAAAACCGGATATCTGAGTCTGTACCTCAGCGTGATATCCATTACACTACCAAGCGAATCCAATTCAAACACTTATTTTTCTTATATATGTATTATATTCTCCATTATTACTAGATGTCGCGAGAACTTGGTCTTCACTGCCATCTAGTAGCTGACTATAACAAGTAAGCAAATTAAAGAGAATATTTTTACCTTATAGCAGTGACGCTTTATAGATGTTATAATTAAATGTTTAACATTGAGCAATGCAAGCTTAATATGGTATGATCAGAAAAATAAATGCCTGGACGGGATTCGAACCCGGATATATATATAAAGAAATTAATATAGGTATATTTTTTACTAAAGTGATGAAAGAAGATATAATAGTTGTTCTAACATGTCAAACACGGGTTCGAATCCCGTCCAGGCATTTATTTTTCTTATCATACCATATTAAGCTTGCATTGCTCAATGTTAAACATTTAATTATAACATCTATAAAGCGTCACTGCTATAAGGTAAATATATTATCTTTAATTTGCTTACTTGTTATAGTCAGCTACTAGATGGCAGTGAAGACCGAGTTCTCGCGACATCTAGTAATAATGGAGAATATAATACATATATAAGAAAAATAAGTGTTTGAATTGGATTCGCCTGGTAGTGTAATGGATATCACGCTGAGGTACAGACTCAGAGATCCGGGTTCGAATCCCGTCCAGGCATTTATTTTTCTTATCGTACCATATATATATATATATATATACGAAGAGATAAAGAGAGAGAATCCTCTTCAACACTTGTAAATTCAATTAATGGAGATAGGCGTGAATTTGCGGAAATCCATGAATTTAAAATTGAAATGAAAATAGTATCTAGTGTTAATTCCGTTTAAAAAATTCGGTTAATCAATCTGGAATGCAGGTTGCACCGCCCACATAAATTATGCACTTACAGTAAGAGCGATAAAAGCAAAATACATCACCAAATTGATCCCGACAAATGTTTCGCTCCTCCACGGAGTAATGGAACAAGCCTATGGCAGAGCGCCACAAGCTCCACCATTTTATAATGTCACCTGAATGTTGTCATGTGACGCCACCTACAAATGACAAACTACCCGCAAAAATACAAAGTAAAGGAGATGAAATCAAGTTTGTTGGTCATTGAAGAGGGCAAATCCGTTATTTTTATATTTTAGAATTTCAAGTTGATCCAATCTGGAAACTTTTATCTCACATTCAAAACCCTATAACTATTATTATCGCGTAAAGAATGGCCTGAATAAATTAAACGTTTCTCAAAATGTGATTTAGAAAACAATGGATGTAATTAAGTATTGCGTAATCAAATAATTAATATTTTAAAAGGGAAATGTTGTTACACAGCATTTAAAACATTTGCAAATGCTATTTTCACCTCACTGTAATTCATCTTTATTACTACTTACTTTATAAGTATTAATTTTATTAGTTCTTGTTTCGTGCATTTGTTGTTTTTATTTCATTTCAATTTTATAATTATGTATAACTTCAATTTTCTTCTATAATTTTAACTACAGCCCTAACATACTTTTGTAAAATAGGACTTGAAGCAGACTAGTGGTCAGGGTATATTTAATTATGTCCAAGGATATGGGTTCATGGACAATTGTGCTCCGGACTTGTTGGGTTCAGGTTTCGGTAGAACAATGGGCTTATATCTCGGGAATGCGTGAGAAAGGACATTCACTGGGGAGATATATATTAGGCTTCCTGTGATCAATTCCACTGGATGATGCACTTTTATTGTCATTCGTGTATTACACTTGTGTTAGACGACGATTTGACGCGAAGGCTGTTGGTGGGTTAGAACTAACAATGTTTATAACACTCAACAAAGCGATGTAACTTATACAAAGCGATGTGCCGTCTCTACCGGCACATTCGCCAGTCGCGACTCTGCTCGCAACCGACTACTGGCTGCCTACTCCACGCTACTGAACTGCCTACTGACTCTAGCTTTCGCTAAGTAAAAATATTTATTATTTCTGAGTGGGCCGGCATTAGTACCTTCCACCAAAAGTCTTAGCGTCTCACAAACAGTTTATATGTTACACTAATTTTGATTGGTAAATTATATCTTAAGGGCGTTATCGGGGGTGTTAAATTTAGGCGTTTGTGGCCTCGTCCCCTCCCTTTAAATTAGTTGCCACCTAATATAATATTTCCAGGGTTGACCAAATGGAGTAATCATTAATAGTGCGGCTATCGTCTGTCGCCACCTACCTTATGCCGCCAAAGAAGGCACCCGCTGCTAGCGACATGCCCTAGTTAAAATTGGCTTGGGGATAACTCTTTCCACAGTTTACCTAGGAAAATCCAGTTGCTTGTTTGGACTTCCCAGCTTTTTGTATGAAGTTTTTGGGCTTAGCATTGTTATAACAATTTGATAATAGTGCAGTCTTGTAAGTCCTTTTAACAAAGGAAATTGCAGACTTCTTCCCCATTGTATAAGGGCTTTCGGTTCCATTGTATGATGTTTACTAGTTTCGTTCACTACAATAGCAGAGGTCCAGGTCTATGACCGGCGCTAATTGCTTGGTACTAGTGTTGTATTTATTGCTTATGAAATTATTTTGTGGTAGGTTATATCATTTTAATTTTGTTACCAATGAATTCCTATTTTAATTCCAATTCATTTGAATATAAATATGCCCTACTTCTGATAATAATTACGTGTTCATAAATTATTCACCCTTAATGAAAGTACTTATTTATCTGAAATTAGAGGCTGAGTGCATGACTGGGTTCAGACTACAAATTTTGGAAATTTAATAAATAAATAAATAATACCTAAAATGTGATTTTCTAAATAGCCGTTCGTAACGCGACAACATATCCATTATACTCGCACCTAATGTCCGAAATTTCGGCCGGTCTGGCCCTTCCTCATATACCCTGTTGCAATTGTTACAGAACAGCTTGTAAACACCGGATTATTTTTATAATTTAAACGACCTTTTCAACTAAAAAGGCGGCGAATGTTTTGATATTTTCGAAAACAATAAAGATATTATTTTTTCAAAGTACATTGGCAATTTTATCCGAAATCGGGCCCATATAGGTAATACCACCTAGAAATATGTTAATATGATTAGAAAGATATGCATAAAGTAAAGAACGAATCAAACCCTTCTGTTTATTTTCAGTTAAACAGTATATAACTAATATTGAATATCTGATAAGTCTATTAAATTATTTTATGTAATTATCTGCGGATAGTGGAACTGACATTCATTTGTGAACGTTTGGGGAAAAGAATCTTATATACTCAACCTAGGATTTAAATAGAGATCAGGGCTTGCTTGGTTTAGGCTAGGGGCATGGAAATTTCTAAAAATTAACGACGGTCACGATATGTGAATATGTCCAATGTGCGGGAACTTTGAAGATGAGATACATATATTAGGAAAATGTCATGATTTAGAATATTGGAGACGTCAGTTATTACCGGAAAGATTTCTGAATTCAAATCGGGAAAAATTGGCATGCTATGAGTTATTGGTAAATCCAGAAAATTGGATAAACTTGGGTACATTTCTGGACAAAACGCGGAAAATAAGAACAACACTCATTCATGAATAAATATATGTTATCAAAATGCAATACCATTAATTCTTAATAATTATGCATAACTTAATTAGTGCATAATGCTATTGTATTATTATGTAATTGTAATATTATTGTATTTTCTTTATGTAATTGTAATGTTATTGTTTTTTTCTTTATACTATTACCAATTATTACTTTATTGTAACGGACTGTCAACAGCACGTACGGCTTACTGCCCGTGCGACCCATATTTGTAAATAATATTGTAATATCTTACTTTTTGTTCTAATAAAGTCCTACTACTACTACATCTGTGAACGTAGTTGCGGAAGACGCATTAGATGACAAAAAGAGGCGAGAATTGCTACGTCTGTATGTGAAAATCGAATTTATTATTAATATGCAAATAATTAAGAGATACCTGTGACCCTAATTCTAACTTGAATTTAATTTTGGAGTATCTGCAGTCGCCCACTAGAAGGACGCATTCAGATATCTTCCACATTTAGCAACTAAGTTCTACTTTAATCTTGTTCCATGTTCAATGAGGTAACATACACTGATGATGTTCCGTGCAGGAGCGAAACACATGTTGGAATCAGTTTGGTGATGTATTTTCATTTTACCTTTCTTATTGCATGCGGATAATTTACTGTACTGTATGCGAGCGGGCGGGGGGAGGGCGGTGCATTCAGCATCCCAGATTGATTAACTGAATTTTTAGCGGAATTAACACTAGGTATTATTATAATTTTAAACTTGTACATTCAGTACATGTAAGATGGATTGTATCCACAATTCTGCTTCACAATCAACTATCTGAGTGATTCTTCTCCACAGTGTTTCTTGATTTCGACCTGCTGGCTTGTATGAAGATATTTTATTAATTGCTTCTTCTCTCATAGGCCTATAGCTTAATCGATGAGACTGTACCTATGTGTGTGTGTGTGTGTGTGTGTGTGTGTGTTATGCATTTGTAAACTATAATGTAATCACTATGATGCAACGTAAGTTAGACCTATTTGATATTTAATGGTGTATTTATTTTATCTGACGGAGTTAAGACATAAGGTCTTCTTTTCCACTTCACCAGGTTAAATTATAGGCCTACATATAATAACAATTATTAATTATATAAACTTGATCAATAATTGACATAGGTTATACAATGTACAAATAACAAGGAAAGAACAAAAATATTAAAATAACAATGTATACTTTGACTAAATAATTGACTTAGTAAATAAAATACAAAGTATAAAAATCATTAAAATATACCTAGAACATGTCCCGCGCCGTAGCCGAATGGTTAAGACAAGAAGCCTTCGCGCAGAGCTACGAGACTTGCGCTGGTTCATGTCTCCATAGGGGAAGACATTTTCTAATGGAATTTCGGCCAGTATGGGACCGATGCCCACTCAGCTGCAATAAGTAGAGGGTCCAGGTTGAGAAAACCGGCTATAACGGCTGGGGGACTCGACATGCTGACCGCATGTCACTCCTACACTGGATCGATGATCGTCTGCCTTTTTGATTAACACAAGCGGATGTGAGACCAGCAGTTGGCTGGGTAGGCCAAGGGCCTTCTAGGCCTGTCGCGCTTGGAGTTTTGGAGTATACCTAGAACATGGTTATATATTATATGGTGTAAAGAAATATTTGGTGAGTTTTTTTTTACTGTTTTTGAGTTGAGCGGTCCTTGATATACGAAGGAAGGGAATTCTAGTGTCAGGTGGCTGAAACAAGGAAGTATGAGAAATAATGAGACGTTCGATATAGAGGTAGGCCTACAGCTAGAGTTAAATATTCTCTCGAACGTGTGTTTAAGTTATGTTGGGAAGATATTGAATGGAAACGAGTAGAAATACAAAGGGGTGATGAGGTCGACAAAGCGTTGTACAAGAAGCAGAGGCAATGTATCTTTCGCCTATCTTCCAATCGGAGCCAAGACAAAAGTTCAAATTCCGGAGTTATGTCGAATAGTATTATAAGTATGAATTAAGTAACTACCGCAAGGGAATCACTTATCCCATGTGGGGAGACATACACATTGTAAATGTAAACATATGTTACCTTCTGTAATTTGGAAGCCGTGGGAAAAAAAAAAATCTGATGCAAAAAGTTGCCGTGATTTGAATAAGCTGGAATCACTAACTTAATCTCAATCACCTGGTCGATTTTCCAGCCTACAGAGGTCGAAGATTCGATTCGCGAGCTTTGGAGATGACAATTCTTATAAAAGAAATTGATCCGCATTCAATCGAAATTTGAGTGTATGTGGTTTTATTTTTGTTAGGCCTATCTTATTTTTATTTAATTACGACTCTCTGTAATAGCAAAGGTCATTAGCATAGCAATTCAAATCTGGGCATAAAAATGCCGAACAATGTTATTCAGAGGCCTCACAGTGTTTGGTTTTGTGTTTGTATACAAGACAATGGCAGTGCCTATTATTACTTATGGATCCGAAACATGGACAGTGACAACACAACAATCAGCCAGAATACAAGCTGCTGAAATGAGATTCCTCAGACCAATAGCAGGATATCAAAGAACAGACAAAAAACATAACACAGAAATAAGACAACAACTAAAGGTAGAGGAATTAAACACAACAATAGAGAAATACAGAACAAAATGGAAATAACACTTGGCAAGGATGACAGAATAGAATACCAAAAGCAGCATACAGCTATTCACCACGAGGAAGAAGAAGTTTGGGAAGACCAATGAAAAGATGGAAAGAGCAGCAATTTGGAGCCGTAACATGCTAGTAAATAAGCCTAAACCGTGAAGATGAAGAAGAAGAAGAAGAAGAAGTTTATATAAAACTTATTCTTACATAATATATGAAGAAAACTGTAAATAAGGGAAAAATAAAAACAAAATCAGAAAATGATTATCAAAAAACCTGTAATTACGTCTCTTTTCGTTTTATTATCCGGTTTTGTTATTGCAATGCTAAATGCTCGTTTCATAATAAGTGACAATTGCATTGTGAACTGTCGTTTAAATATTATTGCTCGCATTCATGGCTTACAGGTGATATGTAATTGTTTTCTTCTCTATTAAAACAAAAGTTGTATAAACAATTACACGCTAAAGAAGTTTCTCTATGATCTTTTTAAAGTGACAATATTTGTTTTAACATTTTTTTATTGCTGTAACAAATGACCAGTGCATATTGTTATATAAATGTTAGCTTTTAACAAGCTATGTTAACAAGCGAATAGCGATGCTTATCTTATATGTGTATATTTTGGTTGCCTAGCAACGCGTTAATCTGTGAGATCGGGGAAACAAATGACACGTAATCATGCTCACGTGACACAAATTATTAGTTGGTCAATCACAAATTGGATCTAACCTTTCATAAATATCACGACAATATAACTATAAAGAAAAAATATCTACTTGATTTATGACCACTGAATAAGCTGTTTATAAAAAGGCAAAGATTTTATTCCATAGCAGGAAGCTTTCAGATTTGAATTTTTTAATTTACTTTTTCCACTTTATGGGAATAGAGAAATACATAACTTACTTCAGTTCAAGTTTGGTTAGTGACTAATACTGAGGACATTGCTTACAGAAATATGAACATTTAAAACTTGAATGTCTGCATTTCTGATGGTTTGCATATAAAGAGGATTTTAAATACAAATATCTTCATTTTCAGGAATTAAATGTAGTATAATTTGGGATTAATTTGTTAGCTAAGACGTTCAAAGCCGACGTTATTGCCGACGTTATTGCTATAGACTTGAAAACAAATGCGAATCGCCGCCGAGAACACTCCTGAAGATGTTATCGACAGATAATGAAATATTGAAGAAAATAAAACTAAGAATGTTCAGCTATACAAGAAAAAAATAAAATATAGAAAATGGCCTTCAAACTCAACTATCATATGAATTTGTCCTTAGTTTGGAAGCTATCCAAGCTACTATGTCCATAGTAGAATACCAGCCAGTGTCGTCACCAGAATTTTTCTTAAGAGAAAGGTAAAATCGACGTACTTCCAAATTCAACTACTGTATTGTGTCTCATATAATTATTCTAATCTATTAGGCCAATTAAATATTAAGCGTAATGAGATACATTGCTAAATTAATATAAATAACCTTATACTCGGTAATAATAATAATAATAATAATAATAATAATAATAATAATAATAATAATAATTGGAAATAAAATGGTTAACTCCATAGTTTATATCGATATTTATAATTTATAAATATGCTTAATTCGGCCGCGGTGAGAGAGTGTCCCTTGCCTCTAGTTCCGAGAGTCGCGGGTTGAAACCCGGCCGGGTCAATAGAATTTTAGGATGAGACTGAAGATTTTCAGGCTCGTAAAAGAACCGCAAGCCTGAATAAAGATGCTTCTGTGCGGAATTTACCGACCGTTGACATCCAAGTAATACCTCAGTTATCCACTAGGTATCTCACTGAGGCGATAAGCCGACACCATATCATTCGCTGACATATATGGGTAAATAAGTGTAACTACATTAGCTTACTTAAAGCACTCCCACTAGCGAACACCCTAATCCCACACGGGGAAGTACGGGGATAGATAAACAATTACTGTACTAAAAAGTCCCAATTAGTATACTAAAAAGTGTAACAATAAAATGATAATAATGCTAATAATTATGTTGATGATAATAATAATAATAATAATAATAATATTATTATTATTATTATTATTATTATTATTAATTGGAAATAAAATTATGAACTCACAATTTATATTGTTCTACTATTGTGAGAAGCTTTAGTTATAGAAGATTGAGACGGGTAGGTTACGTGTCTCAAATGAATGACAGAATTTTTTTATTGGGAAAAACTTTACGAAAATATGATTCGGTATTCCTAGACTTGGATGGAAGTATAATCTTCGCATGCCTCTTGGGGAACTGGAAATCGGAGACTGGACTGGATTCAGGTGGCTGAAGATAGGAATTAATGGAGGACCTTCACGAATGTGGCATTGAACCTGGGGGGTCTTAAACCCATGTACTTAGTAAGTAAAAGTGAAAAAATGTATTTATATATAATCCACTAGCTGGCCCGGCGAACGTCGTATCGCCTTTAAATATTTTTGTCAATTTTTCCAATGTTTAATAGTTATCTGCTATTCGGGGCGAAAACAAAATCCAACAAATCAAAGATAATAAAAATCGGTCCAGCCGTTGAGTTATAAATAGTATAACTAATCCGACTTTGTTATATATATATATATATATATATATAAAGTCCACCGCTGTGGTCTCGAGGTAGCGTGCTGCCTTGTCACGCAGCGGGCCCGGGTTCGATCCCCGGTCGGGGCAGTTTTTCTGGGTGAGGTTTTTATCGGGGTTTTTCCTCACCTGTGAGACAAATGTCAGGAAAACTTTAAGGCCCAAACGGTATCCGAAATCATATGGTCATCATCATCATCATTCTCATCATCATCATCCTTCACCGGTGTGGAAAGCAACGGGAAGCTACCACACCTACAATTCCCTAGTAAAGCTGCAAGCATAACATGAAAATGATATGATTGCATTGAAGGACCTGCCTTCGGGCAGAATTACTATGGATGGATATATATAGAAGTCCCGGCCACGCGTTGCTGTGGCTAAGGATTACGTTAAATTATGTTGTAGTAAACTAAGTGAGAAATCTAAATCAGAAAGTTTTTGTTTTACACAATATTTTAGTTCTGGTACGTTAACTACACCCGGTATAAATATGGGTGGTGGTTTATGTGGAAGTGGTTTTGTTGATTGAGATGAATTTATGTTGTCTGCATTCTCAGTATCATCCATAAGTGTATCATAAGGATTATATACATTTATTGATGGAATATTTTGAGGAGGCTTGCTGATTTCATTATACTTTCGATTTTTTTCTACGAACTTGTTGGCAGTTTGGATTCTCATCATCATCAAGAAGTCTCTGTATAGTAATATCATCTTGTGATATATTATAGTCATCTTGTTTTTCATTTAATTGAGGCATGGAGATTGTTTCTGTAATATTAGGCATATTATTATAACTAACAGACTTACTTACAGTTCTGTTATTCCGTTCCTTAGGACCTTCATATGTTTTTAAATTGGCATTCTTCTTAAATGTAAGATTTATGTCACATAGGCCTATACCAATTTGCGGAAATTCACTTGATATCTTATCATTCATGGTCTCTAGAACTGATTCGCCATATTGTTCAATGTCCCTTCTCGGTCCAGTTAAATTTAAATTAAGTTGCTGTCTTTCAGCCAGATTACTTAAAACTAATACTTACACACAAAATTAATATTATTATCAATATATTGAAAATAAAATAAACACAAACACACTTAAATTATGAAATAATCAATATTTGTAATTCAATTGAAATTCGCGGTTGCAACAAAAAGCACAGCCACCTGGTTAAATAATAACTGTATAGTAATATCATCTTGTGATATATTATAGTCATCTTGTTTTTCATTTAATTGAGGCATGGAGATTGTTTCTGTAATATTAGGCATATTATTATAACTAACAGACTTACTTACAGTTCTGTTATTCCGTTCCTTAGGACCTTCATATGTTTTTAAATTGACATTCTTCTTAAATGTAAGATTTATGTCACATAGGCCTATACCAATTTGCGGAAATTCACTTGATATCTTATCATTCATGGTCTCTAGAACTGATTCGCCATATTGTTCAATGTCCCTTCTCGGTCCAGTTAAATTTAAATTAAGTTGCTGTCTTTCAGCCAGATTACTTAAAACTAATACTTACACACGAAATTAATATTATTATCAATATATTGAAAATAAATAAACACTGAACACACTTAAATTATGAAATAATCAATATTTGTAATTCAATTGAAATTCGCGGTTGCAACAAAAGCACAGCCACCTGGTTAAATAATAACCCAATTACCTTACACCGTCATCTGTTAGAATCGTATGGAACTCACAGATAATTATAACTCTTTGTTAAATAATAAACAAATAATTTGCAATAAAAAATAATGCGACTATAAATTTAGTTATAAACAACCGTAGGTCTCAAGTTGGCTCAAACAGCACACAGTGTGCAAAATTTTATTAAATCGGTTCAGTAGTTTAGTATTCCATCGCGGAGAAACAACATGACACGTAATTTTTATATATTTAGATTGGCGCATACACACACACACACACACACACACACACATACAGATATGTATGTATATATATATAAAAGGGCCAACAAACACACACACTTTATTGAGCAACGCTAAGAAATTGAGCCTGGTAGTTAACATCAATAAGACTAAATATATGTTAACACATATAAATACATTATATAATGGAAATGGACAGTTAATGACAAATGAGAGAAATTTTGTAGAAGTGGCCTAGGAACAATCATTACGATATCAATGAGATGCATACAGAAATTAAACAAATGCTTATTTCTGGAAATACATGCTACTATGCATTACAGGGACTCTTGTCCCAACTTCTCTCGAAAAATGATAAACTGAAAAATACATAAAACTGTATATACAGCAGCAATTTGGAGCGGAACAGGCTAGTAAATAAACCTAAACCGTGACGATGAAGAAGAAGACATAAAATTGTTATTCTCCCAATTATATTGTATGGATGCGAACATGGACTCCTACTTTAAGGGATGAGACAATATTACGTATATTTGAGAATAAAGTTCTTAGGAAACTTTTTAGACCAAAGAGAGATGAACATACAGGTGAATAGAGAAGAACGCAAAACACTGAGCTACATGATTGTTATAGGAAACCAGATATTATAAGACCAGTTAAGCCTCGTAGACCACGATGGGCAAGACATGTGGCACGAATGGGGAATGTAAGAGGGACATGGAATTTCTAGAGGGAAAGTACCCAGTTGGTTAACCATGAATGAGGTGGTAGAATAATATTGTTACTGCCTTGGGCGACTCGACCGCGCAATTCAAACCTTGTTATGCGACACGTAACACTATTAACAATGACTTGAGGGAAATAGATTATACAGGGGATGATTGGAAAACATTAGCTCAGGATAGGGATATATAGTGATTATATGTATGTATGTATATATATATATATATATATATTGCAGATTTTCGCGGATGTAAGTATCAATATGAAAGTTTTCTTGGGTTTTCCGCGTCTTGGATTCAAGTTCGGCCTCTGGCCACTGATTCCGACGTTTCGGCATGATCCCACATGCCATTATCAAGGAATGATAATTTCGAGTCACAGGTTTAGGTCTTATATAATAAAACACATCGAGTTTTCGCTGTGATCCGTTTCCGAAGACGTACATCCTAGGTTTAGTTCTTATGTAGTTAACTGAAGGTGTTTAACTACATAAGAACTAAACCTTGGATAGGCGTACGGTTTCGGAAACGGACCACACTAAAAAACTGAAGATATTAAACTGCATAATAACTAAACCTTGGATGGGTGTACGTCTTCGAAAACGGACCACAGCGAAAACTCTGTGTTTCTTTTATATAAGACCTAAACCTGTGACTCGAACTTATCATTCCTTGATAATGGCATGTGGGATCATGCCGAAATGTCGGAATCAGTAGCCAGAGGCCGAACTTGAATCCAAGACGTGGAAGACCCAAGAAAACTTTCATTTTCATATATATATATATATATATATATATATATAATATTCATAGTAATTCTGTTCGAAGGCAGGTCCTTCACTGCAATCATAGCATTTTCATGGTATGCTTGCAGCTTTACTAGGGAATTGTGTAGGTGTGGTAGCTTCCCGTTGCTTTCCACACCGGTGAAGGATGATGGTGATGATGATAATGATAAGGATGATGATGAAGATGATGGCCATATGATTTCGGGGACCGTTTGAGCCTTAAAGGTTTCCTGACATTTGTCTTACAGGTGAGGAAAAACCCCGATAAAAACCTCACCCAGGAAAACTGCCCCGACCGGGATCGAACCCGGGCCGCTGTGTGACAAGGCAGCACGCTACCTCGAGACCACAGCGGTGGACATATATTATGTAATATATATATATATATATATATATATACACCTCTGATATGTCTTCTCGGATTCCAGGGGAGTAATCTACACCTTTCCCCCTCATTTCCTAATTTGTGGATGGCCATGACACGTGTTTCCACCTCTGGCGAAAAATGTCTACAGTATCTAGTATTTCATTCCCCACGATATCGCAGAGTACATGTATCATTTCATATTCTCCCTTATGATTACCGTAGAACATTATCATATTCTTTGCAAGTTCAAGTTTAGTTCTGGTTGAATGAATGGACTGTCTTTTGAATAGGCTTGCATTATGGAGGAAGCTGCAAGGTACGCTGATGGAGATGTTTTCATGTCTTGTCTATTCAATCTCGTCTTGTCTTCCCAATGTCGACTCGTTCGCAAGTCCGATTATTCTCTGTAATGGTTCTCTTTTTCACTGCTCGGCTACTACTTCCTTCAGTTCTATAGCGAATTTATCTTTGTTAGAACGTCTGAATCTGCTGCACTTGTTACAAAACAAACAACTCTATACAAAATACAGTATGTTTAAGTGAGGAAAATCCAAATTGATAGACGCGTCACTGTCCCGACTGGGATCTCAGTTTCAAATACTGGTGCTTCCGGTGGAGTATTGATGGTGAGCCACACCGATATTTTCGGGGTTTTCTCGGGTTATCCAGTTTCCCGATTTTCATCCCACAAGCACTATCCACCCCTTTTCCCTCCCCCATCATGTCATTTAATTTCCATTAATTTATTTCATATCACATTTCACTTCTTCTCATGTTAGGAAAAAAATAGTCTGGTTTAGCAAATCACAGATGTTTAAAATATGTGATTGTGGTGATCCAATGGGGCACACACTCATGTACTTCCTCATGACTCCGAGCCTATGTACCAACTTAGAGCAAAATAGGGCCAAATGAAGGGTTTTAGCCCCTTCTCGAAGCCTTGAGACAAGTCCAAAAAAATAAGGGCATGAGTCAGATGTGTGAATGCTTAATGGAATACTACAACAGGCTATATAACGCCGTAGAGCAGATTTCATCTCATTCATTCCATAAACTAAAGATGGGTAATACAATGAACCTAAAATAAGATCTTAAAACCTGAACCCATCTCTACTAACTTAAATAAGGAATCGACTACATTAAAATGCGCCTTAATCTGTTTGAAATTAAATATATTATGCAATGATATTTATGTAATTTTTATATATCAGCATTTTAACAACTAAGGTCATATCATGTCAGTAAAGAAAACAAATGTTTTAGTCTGTAAAGGACTAACAAGAGAACTGTCAACCGTTGCATGCTCAAACCTACATTGGAGGAATGTGGGCAATTCTTCCAGGAAAACCAGAAGGAAAAGACTGAGTAAGTAGGGCAATAATGAAGTGAGAGAATAACATTAAGCATGATTTGAGTCAAATGAATTATACAGTGAATGATTTTAAAATATTATCTCAAGATAGTGATCTGATGTCCATGTAGCCACGAACCTCCGGGTTAGATTGTCCCAGAGATTAAGTGAGTTAGAACATGATTTTGAAATCTTACTCCTATCATTAAATAGATCCGAGTGATGGTGTCGATCCCGATTTACTAGTGGTTACCATACTCGATTCTGGTTCCGATATTCGTGGTTTTAAACCCGACTACAAGCGATGAATGGTTTTCAGGATATGCAATTCTGAATATAGCTGCCTTTAGATGATAAGTAAAGTCACGGGTCCCATGTAGTAGATTTCCATCCATAGTATTTCTGCCCGAGGGCAGGTCTTTCACTGCAGTCATAGCATTTTCGTGCTATGGCAGCTTTACTAGTTAATTATAAGAGTGATAGCTTCCCGTTGCTTTCCACACCGGTGAAGGCTGATGACGATAATGATAAGGATGATGATGATGGCCGGATGATTTTCGGGGAATGTTGGGCCCTAAGCTTCCTGACATTTGTCTTACAGGTGAGGAAAAACCCCGGAAGAAACCTCACCCAGGAGCCTGTCCCGTATGGGAATCGAACCCGGGCCCGCTGCGTGACAAGGCAGCACACTACCTAGAGACCACAGCGATGGACGTAGTAGATTTACGAAATGTAAAATAACTCAAGCTGAAATAAGATACCTCCCATGAACATTTGTTGATCCTTGTCCGCTTCGAATTGCGACGCTAATCCGAGTGAAGATACAAATATCTTCTGAAACATGTTCTGAAGGTAGTAGTGCTAAAGTTGTGTCTACTTATTCAACGTAATAACGTCGGTCCCCGGTCCTTTTCTCCGGTTCCAAGTTTTGCAAAATCAAACTCAGTTGAAGTCGATGGCTTTTTGAACACATAAAATCCTGAGAATGTGTTCCTTCGGATGGGAATGAAAGTCATGGATCCTTTGTCGTAGATTTACAGCACGGAAAATAATCTACAGCCCGAAAAAATATGCCTTTGACCAAAATGTGTCGGTCCTTTCACGCCATTTGAATGTCAACGCTAATAAGCTAACTAACTCACTGGCACTATCCAACCCTTAGGTTCATGGCCGCGCGGACATAAGACTCCATAAAACTCTATCCTGATCTAATGTTTTCCAATCGTCCCCTGTTTAATCTTCCCTCAAATTATGGTTAATATTAATCTCACGCCACATTCTTGGTCTACTAACTGGCCATTTTTTCCTCTGGTTTTCCTACAAAAACCCTGTATGGTCCTCTTTCATCCCTCAGTCGTGCCACATGTCCTGCCCATCGCAGTCTACAATACTTAACTGTTCTTATTATACCTGCTTTTCTTTAAGGATCATGTAGCTCACTGTTATGTAGCCACCTCCGTTTGCCTGTCTATTCAACTCTCTTTGGTCCATTTCATTATTGGTCTACCAACAGGCCGTTTTCCCTCTGGTTTTCGTACATGAAGCCTCCATGCACCGTTTTCATTACCCATTCGTTCCACATTTCCTGCCCATCGCATTTACGAGACTTAACTGTTATTATGTATCGTTTCCTATAAAGACCATTTAGCTCACTGTTATGATGTCCTCTCCATTCGCCAGTTTGTTCATCTCTCTTTGGTCCAAAAAAATTCCTAATAACTTTATTCTCAAATACTCATAATCTCATTTCCTCCCTTAAAGCAAAAGTCTATGTTTCGCATCCCTATAACTGGGGGAATAACAGTTTTATATATTTTTCAGTTTAACGTTTTTTGAGAGAAGTTGGGACAAGTGTCTCTGTAATAGAATGCATTTCCAGAATTAAACCTATGTTTAATTCATTGCTGTGCCTCATTCTTGTTTGTAATTATTGTTCCTAGGTATTTTAATTGAGTCACTTCTTCAAAATTCTCTCATTTTTCATTAACTACCCATTTCCATTATATCATCATCATCATCATCATCATAGTACATTCACGAATTTAGGCCATTTGTTGACCTGTTTCGGCCTCAAGAGAAACACCATCCAGAAGTATTTTGAGTGGACGTCATGGTCTTCTTCTTCCTGCAGGTTGATATCTTAACATTTGTTTGGGTATCCTGTGATCTTCCATTCGATGAACATGTTGCATCCATCTTGACTTATAATCAGAAATTTTGTTTTCTAAAGGTTCCATGTGTAATTCTTCTAAGATGTCTTCATTTTTTTTGTGATCTAGTAGTGTGTATCCTGCAGTCCTCCGAAGATATCTCATTTCAGCAGATCTAAGTCTCTGTATACCTTCTGTTTCAACGTCCATACTTCGCTAACATACAAAAGAGTTGGAAGAGCCAGTGTTTTATACACTTTTAGTCTTGAATGTTTTTGGACTAATTGTGGCTTGAAGATAGAATTTATTAACCCTAAAATTCTTAAAAATTTAGATATTTTTGCATTTACATCCTTTTCTTCTTCATATGAGATATTGCATCCTAGATATATTTTCCATTACATAATGTATATATTTATGAGAACATATGTTTAGTTTTTAATGATATTTACTTTCAGTCCAAATTACTTAGTATTACTCAATGGAGTGCCAGTTGGCTCCTAGTATCTACGCTAATGACCTAAGCTTTTAAATAAAAATAATAACATTGTTATACCGATATCTGTTGATATAACTTTACTTCACCACCAAATTCTACTAGATCAAACATCCCAATTAAAATTGTAGAAAATGTTACATATAGATTGTTTCTTATATTTTGACTTAAAACTTAGGCCTATATAAAATTGAATGAACCTCAGCTGACCTGCAAACATAAAAAGCCACTGTACTGTGGCTCCAAGGTCTTGGGATAAATTTATCGATTTTTATGGCCTCGATGTCCCTATGTGGGTCTCACCCCATTGTGCGGCTTTTCTTGCTAAGATATGGTCATAGTACATCTGGGAATACATGACAAAGGAGAATCGATATGTGGTAGTCGGTAGTTCAGCAGTCCTACTTATCGACTCAAATAAATCCTGTACCAGGTGGAACATCTTCATAAAAATGCCAGGCGTGCATTGAGTTCTTCATTTGTCACTTCAACATTCTGCGTTATACAGTGTGCTTTAAAATATCCACTCTCCTTTAGGCCCATGAGTTAACTTTTGATTCTAAACTGTGTAAATCCGTTTGTGTGTAACAGGAAATGAATTTAAATACAATCACAAGGATTTATATTTTTAAGGATTCTTTACAACATGTGACGCGAAAAATGTTTCTAAGTTCCAATCATACACCATGCGCATGCGCATGCACCAACAGACGCGAAGCGGTTCACACTGTGGAATCACGGGATTCAGCCAACATATACACGAACCTAAAAAGCTAACCTAACGTAATTTAAGTATTCTAACCTGTGAAAGACCAACCTAAAAGCAAACTTAATGCAATTTAAGCACTCTAACCTGTGTAAGAATGTAACGCCCAAAAATAAATAGTAAATTCTGAAATTCTGAAGAATATGTATACGGTTAATTAGTACATAGTTCATTTTGTATGCGCTGGAACAGTTTTTGTTGTTGTATAGAATATTCGTTAAAATCAATATGGCTGCCACGTCTTCATACTACGTATGTAGTTTAATACAATAGAAAAATATATTGAAATATTCGTTAGAAAAAATGTAAAAAAACCATTGTAAATGGTGGGAAATAATTTGAATTATGAAACCCTAAGAATAAAATTTGACAGGAGTTTATGAAAGAATTAAAAAAGTGCGTCACAGATTGTAAAGAATATGCCTACTTTTTTTTTATTTAGCAGGTTTCACAACATCTTCCTGCGCCAAATTAAACTACTGTCATTCTCCTTCATATCTTCCAATCTCCATCGCCCAATCCTTTTTCCCTCACGCTGCTCAAAATATAATCCATCCACATCATTTTTGGCCGTCCTCTTCTCCTTTTACCAAGTGACACCCATCTAGTATTCTTATTGGGAATCTGTCTTCTGTCATTCTTTCTACATGGCCATTTTAATTGTTTTTCTTTTATGAAACCCACTATTAAAGTTTGAACATTCATCTTTTGTTTAATTGCAGTTACTTTTTTATCTCTTCTAGGAATTTCATATGAACAACTCCAAAATTCCATTTATGCACAATTAAATTTACTCACTGTTCTGGATTTTAACTTCCATATATCTATTTTAAAATTAATAATTAAAAATATCGTCATGATTGAACTATGACATTCATATGAAATTGTTCAGATTTTTTTTAATTTTTTAATTTTTTTTAAAATCCGCAATCGTATATTTTTAAAGAAGTTCGCTAATTTATTCTTCTTCTTCTTCCTCCTCTTCTTCTTCACTTCACGGGCTAGGTGAAATGCCTGTTTCGCCTCACAGTTGTTCTGTCCATCTCTTCACTGGCCTTCCTACATTCCTTGAACCTCTTGGCTTGTAGTTAAATGCTGCTTTTTGGTAATGTTGTTACGTTCATTCTTTCTACATGTCTAAACCATTTTTCTCTATATTCTTTGATTTTATCATTCAATGGATATATATTTAAGTCTGTTCTTATATATTCATTCTTTATCCGATCCATTCTTGTGCAGTTTTTTGTTTTTCTAAGGAAGTTCATTTCTGCGCATTGTATTCTACTTTGTAATTTTTTGGTCATTACCCAAGTTTCGCTCCCTTAAAGTAATGCAGGAACTGCCAATGTTTTATAAAACTTTAATCAAGTATCTCTTCTTGTTTTGTTATTTAATGTAGTATGTATAATTCCAACTTATCATTTTAAATCTTGACAGTTTCACATTTACGTCTCTTTTAATTTAATTAATTATGAAATAATTATTAATTATGAATGGCGTATGATAATTACATTCCGATCCGCATTTGGTTTGGCTGATGAAAACTACGAAAAAATCGTAGATAGATTTGACGTACCACAGGGATATGAATAGGAAATCCTCTAAAATGCTGGTCTCAGACTCTTTTTTAATGCTGAATCTATTCGTAGAATAAATAGAAAAGTTTGGTATTCTAAATAGGATTTTATAAAGCTCAAATAATATCCAAAGTTTAAAAATTATAACAATTTCAAATTATGTATTTTTTATTCAGTCTCCTCAACTGTTGAGACGATTAAAACAAATAACGATGTTTTAATAGTTTTTACAGTTGAGGATTCTGAATAAAAGGTGCTTAATTTTATATTATAATTTTTAATACTCTGACCAACACCTCAACCAAATTGTGTCATGGATTTTATTAGTAACTTGCTAATACCCGGCGTGCGCTGCTACGCCTAAATAAATGAAAATTAATGTGCTTTTATGTTTAGTTAAATAAGTGAAAGGAAAATAATGTTAAATGTATATCGTAATTATTTTAAGATTCCCCGTACTGATTACCCGGTGCTGCCCGGGAATCTACTTATCTCAATCTTCATGGCATAAATGAGCTAAAAGACAAAATTTGTTATTGTGAGTTATCCGTAAAAGAATAACCACCATGTGCTGCTATGTTTGCACAGGCATCTAAGTACTTGTCTAGATCTTCTTGTCATCAATGATAGACAAAAATGGTTATTGTGAGTTATCCTAAGAGATAAACATATGCTGTCGCGGACTTTTTTGTAGAGCTTTTTGAGATATTCAATTCTGTGTACATTAATTTTGTGTATGTGGTAGATAGATAGATAGATAGCTAAATGGAATTTATTGCCTTTTTTTTCACCGATCCGATTGAGGGTCTTTCCACTTTTCAGCGGTTGCCCTTTTACCAGCCGGCTGCTCGCCCTTCACATCCATATGTGTCAATCACAGAGATAGATGATCAACAGCCAGTGTAGCGGTGACATGTGGTTAGCATGTCGAGTCCCCCAGCCGTTATAGCTGGTTCCTCAACCTGGAGCCGCTACTTATTGTAGCTACCCAATTGCCTCACGATGCTGGGTGGGCACCGGTCCCATACTGGCTGAAATACCATGAGAAAATTTCTTCCCCCATGGAGACTCGAAACAGCGCAAGCCCCGTAGCTCTGCACCAAGGCTTCCTACCTTAACCGCTCGGCTACGGCGCGGGACCTTTTTTTCACTAGAAATAAAATATAGATGTATATTGCGCACGGGCCTGCTTGGCCGTACGTGCATTATTTTTCCATGAATAAAAAATATAACTAATCATAATATAAAGAAATACCTACAAATACCCCTGTATCAAAAAACAATAACAGGCTACATATAAGTAAAATATATGTCTACACTACATCACAATAATACATATCTACACTCATCCATGACAAGACCATGTGTATTCCGTACATTAATATTAAAAAAAATGCTAGAAAACAAATTAGAAAAAAAACACACACACATGCACCCACACACCCCCACACATATACACACCGCACGCTCATACCCCCCTGTCCCCGTCACTGCAGACATCAAATACACTATCAGACTATTCAACTTATCAGACCTACTTATTATATGTGTAGGCCTATGTGGTATGGTTTAGGCAGCGTAAGCCATTTAAGCGTCCAAAGAGCTACTTTTTTCCACGTTTTCCACTACAAAGGGCAATTTTTAAGGGTGTAGGAGTTGAGCATCACAACTCTCTTAGAGCGTATGTTCATCCCTGGAATCTCCAGAACATTTTGAAAAACGCCTCATCTCAGTCGTATCAACGGTACGGCCGCGCATAATGTACGAATAAACAAACAAACAAACATTTTTATATATTAGATGAATCTCCAAAGACCACCTCGCGATCATAATCATCCATATCATGTTCGTTTTTGTTTAGTGTGAATGAATGAGTGATGTCCTGTCTTATTCATGTTGTCTCGTAGTAGCCCTAGTATTTAGCTAATTACTCTAATGGAGATGCCCTCCATGTCCTTGTGTGGTCAAAAATGCATAACTATGTGATCTAAGAGTTAAAAATCCTCTTCAGACAGCTCTTGTCCTTGTAAGGTCCGGGTGATGTAGGACACGCAAAAGCTCGAAGTGAGAGGTTAAACAAAGAAAGAGAGAGATAGAAAAATAAATTTATTAAACCAAAGTTGAAACGTGAGATCACTGTGCTAGTAAAACCGCTGGCATTCGAAAAGCCTTAGTTTGACAGTAATTGAAAGCCCAACTAGTCTTACTATTTTTGTGGTTATTAAGTGAATTCAGTTTAGAACAGATTTACATAAATAGTCCTAACTATAAAACTAACAAATGTGGTTCCTGACTTCATCTTAAAATTGTCTAATCCTGTTACCATGTGTGAAATTTACAAAAAAAATCGGAGATATCATTCATAGCAGCCATCTACAAATCGCAAAATAAAATCGAAATTCAACGTCTAAACCATGTAACTCATTGACATTATCGAATCCGTAGGTTCATGGCCGCGCGGACATAAGCTCTCCATACATTCCTATCCTGAGTTAATATTCTCCAATGATCCTTGTATAATTTACTTCCCTCAAATCATAGTTAATGTTATTCTCCCACCTCATTCTTGGTCTACCAATTGAGCGTTTTCCCTCTGATTTTCCTACAAAAATCTCTATGTCCCTCTTTAATTTTCCAGTCATGCCTATCGCAGTCTATATTACTTAACTGTTCTTATTATATCTGATTTCCTATAAAGACCATGTAGCTCACTGTTATGTACTTTTCTCCAATGGTCTGTCTGTTCATTTCTCTCTTTGGTCCAAAATTGTTCCTAAGAACTTTATTCTCAAATACTCGTAATATCTTCTCACTTAAATTAAGAGCCCATGTTTCGCATCCGTATAACATAACTGGGAGAATGACAGTTTCATATATTTTTCATCGAAGGCAAATCCCTAAATATCACGTTTCTAATCATTAAAAGTCTCGATATAACAATCAATAGTTGAAGTGATTAAATAAATAACCAAACAAACATAATACATCATTGTATAAATTCGAGCACAACATGTGGCATTGCAATAGTATTTTTTAATTTGTATCTTCATTTGTTTAATGCATAGATTCATTAAGGCACGTTTCCATGGTAACAAATTAGAGCGGCGAATTTAACGAATGGGAAACGTTCCATAAGTGCAGAAGAGGTTGTATAAATTTCACGAGTGTTTCTTTTTTATTTTATTTTAATGTCCGTGTAATTTGCTGACCCGTTCCTTCTCATTCCAATTTTTATCTGTGTTGCAAACACGGCCTCTTTGTTTGTATACCTTCACACATTTACAATTTTATTTTTTAAAATTATAATGAAACAACGTTTTCATTAGGAATGAATGTTTTTGTTTGTTTTCAACGGATGCAAAATATTTGTACTGTACTGTTAGAGATAGCCACACAAAATCAACGATGACCTGCTGTTTGAAAAAAAATATATTGATATCTGCATTATGTTGACCTGTATTTTAAAAATAAATATTATATAAAAATTAAATTTAGGAGAGATGTTTACAAATAAATATAATGAGATAATTTATTTGTAAATAAAAATAAATGGCAATTTTGATTACGAATCGAGATAAATACCAGAATTAATAAGAGAATACATAGGGCCTATATTACAAATATAAACTAAATATTGACTAAGATTAAAATACTTTGCACGATTGTGTTTTCAAAATAATAAACAATAGTAAAATAATAACATCTTTGTTGGAAATATTTGCGTTCATTATAAACAATTGACTAACGTTAACATTCTGGCCAATGTTTATACGATAAATGCCGAAAATAATTTAGTTGAGACTACAGCAGGCCGAGACACCAATCAGAGATAAAATGGCGGCAAGTACGAATTTATTGTTTTCTATTGTTTCAAATAAAGTTCAGTTCATTTAGAATTAAGTGATTTGTTTTGTATAATGTATATTAATACTACCTTTTGGATATACTTTTGTACATACATTGTACGTAGTATATGTAAAGGACAGTGGTTTTACTTCTCGCACTAGGTAGGTAATTTTTAATATTACAGTATAATTATTTATAGGTTGGCAACCCTGAAATTTAGGAAATTGAAATTTCAATCATGATCGCCATTGCTGTAAGTACGACAGAAAACACTATCGTGCAAAAAATACTTTTTTGAGCGATAGTGCGTTTTGTCGTACTTGCCAGCAGTGGCGACCATTGTTGAAAGTTCAACTTCCTACATTTCGGGGTTGCCAACCTAAATAATTATATTGTAATATCGCATTTACACCCACGTGCGGGAAGTAAAACCACTGACCTCTATGTAGGCTATACTACGTACAATGTATATATAGAAAATATCCAAAAGGTGGTGTTAATATACATTATACGAAACAAATCACTGTATTTTAAATGAACTTAACTTTATTTGAAACAGTATAAAACAATAAATACATACTTGCGGCCATGTTATCAATAATTTTTCTCAAGGCCTCCTGTTGTTTCAACTAATAAACATTGTCCACACTGTTAACGTTACTCAATTGTTTATAATGAACGCAAATATTTCCAACAAAGTTGCTATTATTTTATTATTATTTATTATTTTGAAAACACCATCGCGCAAAAATAATGAACAACGCACGTTTGTGAAGTTTTTTTTACAGAATCTCGGAAATTAAAAGCCTCACTATCGCTCGGTTTTAAACATTTTTTCTGGATTCTGTAAAAACCACATCCCAACCTCGCATCGTAAATAGTATTATTTTAAAACCACAAAATATTATTTATAAAAGTTTAAAAGTTATTATGTGAAATTAAACAAATAATGGGAGTCGGGAAATTTGGGCAATAGTGAGCTTAGAAGCATCATATAGTGCCTTGGCCAATTTTAGTATGTGTATGTTTGCGTGGGTGGGTTCTTTTTAAGTGTTTTGTAACTAGATTCTCTTTATTATTGTAAAAAAGTGAGATTTTTATATCTAAACACATTGACTTTTTATATTTATGCGTGTCATTATGCATGCACTGCAGACGTAGCTTTACATATATTCAAAGTTTTTATACCTTATCCATGTATGAGTGTTGGTGTGTCAAGTCCAGCCGCTGACTAATCGGCCCTGACGTTTAGGTTGTACGAGGGGTAAAGGGAGACACTCGCCCTCTATTGCCAATAAGGAAATAGTTGAAGTGGGATTGGACGTCTGCCACAACCAATCACTGCTCTTGACGCCGCTAGTGAAGTTTGGAATTGCTGCGATGTTGTCAGCTGTATTTCTACTAACCTCGTGGTACATAAAGTGGCCCCTTCACTGAATATTCATATCGGCAACACTGTCATGAAAACGTCAGGGCCGGTGACTGAGCGACTGGACTGTAAATATTATAGTCATGTATGTATTTGTTTACGTGTTCTTAATTTTATTCTTTATTGGGATCGTGATAGAGGCGTATTGGGGTTCCTTAGGAGGAGTAGAATGCGAATAAAAACGTTCAATTTTAATAAAGAAATAAAGGGATGTAAGGAAATATAGGATTAGAAAAATTGGGGCTCAATGAACAAATATGTGTTAATAATAATGAGAACTTCAATGTGGTATTTGTTTCCGATCTTCAATCGCATTATGTATTAAGTTCGTGATACAACTGTATGACTCGAATTAAAAAAGGTAGGATTAATAAATAAAATATATTAAAAATTAAAAGTAATGTGAATTTTGATAAATATAAAATAAATTAAATAAGTAGAAATTGCGAGAATATAGCAAATTAGTTTCAACAATAGAAAACAACCCTTTATGTAGGTGCCATACACATTTGCAGCAGATAGCTAGGGTAAAAATCCCTAAACCAGATTTCTTTAAAAACCTCACGTAGAACGTTATCGCAGAAACTGCACTAATATTTACAACTTGAAGAAAACCTCAAAGTCATATTTGAGACGATATTTTAATCCGTGGGAAACCTAAAATGTGGGTGGTTACTAATGAAAATAACGCCCCTCAAGTATACGTAATATGAAGTTCAACTAAGGACAAATTTGGTATATACCATATGGGACTTCGAGACCAAATACACGAGGATAGACTAAAGACACTTGCATCTAATATTTCGTGGAGATAAGATCCAGTCACATAGAAACAATGTCCTAAAGTTATCAATTACAGGACTTTATTACATATTTATTTGCATAAATAAGATTATTAAACTTAATAAATGAATGTCGGAAGACAAGTAAAATACCTGAAAATTTGAAGATAGGTGAAGTTATATCCCTCTTCAAAAAAAAATAGATTAGCTAGTAAAAATTATTGAGGTATCACCTTATTGAACTCCACTTATAAATTATATGCGAAAATAATAGATTGAAGAAGATATCTGGCACACCCTTAGAAGAAGAACAAGCGGAGTTTATAAAATGAAGATCCTGTAGTGATAATGTGTTTATTATAAAGAGACTAATTGAAAAGAGGAGAGAATTTAGCCTGCCAACATATTTGTTTTTCGTTGATTTTGAAAAGGCCTTTGACAGAGTAAATAGAACTAAACTATGGGAAATAATGAAATTAACGAGGATATCCACACCATCTAATACAGTCAGTCCAGGGCTTCTATGGAGAAACTAAAGTAGTGATAAAAACTGATGGAAAAAGGTCGGAAGAAATTTTAGTAAATCAAGGAGTTAGACAAGGGTGTAGTCTATCGCCCACTCTTTTTAATATATATATTGACGACATTATGAAACAATGGAAAATTATAACCGACAAATGCCTTAGATTGAACAATAACACAAGCATTAATAACTTAATTTTCGCCGATGATTTAGTCTTACTGCACCATGATGATCTGTTAAACCCATCTGGTGTAACCCGCTGTTCTGCGCATGAATCTCATTTCACAAGCCGTTATTCTGCTTTCATGTTGTCTTTTTAGTGTCCATGCTTCACTACCATAGGTCAACACTGGTCTAGCCAAAGTGTTATATAAACATAATATGGTGTTTTTTTTGTACAAGGGATGGTTTCATAACTTGATTAATAATTCCCAAACTTTTATTATAACTAGTATTTTTTTCAGGGATATCCTTTTCATCCCAGATAGAGAGATAATAACCAAGATATTTAAATTGATTAGATCTCTCTAAAATTTCATTCTGGAGGGATATTGAACATAAAACTCGTCAGTTTCAAACTATTTGTGGCACAATAAATAGAACAGTGAATAATAAAGACCATAAACAAACAAAATTAAAATTTTATAAAACAATGACGGTCCCTATCATTTTGTATGGGAGCGAATCTTGGATTACCACTACCAAACAAGAAAGTAAAATCCAAGCAGCCGAGATGAAATTCTTAAGATGAGTAAAATGATGCACTAAAATAGACCAGATAAGAAATGAGGATATTCGTGAAGAACTGCAGATCTACTCCATAAAAGAAAATATATTTAACAACAAGAATCAGTGAAAAGAACATGTAGATAGAATGGAAGAAAGTACATTACCAAATAAAATCTTACATAACTTTCCGAGAGGAAGAAGAGATGTTGGACGTCTTCGGAAGAGGTGGTTTTAGATCTATTAGTGAAGAAGGAATAGGCAACTGATGCCTAAAGCAGGAAGTGAAGAAGACGAAGAAGAAGAAACATTTTAAAATTTTGAATAGTAACATCGATAAAGAATACCAATATTAGAAGTTCTCGTAGATTTATAACCTCGAACGATCCGAGATAGTTAATCTTCAATTAAGTTAGAATGTGTGATTTTTTTGCAGATTAAATAAAATAAAATAAATTAATTCATAAACTAATTGTTGCCTGTTTTTCTACGCAACTTTCCTTGGAACCCTATAGATAATAAATTATCGCTTCTTCCTATAAAAAAACAATTAACGAGCTAAGGCACGTTTAAATTACTCATATTTATATATCATTGAATAAATTAATTTATTGTAATGTATATAACCTCCCAGTTTTGATTTATTAAAGTAAAGTGATCCCACTGTAGGCTTGGGAGGCCTTTCGGATTTTGGCACGTTAATCTCCCATCTTTCTAGACAATCGGCACGAGATGTCCGCCGGGTTTTCGGCTCTGCCTGATAGCCGCCTTTGCCCCCAGAATATGTATCTAGTACTCATTTACATTAGGAGTTGAGTCGATTCCAGAGCCACAATGCCACCAGAAGGTCTGGTGCAGTTAAAAATCGTAACCACATCGAGACTCGAACCCATGACTTTCCAGTTTGTAGCATGATTCCTTAAACAACTACGTTACGGCATGAGCCATAATAATTGCTTCAAATCGTGATCATGATATTTTATATTGGGTCAGAATTAATGAAAAAGCTAATTAAAATACAGTAGTGGACACCTAGATTTTTTGAGCCGTAAATAAAGTCTGCTTGTCTCATCTACATGTTGGTATGTATACTTATAACTTATAAAGGGCCTATGAATATACATGTATGTAAAAAAGTTTGGAAAATAGTAGCTTCATAATATTTTTGTGTCGTAATTTACATATTTTTCATATTCTGCTATTACAATTTCATATTTTGGTATAATTTTTTTTATTCACCATATACAAAACTACCAGAACAACTGGAAAGATCATCTTCAACGATTGCCGTCTCATATAATTCCAAAAGCCATACTTCGCTACTGCCCCCAAGGCGAAAGATCGCTGATACGTCCAAAAAAGCGCTGGATGGAAAATTCATCTTTGAGAACGTAACAGGCCATACGGCCTAATACTTGCATGGATGATGATGATATAATTTTATTCATATAATTCCTCGCTCTAATGATAAGAATTCGATAACATTTTAACAGCTTCCATGTTTTCCAAATTTCATGCACGAAACAGATGGTAATCTGAAGTAGCAGTTCGATTCCTCCCAATTCCTGAATTTTTGTAATGATTGTTCGTGTATTATGGGTTTCGGTCGGGCTTGAATCAATGACCCTCAAAATATTATTAACTCGTTCCAGTTGCTAAAACTTCACTATCGACTGAACATCCGTTTGGAACAAACTCACCTTCAAAATTCCACCAGACACACAAAATTACATTAAAACCGACATTACTTAAGAGACAATCTAATATATATACTATCTAACCATAAAAAATATCACACAGGAAATATTTATTCTTCAAAAGCTACATTTTTTGTATATTTTGATTTAAGAACAGATTAAACTTGTTCTCTAAATTGATGTGTTTTCTCGCTAGAGGATTTTATAAGCTAAACTTTCAATAATTGTAAAGTTGATTCTCCCGAGAAAAAACTTTGCGACATTCATTAAAATTGCTGACTCCATAAAAGTTATGACTTTAAAATATTAATTCATTAAGCTCATGTTTATGTTACAATAAATAATGTTACGAACGAGTTAGTACAGACGGCAACTTTTGACACATTCATGTAGTCCTCAATTCAAATCCTATGTCTGACCAATCTGATACAGCTTTATACCTGTTTCTCCTCATCGTCAAGAATTGAGAATGATAGGTTGATATTATCATAAGTAATGCCACGAGTGATTTCCAAATTATCGATAAATTCACGACTCACGAAGTGAGGAGTCAATTTATCTAGAGAATTTGAAAATCAAGAGTGGAATTTGTTAGGACTATTTAACGAATATAATTAAGCTGTTTACTCACAAATCATTGTTTAACTATAGTTATTTTAAAATATTTATATATTTAATGTAAACGACGATGTTTGAAAATATATCAGAAATGTGAGGTTATGTTCATTCACTGCTGCTTAATAATATTATTTATTGCCAAATAAGGTCGCAATATTGTAAGATTGCACCCAAGTGGAGAAATAATGAAACACATCAAACTATATATCATAATCAACATTACGGGTTATTCATTTATTTTTTTTAGTAAACAACTCAGTAAAATCAAGGAATCTTTTCATTATTTGCTATATTCAATGTATTTGTTGGAGAAAAATAATGCTTTGACCTGTTCAGAACATTAAAAAGGAGGAGCTTTCTTTATCACAACAGCAGGAGCTGATAAAGAAAAATCGATAAATAGTGAGGTGAAACACGACTGTCATCGGTTGTAAAACAACATTCATTCAAACGTGATTGGTCATTGACTAGCATTTGTGGCATGAGTTAAATAGTCATTATTAATTTCATTATCTTCGCTATTCCATGGTGTAGTTAAATTTTAATTAAATAAATTAATATGTTCTCTTTAAATATTGTTTACATATTTTTTGTTCTAGTTTGTTCTTTGTCTGAAAATATCATCACTTTAGTTTTCTGTATTGAAGTGGTCGCATCAAATTTGGAAGCACTATTTGAGAAACACATTGTCCATTTCGGCAAAAAAAAAGGCTTGCCTTGATCTTTGTCTGTATTATTATATTGTCAACAATTGGCGTAAGAAAATCCTTCAAATCACTGCAAATTTACATTAAGGGAGGCGATTGGTGAAAAATTGAGCAATTGAGATCAAAATTGACATTCTTTGTTTTTTTGTACTAAAACGTTGCCTGTACTCTAATGTTTATGTTGGCAAAATTTCACAGGCCTAAGAGCTTCTAAGTGCTCTAAATTACGTTAGAGTTAAAAGGCTGCGGCAGTTAAATACCACCTGCATGCAAATCTTTAAACTTGTTTTTCCACACTTTTATTTTCACTGCATTTTTGAACATTCAAAATTGAATAGAATTCAGAAATTTTGTCCTAGAAGATTCAAATTTTTACTGCATGTCCTAAAAACAATGGGTAACAAAGTGGTGCATATGTTTCATGATTTCATTAGTATTTTAAGAAATAAAAAATAAAATGTATTATTATTTTTTTTGTAATTCCACGCATGAGGTACAACATTTTATTTTCTTCCTTTGTATTCGCATTATAAGAGTTCTAATGCATGGTGTTTTTTTAATATTTGAGGGGTCTCGTAAACAATCAGATATTTTACTAAAAAATTGTGGAACAGATTTAATTATAATTATGCAAATTTTTAAAAATATAATATTTAATAACTCATAAAATAAATATCTCACAAGAATTAAACTTAAACACCTCATTATGTATCATACAGTGAATGATTGTACAAACAAATCAAGTCTCTAGCTCAAAAAATATAGGAAATAGAAATTTCACCCATCACCCCTTAAAAGTATTTCTTTTTTCTAATTGAACTGTCTTGTTTACAGCAAAATAGCTAATTACTTCCCACAAATTTATGAAAATGGAGAAGAGAGTTTGAATATAAGCTTATCTTTCAATCGTATATTGAACATTTGAAATTCAAACTCTATTGTTGCAACGATACATCCAGCTTAATTAATCAATAATAACAAAATACCAGACTTAAGGTCTTCAAAACTCTTGTTCAGCCAATTCTTTCATGGAATCGAAGCCTGTACAATTAGAAAAGTAGATGAAAAAAATTAACCGGAATGTCCCTCTTCGATCATAAAATAATAAATAATAATAATAATAATAATAATATAATAATAATATAATAATAATAAATGGGTAAGTGGTACTTGAAAGAGCATTAAGCTTTAGGTTTATGATTTGTATTTTATCAGTTCATTCAACGATCCCGTCCATCTTCTGCATTGTTTGTAATGGTATCGCTCGCATTTTTGTTCACATATCTTGCATTCACACGAGTCACTCGGTTGGTGGAATTTCGCATTTTTGCACATTTTATGGTGATTTCCATGTGTTACCAGGCCTATGATTACGTGCCTTTGTGGTTGGTTGCTTCCGGTCCACTCCCTGTTCACCATGGCGTCTGAGGCGTCAATCTCTTTTTCCTTCTGTTTCTTTTTTTCCGTGACTTTCTTATATGGCTCCGTTGGTGGCAGTAGTATCCTTTGTCTCAGGTCCTCTAGGAAGTAGGTTTCTCAGAAAATAATTGAAGATATCTCAACAAATCAAAGGACGATCCAGTCACTAGCACATAGAACACAGGCTGCACAAAATATGTTACCAGGACGTCTTCCAAGCGCTTACTAAAACAGATTTTAACATATGCCCCAAAATGTCGAAGTAACTTGAGATGACCACATATTGATAGTTAGAGAAATGAATGGACAAGAAACTGTTATCGATAGGATAACAAAGAGAGCTTTACAGTGGTATGGACATGTACAATGGATGTCGGATGAACAGTGGCCTAAACGGATGTTACATTGGATGGTACCAGGCAGAAGGAAGAGGGGGAGAAATAGAAGAACATGATATGAGGGAATATATGATGCCATGATGAAGAGGGGTATGGAAGAAGGACAATGGGAAGATAAGAATCTCTGGAAATCAAGAATTAAGGGCGAACTGCTGTAAATTGGAAAGCCTGTATTAAGTAAGTAATTTGACAATTCACCGCAGTGATCTCGTATGTAGCGGGCCCGGATTCGATCCCCGGTCGAGACAAGCTTTCTGGGTGAAATTCATTGAGGGTTTTATTCTTCACCTGTAAAACTAACGTTGGAAAAATTAAAGCCCAACTGATCCCCGAACTTCATCTGGTCATCATAAACATGATCCATATAATATTTGCCTTGTTTAAAATGTGTGTATTATGTGATGCTCGGAAATCCTATGTAGTATTAACTGCCATGGATATGATCTGGAGAATGAGCTCATTTTTACACGCTTTATAATTGTGAAAGTTTCATATGTTTAGCTACTATAGTTCCCGTATTGTTAAAACTCTTTTATTTATTAGAAACGGTGATATTATCATTCGGTAAAAGATAATTTAAATAAACCTAGTGTTATACAAATTAGCTATAGATTTAAAATATGTTAAAAAGTACATAGCTCTGTATATAGTATGGATATAAATGCTTAAACTATAACATATAAGTTAACATTTGTATGTAGTTAAACACGTTAATGTGTTTTATATACGCCGATTTATATTATGTGAGAAACTATTAAATTGAAAGTTAAATGTTTCCAAAAGCAGAACTTTGGCCACTAACAACAAAAACAAATAAGTACCTTTTGGCAACGAAATGGATTTTATACGAAGGGCCGCAAGAATTTCAAGAAGAGAAAAAAATAGGAACTCAGTTATAAGGGAGAAATTGAAGACTGAAGACACTATTTTAGATTATATTAAAACTCAGCAATTAAGATGGTACGGACATGTCCAGCGAATGGAAGAGGATCGACTATCAAAATCTGTTTTGGAATGGAAACCTGAGGGAAGACGAGGCAGAGGAAGACCTAAAACCTCCTGGAGTCAGGGAATATGTTTATATATGAAGGAGAAACATCTACAACCAGGAGATTGGATGGACCGACAAAACTGGCTATTAGGAATCGGACGATGTCAAAGACATTAATCAACCGATGATCTATCTATCTAAATGTTTCCATAAGTTAATTATTTTCAGTGTTACAAATTTAGATGCATTAGATTAATATTCTCAAATTATGTTACATTTTGTTCTTAAGTGATGAATTACCAGTTTATCAGCTAGAAATATTGAGGCGCAGACAGAGGGAGGTTCAGCAATAGCGTGAATATTTCCGATTTGCAGTAACGTATTTGCCGTCATATAATCCACTCACTTTAGTATGATTGAATGAGTGAATGACGTGTTTTGTTTAAATGTTTGTGTTAACTCGGAGGGGTTATCACTACCCGGTCCGCCATGTCCGTGTATGGTCAAAAAAGTATGTGTATGATCCAGAGTTACAAATCCTATATATATTAGGAAAATGTGATGATTTAGAATATTGGAGACGTCAGTTATTACCGGAAAGATTTTTAAATTCCAATCGGGAAAGATTTGCATGCTACGAGTTATTGGTAAATCCAGAAAATTGGATAAACTTGGGTAAATTTCTGGACAAAACGCGGAAAATAAGAACAACACTCATTAATGAATATATACATGTTATCAAAATGCATTACCATTAATTCTTAATAATTATACATAACTTAATTAATGTATAATGCTGTTGTATTATTATGTAATTGTAATATTATTGTGTTTTCTTTATGTAATTGTAATGTTACTGGTTTTTTTTTGTTTTTCTTTTACTATTACCAATTATTACTTTATTGTAACGGACTGTCAACAGCACGTACGGATTACTGCCCGTGCGACCCATATTTGTAAATAATATTGTAAATATCTTACTTTTTGTCTAATAAAGTCCTACTACTACAAATCCTCTCGCATAAGGTCGGGTCCCTGTTAGGTAGAGCATGTGAGAGTACATATAAAAGCAGAATTTAAACTAAGGTGAAAAGAGAAAAATAAATGTTGAAATCTCCTACTTTATTTAATTGAATATTTCTAACGAAAATAAGTATAAAAAGTATATACATTATCCTTGCTTTCTTTAATAATGATTTTAATGATATAAAAATGACATTAATATAATAATTAACAATTCCCTTTTCATTATTTTTAATAATTTCTTATTCGACTTAAGCTAATCGTCACCCTTTTTTGATTTTGAGGATTTTTAAATTGATCCAGACTTTCTAGAGTCACCAAGGTCCTTGCATATACTCAGCCTCTAATAGGAATGAATACCAGACACATGACTGAGTAACTGTAGCCGTCATGTACGGCTGACAGTCCGACCGAAATTCAGTGTCGATTAACTAGAAAGATAGAAGTCATAATCTCCTAATCCTAAGGGTCTCCCAAGGGCTGTAAGTGGGATCGTTTTACCTTTTTAGAATTACAATTTGTATGACAAACATAGGTTGACAACAGATAAAATCAGCAATCTGGATACAATAAAATAAATTGGATACATTTTGAAGCGTCGTAAATATTAACTAACTAACTCACTGGCACTATCGAAACCATAGATTCATGACCGCGTGGGCATAAGCTCTCAATACATCCCTATTCTGTGCTAATATTTTCCAATCATCCACTATATAATCTATTTCCCTCAAATCATGGTTAATATTATTCCCTCGCCTCATCTTTGGTCTACCATTCGCGCCACATGTTCTGTCCATCGCAGTCTGCAAGACTTAACTGTTCTTATTACTTCTACTTTCCTATAAAGATAATGTAGCTCACTATTAAGTAGTCTTCTCCATTCGCCTGTCTATTTATCTCTCTTTGGTCCAAGAAGTTCCTAAGAACTATATTTTCAAATACCCGTTATCTTTTCTCCTCCCTTAAATTAATAGTTCATGTTTCGCATCCATAAAATATAACTGGGGGATAACAGTTTTGTATAGGCCTATTTACTGTTTATTTATTTATTTTTTTATAGAAGTTGGGACGACAAGAGTCCCTTTAATGCATAATAGAATGCATTTCCAGAATTGACCCTAGGCCTATGTTTAATTTCTTCGTGTATCTCATTCCTATTTGCATTGATTGTTCCTAGATATTTGAATTCAGCCACTTCTTCAAAATTTCCCTCATTTGTCAGTAACTGCCAATTTGCATTACATAATGTATTTGTATGTGTAAACATGTATTTAGTTTTACTGATGTTTACTTCCAGACCCAATTTTTTTTATTGTTACTCAATAGAGTGTGCATGTTGGCCCTTAGTATCTACTCACTATCGTCTAATAATACTACATCATCAGTATAAATCAACAACTTATTAATATCATTGAATTGTAAACATTCCACATCCTCTAAAGATCTGATGGCGAATAATAAATGAGATCGTGCGTCTCCTTGCTTTAACAAATTGTGGATTTTAATAACTATTACTGAAATTGAAACATAATAATGTTTCATTCCAAGCGACGAAGTTATTTCTACTTTTAGAAAACCGGGATATACTTTTTCCTTTAGAAATTTTGATACATCTCTGGTATTTCAAGTTATAAGGGTTCTTGGATTTTCAATATTCCTTTATATTATATAAATGTTTATATCAAAGTAGTGTGTATATGTATCTGCTTTTAATGGCGTCGAGCAGCTGGCTACACAAAGCGAGAACATAAAAGGAAGAAAATGTCGTAAGAAAGTAAGAAATAGAACCAATAATAAAGTATAACTTATTCATCGCTATTAAAATGTCCGATGAATATCCAAAACTCTTATACCTAGAGTAGTCTTGACGTGAATTTAAAGACAGGCAGGTCACGAGTGAGTCGGCCTCGGTGGTCTAGTGGTTATGTTCCATGCCTTTGGGCCCTAAAGGATCGATATATATTTAGGATGGAAAACTCCAAGTAGAAAGTCCTCCGGGAGGGACTTTAAGCCTTGTGTCCCGATTCTGAAGATTTTCAGGCTTGTAAAAGATCCTTAAGCTTGAATAAAGAAGCCTCTAAATAAAATTTACCGACCTCAACATCCTAGTAATACCTTAGTTGCCTGCTACATGTCTCATTGGGTCGGTATGTTGACTGCATGCCATTCATGGCATCTGTAGGCAGATATGCATAACTAAATTAACTTGGTCTAGTAACTCCTAACAAAGAAGAGGTTACGGTCCAACATTGGGCTGTTATGACATTGTAAAAAGATAGAATATATCAAAATAGTGCGCGTGTATCTGTGTTGAATAGCATCGAACAACTCGCTACACAAAGCGAGACCATAAAAGGAAGAAAATGTCCAAAGAGAGTAGGAAATAGAATCAATAATAGAGTATAACGTATTCATCGCTTGCAAGATCTCAAACGAATGTCCACAACTCTTATACTAGAGCGATCTTGAAGTGAATTTAAAGACATGGCAGGTCACAAGTGAATCTTGTGAAGAGGTGAGTCGAAAAGTCGTAGATAGAAACCGTTCTAGGACTGTAATTTGCGAGAATGATGGTATTAGTGTTATGTGTGGAATTAAAAAATTAAATTATATTTTCTTCGTGCTATTTTTTTTAATCTCCAGATACGAGTTGACAATCCTTGTGACAATGTCAAATGGACATAATATAATGGGTTTGCGGTCCACAGAATGACAAACCCACATTGATTTTCTTGACGTTAAAAGCCCTGTCAGCTTCATTAAGATTAATCTAACGGCCATTTAACGGCGCTAATGTGACACGACGATGTCACCTGCTCTTGTTTGTATTGATTGATTACAAGAGGATTGTGTAACACCAGTATTGTTAACTCTACATTATCCATAGAATACAGACCTATGAAACGGATCAGAGATATAAGGCTTAAGTTGTTCTGAGTCGATATGTACGGTACAGTATTAAAAGGGCAATGTTATCGATAGTTGCCGTCACTTTAACTGTAAAGGTAAGCAAACAGTGTTTTGATTAATTATGTTTTAAAATCCGCCAAAAGTCTGTCCTAAACCAGGTTGGAAAGGGGTGAGGGGTAGGAGTAACAACCCCGTTAAAAAACAGTGTTCACTTTCCCCGGACGTTAGTACCCTGTGAGGGCCCCTGCCTAGGGTTACAGGTACTGCTGCCTTACAATTAGGCATTGGTTCGTTGAGGGCTAAAGAAATAGAACTTTGATTAAAAATTTGCTGGTCCTCCAGGCTGGGGTTAATGCATCAGGCTAGTTCCCCCATCGTCACTTCCTTGCTTAATTAAAAAGTAACGACTTCCTGGATCTGCAGTTTTAATTAGCTGAAATTCTCTTTCGCTTAGCATTCGTTGGAAAAAAATGTACAATGCTAAAGATCCCAAGAATGAACAGTGGGCACAGAAAGATGTTGTGGAACGTGCTAAATAAATAAAATATCATAGACTGACGACTTCTTAAATCTAGAGGTAACGTTATATTTCCTAGATACATAGATAGATATATGAAAAGCTTTGCGGCCATCACTTAAGTGTTGGCGGTGAGCGATCCATTTTAGTTCTCCTGAATAGGTAGAACCTCGGATTCCTGTAAAATACATTAGCCCCGGTTTAATTTTTTTAATTCAAATTTGAAGTTAATTAGTAGAGTGAAGTCGTTCTATTCCAGCATTTGCTCTTTGGATTGAGGGAAACTGCTTAAAACCTCAATCGGAATAGTCAATTACGCGGGATCTTGCCAAGTTTGACTTTCGGATGACTCTATATTGGGAGGTCCAAAACCGGACATCAGGCTACTCTTTTTAATTCAGCAATAGTTGTATTTCCTCAGATGTAGAAGATCGTGGGAATTTTTCTAAGTGAGGTTTTTTCAGAGTTTTTCCTCGCTTCTAAATCAAATTACTGGAAACTTCAAAGTCCAAGTAGTCTCCATACACCATATGTTCACAATAA
The DNA here is from genome assembly GCA_030220185.1 of Diploptera punctata. NCBI lineage: Eukaryota > Metazoa > Arthropoda > Insecta > Blattodea > Blaberidae > Diploptera > Diploptera punctata. The sequence continues at coordinate 574,548 of JASPKZ010010667.1, read as the reverse complement.
TCACTTATTCTACTATATTCGTTTTTTTAGTATACATTTATGAATAATTGATGTGGCTTATCTTAAATGTTCGTGTTGTCTTGAAATGGTCCCGTCATTGAGCTGGTCACGTTTTAGTCCAGAGAGGCCCTCCATGCTCCTGTGTGGTCGAAAAAGTAGTGCGGCTAGCGTTCTACTAATGTTTGAATTTCAAGGACGCCGGAGAAAGTAGGGGTCTCTCATTATGATAGGGAATAAGTTTCGCGAGCTTTTGACTCGCGAGTTGAAAGATCCGCGTAGACGGTTCTGTACACATCTAGCCTCCATGTTCAGAAGGTTCGATTCCCGAATATTCTAATCTTTAAAAGTCTCGGCGACAAGACGAGAAAGTTCCTATCCTGTCTGTTTTATATAAACAACTACCAGGGTCGGAAGGTAGTTATGTGTGCCCCGCAACACAGCGAAGTGAATGGACTCAGGAGTGTAGAAATTGTGCTAAATGAAATTATTAGTGACTGGGAAGGATTTAGTGTTAATTAAATTGTGAATCTAGAAACATTGACAGTAATTTGTATAAAAAAGTTATTGAAATTTTGTTAAGATAATAAAGTGATTCTCAACATTTTATGTAAATATCTGTCGTATTTATTAGAAGAAAGTCACCTGAGGTCGACCCCCCCCCCCCGATACAGCGCGACAGTATGAAGGCTTTTATGATCTAGAATTAAAAATCTTCTTCTGATAAGTCGCGTTCGTGTCAGACCCGATAAGTGTGAATCAGTATCTATAAAGTAATAAATTAAAACGGAGGCAGAGAGAGAGAGAGAGAGAGAGAGAGAGAGAGAGAGAGAGAGAGAGGAAGATATAGAGAGAAGTAGAATATCTTATGCCATTAATGTTCCAGTTCCGAGTTGAGCGTGAAAGGGCCGATAAATTTTGCTCGGAAGCCTCATATTTCAGGTTGCAGATTCTTTTTAACTTGCGTAAATCTAAAATATTGGATCCACGACTACCTATTTTCCGAAGAAACCATAGGATCTTTACTTACTAAAAATTATCGAAAGCTGAGTTTGAACTTGAGAACCTCGGATCTAAAGACAATCATCGCAACTACGTTAGACGAAAATGACTGGAAACAATTAATGAAAACTAGTATTTTTTATTGGCTTAACGTTTATCTTGAAATAAACTACACCAACAAACTTTCAGAAACTTCTTTACTGTAAGAAAGACACATACCAGTTACACATTGTACAATAATTGTATATTGATGTATCAAAGATTTGTCACATATATCTGTGACACGAGACTATCTTTCTAACTTCATCTCTCAAAGTTAATTCTTGATTTTTCTTTGTCAAAGTGATTCCATCGCTGTATGTTAGATTCAAATCGATAAATCTCTAATTAAAAAGCTTTCGTGCAATCCCCAAATCATAAAATAATTTTTTGTGATGAAAATATTTATGTTGATTCTTTATTTCCTTGCAATCTGACATTTTGAACTTACGTTTGACATGTCCTGAATTTTTAAAATTAACTTATCCAATACCTGGGCAGGATTTAAACTTGAAAATTTCATGTTCACTGAGGAATTACTTATCAGTGAGATATAACACATCAAGTTATTTGTGATATCCTACTACAATTAAACCTCAAAGTTACGCTGGAGAATATTACACTTTCATATGTATAACGACCTTTCTGCTGATCGAAAGTCATTCTCCTCCATATAACGCTTGACGCTGTTAAGAAGTTAACTTTTTAGCAACATATTACAGTATTTTGTAGAGAGACAGAGCAACTTAGATTTCAGTTGCTACCGGAGAAATGTTTCATGTCGGATGTTGGGATACTGTGTATTGGGGTATTTAAGAGGAGTCGAACACGATGTGTAAACGTGTAATTTTTTGTGCACAAGTAAGGAAATTTGGGGATGGCAAAATTGGGGCTTAGTGAAGAATTTCAATATGGAATTTGTTCCGATCTTCAATTATATTACATATTAAGTTATCTTAAACGCCCAGTTGATGTAACAAAAATGAGGTGGGAAAACAACATTAACCATGATTTGAGGGAAGTAGATTATACAGGGAATGATTGAAAAATATTAACACATGATAGGAGTATATTGAGAACTTACGTCCGCGCGGTGATGAGATCGTTATCTCAGTCAAAAAATTAATTTATTAAGTCTACGTTTCAATCTCCTTGTGTGAGAACATTTTCAAGACATGGTTGTTCATAATACATAGTTTCCATCACCAAGAATTTTTTTACAAATTTAAATGAACAAATTTAAAATTCCAATTTATGGTTTAAAATTTTTTACAAGGAATCATATGTTTCACACCGTTCACTCAAGCAAGGGAATTACAATGTACGAGTATATAAAAGAGAAAAATGTGCGTCTAGATGGCAACTCGCCTCGGTAGCTCAGTTGGTAGAGCATTTGGCCCGGCAAGCCAAAGGTCCCGGGTTCGTGTTTCGGTCTAGGCGAAGATTTTTCTCTTCAAATACAAATATTTTTTTGTTTATTCAATACTTTATTTAGTTATTTTTATATAGGCTATTTCCGCTATTAATCTTTTTTGGTAATTATTTTCGTTGAGTAAAATGTTTATATCATCCCATTTCATTTCATGAATTTCATTAATTATATGTTCACTGATTACTGAAAATTTTGGACTTGGTGCACTATCATTCTTTTTATGTTCGTCAATTATTTTTCTTATAAATATTTTTGTTTGGCCTACGTAAGACTTTTCACTGAATTTTGTATACAACATCTGTCAATTTATTAGTATCAACTTTATCTTTGCCAGTTATTATTAAATTTCCTTCAAGTTTGTCAGAAACACTATGAGGAAAAACAAATTTAAATGGTTTCAATTTATTTTTCAATCTTTCATTTAAACCTTTTACATAAGGTAATGATAACTATGTATTATAAACAACCATGTCTTGAAAATGATCTCACACAAGGAGATTAAAACGTTACTTACTTACTTACTTACTTACTGGCATTATCGAACTCGTAGGTTCATGGCCGCGCGGACACAAGTTCTCCATACATCCCTATCCTGAGCTAATGCTTTCCAATCATTCCCTGTATAATCTACTTCCCTCAAATCATAGTTAATGTTGTTCTCCCACCGGAGATTAAAACGTTGACTTAATAAATTAATTGTTGACTGACATAACGATTAATTCTTGTTCTAATTATTATCATAATAATTGTTTATTGCATAAACATTCCATACAAAATGTATAAATTTGAATATTTGTCTAACGAAATAATCTAAAAGACAACGGTGGCTACACAGAAATTAGTGTCCATAAACTTTAAGCAGGGTTATTATAAGGAGTGTGATATATTTGTGCGTTGGATGGAAGAAAAATTCGTGAAAGATATAAATGACATTGTGCAATTTACAAATAGCGAACCTCTAACTACTGCTGGAAATATCAATTTCACAGGATATTTTAATGCAGACATTTTTATTTCAATGATAAGAATTAGTATCTTGAATATTATCTCAGATAAAGATATCGAAACGTCGACGAATTATTGAATAAATTGAATATTTGACTGAGATTATTACTAATAATTATTACCGTTTCGCAATTTGACAAGAAATAAAAATATTATAATATTAATATTAATTACTCTCAGTGAAAAAAAAATTAAAAAGTAAGAAATAAAAAATCAGCAAGAGAACGGAATTATTTGATTTTATTCTAAAAGTTTCTGATTATCAAAAGAAGCATTAATGGAGTTTTATTGAACGCGTCGATGATATTGGATACTGAATATAAATATTTGTAAATTTAACGACGTTCACTCTGTCATGTGTCTAACGGATTGCGCCTGGAGAGAAGCGAGCAGACAGCCCTCCGAACAAGCTGTCAGTCAAGTTCATCAATTACACACACTCTATCTGATTCCCACTGATCTGCCTCTAGGGATTACATTTACTCAACCTGAAAATCGCGACACGATCATCTATTATCTCTATGCAAATTGTAGAATCTGTGAAAACTACTTTAATCTATTTTAAGATACACATACAAAACTCCATGGCGCGACAGTCCTAGAAGGCTCTTGCCCTATCAACCGGCTACTGGCCTCACATCCACATGTGATAATCAGAGAGATAGACGATTTTTCAGCCAGTGTAGGGGTGACATATGGTCAGCATATTGGATCCCTAAGCCGTTATAGCTAGTTCCCTCAACCTGGAGCCGCTACTTATTGACATACACAAAAAAAAAAAAGCTTGTTAACATCGTGTTAATGCTGTATAGGCTGATATGTAGAAATATAAATATGCTGTATGTTATAGGTTTGTAAAAATAGCCTATACTGTATATTCGCCATTTCATTGTCAAATAATTAAGTAAGAAAAGTTATTCAAACCATATGAAAATGTCTCGTTTATTTTTTTGTATTATCCGTTTATATGTTTTGGTTTGTACATGAAATATACATTGCTACATTTAATGTATCTTTAACTGTTTATAATTAGTATAGTGTATATCTATATTTGTCAAATATTTATTTGTATTTGTGCTGGTTGAGTGGAAGGGAAGGCCTTATGGTCTTAACTCTGCCAGAATAAATAAAACATTATTATTATTATTATCATTATTATTATTGTTGTTGTTATTATTATTATTAATAATAATAATAATATTAATAATAATAATAATATTATTATTATTGTTATTGTTATTATTATTATTATTATTATTATTATTATTATTATTATTATTATTATTATTATTATTATATGTGTGTATATATTTGACACATTTGCTCAGTGAATAACTTATATTTCGAAGTTTAAGGCAGATAGAAGTTTTTGATAATTTCTCTCCTATATTTAATAACATGCGCATCACTATTCTGTATAACAAAATCTGTAAAACGTAAAATTTATTCAGGAAGATAATTTAGAGTTCATATTTGTTAGGCATCCGTGGCGCAAGTGGTTAGACGCTCGTCTCTCACCGCTGGGGTGCCGAGATCGAGTCTCGGTCACTCCATGTGGGTTTCGTGGTGAACGAAATGGAGCTTGGCCAGGTTTTTCTCGAGGTTTCTCCCGTTTTCCTTTCATTCAACCATCCATTTCGTTTAATTCCATTCATCCACCCGTTGATGGTGCGTCAGGCGTAGTCGTTCACAAACCTCTATAATAAGAAGCTTCATCTCATCTCATCAACTAAATGGAATATGTAGCGATTATAATTTTAAAATTTCAATAAGTAAAACAAAAGTAATGGCATTTTGTGGAAGAAATACTCTGCGTGCAAAAATAGTAATTAGAGACGAAATTATTGAACAAGTATCCCACTTTAAATATTTAGGATGTGACATCAGCTATGGGTATGATAAAGATATTGAACACAAAACACATCGTTTCAAGCTATTTGTGGTACAATAAATAGAACATTGAATAATAAAGCCCATAAACAAACAAAATTAAAATGTTATAAAACAATGGCTGTCCCTGTCCTTTTGTCTGGGAGTGAATCTTGGATTACCACTACCAAACAAGAACGTAAAATCCAAGCAGCCGAGATGAAATTTTTAAGAAGAGTGAAAGGCTGGACTAGAATGGACCAGATAAGAAACGAGGATATCCGTGAAGAACTGCAGATCTACTCCATAAAAGAAAAGATATTTAACAACAAAATACAGTGGAAAGAACATGTAGAAAGAATGGAAGAAAGTAGATTACCAAATAAAATCTTCCATTATTTTCCAAGAGGAAGAAGAGATGTCGGACGTCCTCGGAAGAGATGGTCTTATATCTATTAGTGAAGACGGAACAGGCAACTCTTGCCTAAACCAGGAAATGAAGAAGAAGAAGATCTGATCTCATCCCTCGACCCGACCCTGAGTTGGACACGAGTAGAGTATTTGTTAGGCATACAAGCGTTTCTTTCCTATATTTAATAATATGTATGTATCTCTTCTGTGTAACAAAATAATTGTGAGAAAAATATTTAAACCGAAGAGATTAAAATTGGTCTTACATAATTTATCAACATTTAGTGTGCATTACCAGTAAATCAGAGTGATAAGATTTAATGAGTATTAACCTGGTAAGCATATTGAGAATTTTAATCATAATGACAGTTAAATGACATCAATGACATCTTGAAATTTACTAATAAAAATGTATAGAACTAAGGAATGAAACAAATATATATTTAATACATATTTCGATTAGCCTTAGATGTTAGGCTGGATTCGTATTCGGGAGGTTCGGTTTTAAATTCCGGTGCCAAATGACGACTGAGGTTTTATATAATTCCTCAATTCCTAAAACAAATGCAAGCTTGTAATTTCGTGCTATAAACCATTCTAAAAATCAGCGAACTTCCACTATAACAGTAACAACACGCACACACACACACACATATATATATATAATTCTTAGCAAAATTTTTGGAGCGAAGAGAGATGGAGACCAAATAAGAAGACTACATAACAGTGAGCTACATGATATTTATAGGAAGCCGGATATAATAAGAACAGTTAAGTCTCCTAGACTGCGATGGGTAGGACATGTGGCATGAATGGGGATGAATGAGGAACGAGAAAGAGTGGCATGGAAGGTTCTTGTAGAAAAAACAGAGGTAAAACGGCTAGTTGGTAGACCAAGAATTAGGTGGGAGAATAACATTATCAATGATTTGAGGGAAATGTATTATACAGGGAATGATTGACAATAGCTCAGGATAGGGTTGTATGAAGAGTGAACCTTTGGCCATGAACCTTTGGGTTCGAGGGTATATATGTAAAGACTGTAAGTCTGTAAGTAAGAATGAAAAATAATAATTAGCCTAAAAGAAAATATTTCCTAATAACAGGACACGAAGACGCAAGAAGAGATGTTTATGTGAGGATATATATATATACGTATTTTTAAAAAAACTGACAAGGAGAAATGCGGTTATCACTACGCTCCAGTCGACTTTAATCCCAAAAATATTTTTCGCATTTATTTTAAAGAAGTCTCAGAGGACTCCTGGAATAATCAGAACACTAATCAATGGAGAGAAATCTCCACTTACTTGGTAAACGAGGTCGAAACTGGGCTGTCATGTTTATAATCAGAGGTTGAACTAGTTGGCACGCAGTAGACATGATGATGATGATGATGACAATACTAATAATAATACTTCTTCTTCTTCTTCTTCTACTACAAGTTTTAGGCTATGCAGCCTGTTCCGGCGAAGTTAAAAGTGGAGTCCATCTTCTACGTGGTCGGCCAACATCTCTTGTTCCTCTGGGATTATACAGGAAGGTTCTTTTTGGTATTCTTTCGTTGTTCATTCTCATTAAGTGTTCTGTCCATTTCTTATTATTTTCGCTGATTTTATCTTCAATTTTATATATATTTAATTCTTCTCGTATAGTTTCATTCCTTATTCTATCCGCTCTAGTGCATCCTTTCACATTACGTAAAAACAGCATTTCTGCAGTCTGTATCCTGCTTTTATCCCTTGATTTCATTATCCAATTTTCACTTCCATACAACAACAAAGGAACAGCCATTGTTTTATATAATTTAAGTTTCGTATCTTTCCTTGTTTTCCGACCTAAGGTTCTTTTTATGGTTCCACAAATAGCCTGGAATTTATTTACTTTATTTTCTATATATTTATTTTCTCTGTAAGTTATATCACATCCTAAATATTGGAAATGTGATATTTGTTCTATTATTTTGTTATCCAGTACAATTTTTTATCTAATTCCATATTTACCAATAAATGTCATTACTTTTGACTTATTTATTGATATTTTACAATTATATCTATTGGCTATTAATTTAAATTTATATGCTAACATTTGGAGCTCATTTTCAGATTCTGCTAAAACTACAACATCGTCAGCGAATAATAAAGCATTTATTTTATCTTTATTATCGATTAATATTCCTTCATTAGTTAAAACCTTCTTCCATTCTTTTAGGATATCGTCCATATAAATATTAAATAATATAGGTGAGAGTGAACACCCTTGTCGTACTCCTTGGTTTATTTGAAAAAATGTCTTATTTTTAGTCAGCTGTGGGTCAATACAAATATTTGTTCCATAGTACAAGCTCTTAACAGTTTCTATAATCTGAATAGGGAGGCCTTTTTCTTTTGGGACATTCCACAATATTTCCCTGTTTACTCGATCAAATGCTTTATCTAAGTCTACAAATAACAAATGTGTTTCCAGGTTTTTTTCTTGTCTTTTGTTTATTATCTGATTCAGGGCAAATACTCCATCGGTACAAGATCTTCCTTTTCGGAACCCATTTTGTTCTTCTGCTAGTGTTACTTCAGTAATTAGTTGTATTCGTTTTGCTATTATTCTAGCATAGATTTTATATCCACTATTTAGGAGGGTAATGCCTCTGTAATTAGATGGTTGGTTTCTTTCTCCTTTCTTGTAAATTGGTTTTACTATACCTTGCCTCCATGTTGCTGGTATATTATGATTCTCCCAACACATATTAAGAAAATTCAAGAATCTTAATTTAAAGAATATATCTGCATATTTAATTAGTTCTGAATTGATGTCATCTGGTCCGCTAGGTTTTCTATTATTTGTTAATTTGAGCGATTCTTCCAGTTCTTCCATTTGAATTTATCTACTTTCAAATTCTCACATTTTGGTTCTTCTTCGTTTTCATTCTCGTTGTATCACAGGTCTCTGAAATATTCTATCCAATGTTGTTCTGATATTGATGTAGGTATATATGCAGCTTCTTTTTCTGATTTATTTAAATATTTAATTGTTCTATAAGCAGTCCATTGTCGTCCATGTAGATCATGTTCTAGATTAGATACATATCGTTCCCAACTGTCTTGGTGGGATTTCCTAACAATTTTCTTTGCTTCCTTTCTTTTGTTATAATATATTTCTTTTTTTTCTTCAGTTTTCTTTTGTAAATATTGTAAATATGCTTTCTTCTTTTCCTCTATAACTGTTTTAATAATAATAATACTGCTGATGGTAATAATAATAATAATAATAATAATAATAATAATAATAATAATCCATCCATAGTAATTCTGCCCGACGGCAGGTCTTTCACTACAATCATAGCATTTTCATGCTATGCTTTGCAGCTTTACTAGGGAATTATAGGAATGGTAGCTTCCCGTTGCTTTCCACACCGGTCAAGGATGATGGTGATAATAATGATAAGGATGATTATGATGATGATGGCCATACGATTTCGGGGACCGTTTGGGCCTTAAAGTTTTCCTGGCATTTGTCTTACAGGTGAGGAAAACCCCCGATAAAAACCTCACCCAGAAAAATTGCCCATCGACTACCTGGGCCCTCTGCGTGATAAGGCAGCACGCTACCTCGAGACCACAGCAGTGGACAATAATAATAATAATAATAATAATAATAATAATAATAATAATAATAATAATAATAATAATAATAATAATAATATAATAAATAATAATTAATAATAATAATATAACTTTATGAAACTAATCGAAGATTTACTCCTGACTATGTTGAATTCGAAGAAATCCGATGCTACTTACTTTTATCCATAGCCTATATAGTTTGCTTTCGTGATTGTGATTAATCTAAAGTAAATAATACTATAACAAAGGTCATCAATATTTGTTAGTTAATTTAATCCAGTGAGAAAGTTGAATTGTTTTAACCTTGAATTAATAGGACCTCCGTGCAAGTAGCAAGTTCAGTAGTAGACCTAGAGATGCCCTCGAACACAATAGTTTAGTTACTAGGGTGCATGTGGGGTTAGAATTACATACGGGTTGTCTGGGTGGTCGCCGCCTTCTCTAAAATAAATCTCTCCGTGCACCGCAGCCATCTGATACACATTGTATTGTGTAAACCTATTTCCTTCATACCAGAAGCGGCTGGTATTAAGTTAAGGTGCGAGTAATATGGCTGTAACAAGATAGACCTGAAACGTTGGTGCAGTTTTATCAGTTTTGAGAAATTCTATGCTTCATTGTTTATAACTGAGTACATATAACAGCCCAGGGATGTTTAGCTTTACTTTTTTTAGTACAAACTGCAGAAGACAATAGTAACTAACAACTCACTGGCACTATGGAACACATAGGTTCATGGCCGCGCGAACATAAGTTCTCCACACATTCCTTTCCTGAGATGTTTTCTAATTATCTCCTGTATAATGTACTTCCCTCATGGTTAATGCTATTCTCCCATCTTATTCTTTATCTAACAACAGGGCGTTTTCCCTTTGGTTTTCCTAGAAGAAGCTTCCATGTCCATCTTTTATTCTCCATCCATGCCATATGTCCTGCCAATCACAGTCTACGAGACTTCACTGTTTTTATTATATCTGATTTCCTATAAGATCAAGTGGCTCACCGTTATGTAGTCTTCTCCATTCGCCTGTTCATCTCTCTTTGGTTTACAATTTTTCCTAAGAACTTTATTCTCAAATAGTCGTAACCTTTTCTCCTCCCTTAAAATAAGAGTTCGTGTTTGGCATCCAAAGAAACATAACTGGGAGAATAACAGTTTTACGTGTTTTCAGTTTATTTTATTTATGTATTTACTTTTGAGAGAGAGAGAGAGAGAGAGAGAGAGAGAGAGAGAGAGAAAGAGAGAGAGAGAGAGAGAAGTTGGACGGCAAGAGTCTCTGTGATGCATAATATCAAGCATTTTCAGAATTGAGCCCAAGTTTAATTTCTTTGTACATCTCATTCCTATTTGTAAATGTTGTTCCTGACTCAGAATAACTTCTAAGTACAAATTCTCTTAGTAATCCTTTTCAGTAACAAGATGAGTCGATATATTTAAGTCAGTTAATAGTACCAATTCGTCTCTTGTTTCTTCCAAGTACAATGACGTCACGGACGCGCGAGTTTAGAGTGCGCGAGTTGTAAAAATTTCTCTTCTGATATATTCTCCGTCATAAACAATGAAGCACAGAATGTCTCAATACTAATACAACTGATCTGTTTTTCAGCCCTAAACATAATATAATTTAAGTATACTAAACTCAGTTGAAAGGATAAGTATGATAACTTCAGTTCAATTCTTGTAGACACGATTATATATCCTGTATTGCTCTAAAATCTCGAATTTGACTGGTGGATAGTATATTAAGGCTCGTAATTCGCGTTTAAAAACAATTACTACTATGAACGTAAATTGCAATAAGATTAATAAGCTCACACAGACTTTCTCTATTCAGCGAGTAACTGAATGTAGGCACTGACTTATCGCCAATTAATACAAACATTCTGCATCTAATGAAATGATTGACTATATCAGAATAAAAACAAAATCAAGATAATGGAATGAAGGAAGTAGAGATGGTAGTGTTTTGGCTCTAGAGAGCGCATGATTGGCATATATATTCTACATATCGATGGTGGGCAATGAAAACCTCGTTACTCCATTTTGGTAAAGTTTACAGGAGAAACAAATAACTGTTTTAAATAATTATGAAAACTGATACAGCAATAGTTCCAACATATTTTACCACAGAAAACAAGACAAATTATTAATAAATTTGTAGTCCTTGTTCTGAACTTCACATATTTCTGTGCTGGCTACTGGAGTTATCTGGTTTTCAATGACTGATGGAGTTACGAGGTTTTCATTGCCTACCATCGATATACAGCATAATAAATTTAAAAAATATATAATTTGTGCTTATTTAATAATATATCGTTTAAATATTTTCCTTTGCCTATTTTTAACGAACCCTTGAAAGGGGACCCCAAATTCCCTAACTCTCATATAGTGGTAATGGAATTTATTGACTTTTTTCCATTAAAAGGAAATCCATTTTCATAAGTATTGCAACGAGCGATTTCCAAATTATCGATAAATTCACGACTCACGAAGTGAGGGGTGAGTCTATATAGATAATTTGTAAATCAAGAGTGGCATTTGTTAGGACTATTTAACGAATAAAATTAAGCTGTATACTCACAAATCATTATTTGAATATAGTTATTTTAAAATATTTATATATTTAATGTAAACGGTGATGTTTGAAAACAAATGAGAAACGATTGTTACGCTTCATTTGCTTCTTTTGTTTGATCACTGCAACTGGATCATAATATTATTTATTGCCAAAAGATCGCAATGTTGTAAGAATGCACCCTAGTGGAGAAATTTGTAACGAACGTTATATGTGTGAATTAATTTCTGATGTCCTATGAAGTAAATATGTCAATTATATTTTTCTGCGTCACTTCCTGGAAAATAATTCGTTTAAGAAAGTGCAAACAGTGTTTTTTTTTGTGGTATAATCAATCTCTCGTTTGCGCTACGTGTTGACATTCATGCACTATATATACAATATGTTATTGCTTTTTTTTGTTGTTGTTGTTTATTTTTCTTCACACTAGTAGCAATTATTACTTTATTGTAACGGACTGTCAATAGCACGTACAGCTTACTGCCCATGCGACCCATATTTGTAAATAATAATGAAAATATATTACTTTTTGTCTAATAAAGTCCTACTACTACTACTACTACTACTACAATCTGATAGCCGTATTTCTCAAAGAGTCAGTCACTGCAAAATAATGCTATGACCTATTCAGAATGTTAAAAAAAGAGGTGTTTTCTTTATTATGATAAATTTAAGTTGGTAAATTTTAGGCGAAACACGACTGTGATTGGTTGTAAATAAAAAATCATTGAAATGTGATTGGTCATTGACTCCCATTTGGGGCATGAGTTAAATAGTCATTTACATTGCGCACGGACCTGTTTGGCCGTACGTGCACATTCTGTTCCATGACTAAAGAGAAAAAACATACGAATATATAAACAAATACATACATGGCTACACACCTACGCTCATGCATAGAAAAGGCATAAAACAATGAATCTGTAAATCTACGTCTACGGTACATACACAGTAATACACGTCCACACTCATGTGCACAGATTAAAAAGTAATAAAAAGATATCTTACTTTTTACAAAAATATAAAAAAATATTTACAGAACATATTTAAAAAAACACGCATACATATACCACCTCCACCCCCGCAGATAGCAAACGCACTAGAAGGTTATTTAACTAAGGCTTACTTATTATGTAATACAAGTGAAGATCGGAAACAAAAAATCATATTAATAATACATATTTTCTCATTGATCTCCAATTTCGCTATCCCTCAATGCCTTTACAGTGCCCAAAAATGTGCATGTTTTCACTTCACTCTCGACCCAAATCACAACACGCCACTCTCCTACGATTCGTCCTGAGAAATGAACTCTCTTACAAGCGAAAAAAGAGTATACGTGAAAAATGACATATATCACTCTTGAACAAGTCGTGTGTTGAGTGAACCAACTTTAATATAAGCACATTGGTATGCAGTTTTAATTAACATTTTCCTATATTTGCCATTTTTTTAGAGCGAGGTTTTTTTTTCGTATTAAGTCCCACCTTTAAAGAAATATCGCATTATGTTTAATGCCAATTCAGCGTTTGTGTTGGATTCAAATTGTATCCATGTGAAATGAGCCGTGAGGCTATAGCGATAATCACAGCAATGTTCGGTAGATAGTGACATCTACAGGAGGAAACAAGAACTCTGATAAACAGAAGACTGTCAGTCACACGTGATGACGCGAACATAGCTTTGATTGATTGTCACTTGTTTCTCTCGTTTCGAGTTTACCATGTCAATTCAATTCACACACACACATACGCAAAGTTGGTGATTCCACTTCACCGCACGGCACAGTGCTGTCAAACTTGCAGAAACAAAATCTGATTAACAATGAATGTATGCTCCAAGCGCGTAGTTTCATGCTTTGAAGAACAACATATATTTTCTCGCCATTGATTGATTTAATGGTTATATTTAATTAATTTTAGCCGTTTTGTTCAATTCACTACTAAAGCATATCGTCACGGGTGACTGTGAAGTGGGAAACAGGTCGAATTTCTTTAATTCCACTTACACCAGCGGTTCCCAACCTTTTTTGACTCGCGAACCCCTTCCACAACGATCTGAGTTGGGTGAACCACTAACTTTTAAATATACATACAGTAGACATGCAAAAAATTTAATTCCAAGCAAAAGGTTTAATAACCGCAAATTAACTTACCCTTAACAGTTAAAACCTAAAGTTACTCTAGTTTCGGCTTAAAAGTTACACAACGTTTTGGCTTAGTTGTAGCGAAATCAAATGCATTCCTAACGTTGTTACATAACTGTAAATATTAATTTATTGTGGAAATAATATGATAAATTCCCGATGCTACACATATGCAAGAGGGGACATTATAGGGTTAATTTTAAAATAATAATAATAATAATAATAATAATAATAATAATAATTATTATTATTATTATTATTATTATTATTATTATTATTATTATTATTATTATTATTATTATTATTATTATTATTATTATTATTATTATTATTATTACAAAGCTGCATTACCTGACCTCGAAATCCGCCATTACGGAAAAGTTTTGACGACCACCTGGGGGTTCGCGAATCACAGGTTGGGAAACGATGGCTTACACTAATTTTCATAAAACATCCAAATATTCTTTATTTCACTCAAAACACTTCATTCGCCCTATAAACACATTTAAGTTTCTGCTATAAGAGTCTATTAAAACAAAGTTTATCGAAAGTCACTTCTCCATACTCATGACATCTCCACTAAAATAATTTCACTATTCGCTCTTCAAATCGCATTCACTAGTCCATTACTTGGACACGACTGACTCTCGCGACCCATTCGCGACTGACGGTCACACTACTCGCATCTATTTTATAATTATGCGAGGCCCGGAATTATCTGGAATCTTAATATCATATTTCTCGAATAGAAATCGCGAGAAGTCGATCCTTCCAGAAATCGAATCATTGACGCATCTGAAAGTTTCCAGCCTTCCTCATCGACTCATGAATCGCCAATTCACGAATAATGTTTGCCATATAATGCGATAAGCCTACTTGATTCCCGTCTTGCTCGTGAATTGCAAAAGCCTGTCCAACAATGTGTCACAATATTCCTTATATTTGCGAAATAAACTACCCTGTATTCGCTTTTATTTTGTAGTAAATAACAACAGTATATCTGAAGACCATGATCTGGCTGGTCTGACCATGATCTTATTAGTATAAGATGAGAGTCTGTGAATTAAAATATTAGTGCATACGTTATCGAGGAAATCGCTCTTGAATTAGTGAGTAATAAAATAATTAGTAGTAAAGAGATATGCAAATAAATGAAAATAATCTAATTTAATTTGATTTTAATTATATCCATTATTCTTTACATTAAAAGCAGCAATAATATACGAAAAATCATTCAAATGGTTATAATATAAACAGATATTTCAATAGGCCTATGGCTGAGTTGATCACACCGGTTCACAAAACAAAAGCTCATTAAATCGTTATAGGAGATTCTATGTCACCATGCCATCAATATAAATTCAAATAAAAAACGGGAAAACACACAATTTATTGTTTCAATTTGTGAATAATTACCTGAGAGAACAATATACGAGTATGTTTATTTTTCCCCCCAAAATATTTGAAAAATGCCTTGAAATGAAGTGAGACGTTGAGCTAATAGTAACCTAAATCAGCATATATATAATGTAAAATGTGTCATTGCTCAGAGAGTGTAGTCAAATTACCTATCACTAAAACACGCTAACAAACAAGTGGGCGCTAAACTACTCTGGTGTACTAACTCGCCTATTTTCTCCCCTAAATGCACAAACGAACTCTAACTTGCCCATTAGCTTGTCCATTTCTCACTCTAACTTGCCAAATAATTTAGGTGGACTCTTGAGATATATGTGAGAAAACATGTTGGCAATTGGCTCTTGCAGGAACAATTGTTATCACACGACGCTAAAAGTCACTTGTTCTTCGATCGAATATTCACTGGTACACGTTATAATCAGGTTTAAAGGTAAGACACAGGAATTTCTTTTTTAAATTGATGCATATAATAATAATAATAATAATAATAATAATAATAATAATAATAATAATAATAATAATAGCTTTATTTTACCTGGCAGAGTTAAGGCCTTAAGGCCTTGTCTACCACTCAACCAGGTTTAAAAAAATACAAAAGAAAAGTCTTAAATCTAAATTACAATATATATATATATATATATATATATATATATATATATATATATATATAAACGATTACAAGTTATGAGTACAATACAATTAATATTTATAATGTATTTTGATTTACTCTAAATTTAACGAATTAAATATATAATATGTACAAGATATATAAAAAAACGAGGAAAAGATTAATGACATAGTATAAAATTAAATAAATAGAGAAAAATTAATTATTAGACAACAGGTAACTGTATAAGCGTGACTTAAAGGTGCCAAGTGTGCGGCAACCCCTGATATCTTGAGGAAGGAGATTCCAGGAGGAGATTCCAGGAGCGGGCAGAGGCTACTGTGAAGGAAGTAGAATAGGAGGAAGTGCTATGAAGAGGAATTTTTAGCAGACTGCTATCTTGTGACCTAGTGTCAATATTGTGGTAGGAGGATAACTTCTCAAATCTGGACGCCAGGTAAGTAGGAATGTAGGAATTCAGAAGCTTGAAAAGTAGCGAAAGAGAGTGCAATTTACGTCTGTCAGTAAGACGGAGCCAAGAGAGGTTATTAAAGTGTTCGGAAATATGGTCATAACGGCGGATATTGAAAATGAATCGAATGCAAGCATTATGAACACGCTGCAGTCTCTGCGACAAGGCATAGTTTAGATCATTATATATAATGTCACAATAATCGAAGTGTGGTAACACAAGATTCTGCACTAGGATTTAATATGATATGTTGTTTGTCGAAATGAGTCAACACGTCACCACATAGCGATTAATTGTTAAGTGCACTGATTACATATATTTTTATGTCAAAGTCTATTTATAAACTGATGGAAATATTCGTTTTCATTCGACGCTCTTCGTTTTGATTCGTAGTAGCGGAACCTAAAAGCAAGTCCACTTTACGGTACAAATAGGCTCAAACGATAATGTTTGAAACTAAGTTTTGATTACACTCGAAACCGAAAATGTTTCACTTTTTTTCAGATTATCTCACTCATGAAGACAATTCTAGTTTGTAACTTCATTGCCAGGTCCATATGATCGCAATCTTGTTTGACATAATTAAAATTTAACCAGTGAACTCTACAAGAAACGTATGGTAAATACAATATTAGAAATACACAACCTACTGTATATAATAAAACATTCTAGACGCGATATAATCTTACAATCATTGCATGCCAAAACTTACCTTAAATTTATTCCAGACAAGCATTGTGATCTACAAAGTCCGTGACCTAAAAAAAATATCTGGCGTTTTTAATTGCAAGACACTAAAATCTAGCGCCAAATCTCTTATTTAAACTATAGGCAAGTAATATAACTCCTGTATTGGCAGACTGGATAACCCTCAATGCCCGCCGGCCGCGCCGCGTCCTGCTTCACTTTACTACGCTCTTAATGCATGCAGGACGTACATCTGTTCCGCATAGTGCTTTGCCATTGCTGAATTTTGGCTTCGATTTCTGTACCTTGTAGTTAAAAACGGCATATATTTTTTATGCGGCCTTGGTACATCACAACGCTTCTCTGGGAGGAATACCAACGTAGGTTTCAGCATGCAATAATTTACAGGTTCCTTGTTAGATGTTAAAATGCATTTGAATAACAATTAAATAAATTATTGATGTTTTTAACTGAGAATAGAATACCAAAAGCAGCATACAGCTATTCACCACGAGGAAGAAGAAGTTTGGGAAGACCAAAGAAAAGATGGAAAGAGCAGCAATTATTTGGAGCCGGAACAGGCTAGTAAATAAGCCTAAACCGTGAAGAAGATGTTTTTTAATCGGTAACTTCATTAAATTATAAAACTTTACCCTAGCATGAATATTCCAGGCGAGAATACTTTTTTTTTATTTTTAGTAACATAATGGTTTCGTTTAAGCATTTTTTCTACTTTATATTAAGCTCCACATGAGTTGTTCTACGGAAACGCAATATAATTATTTGCATATATTGAGAAACTAAACTTTGCAAATTAAAACTAGTAGCTCTAATAACAACGCATCTCGCTTGTTTTGTTTAAAAACATTCATTCTGGTTTCCATGGAAACGTCGACATTATCGTTAAACTTGAGAGGTAAATGCAAACAAATGTGAAGTAGAAAAATAAAAATGTTTATAGCTATGTTTGCAGTTTTCGAGTCATTTAAACGCATCTTACATCCAACTTGTGAGCGTTTTAGTGACGTCATTCAAACGAAAAATTAATTTGCAATTCAGTCTCCATCGCAATTTCGCATAAAATATCTCAGCGTGTTATATTTCGAAACTGTGAAGCGTGTTATTTTACTAGCACATAGATGTTTCCTGATATATTAAATTAATAAAGTAAAATAGAATCAAACTTAATTTACTTTTATACAGAGTGTTCTATAAACGAGTTTAAATATTTGTAATATTAATAGGAATAGCACCCTGCTGGAGTTCGGAATTCCTAAAAAGTTAGTTAGACTTATACGAATGTGTCTAAATGGCTCAAAGAGTAGGGTACGTGTAGGCAAACAGTTTTCAGACACTTCTGAAATCCAGAATGGGTTGAAGCAAGGAGATGCACTATGTCCTCTACTATTTAATTTTGTACTAGAGCATGCCATTAAATCTTTAGAGAATGAGGAAGGCTTACAACTCAATGGTAATAATAAGCTGTTAGTTTATGCTGATGATGTAGTACTACTGGCCGATAGCGAGGAGATACTAAAGGTCAACATGCACACACTATTGAGTAACACTAAGAAATTAGGACTGGAAGTAAATATCAGAAAAACTAAATATATGGTCACACGTAGAAATTCAGTATATAATGGAAATGGACAGCTAATGACAAATGAGGGAAATTTTGAGGAAGTGGCTGAATTCAAATACCTAGGAACAATAATCACAAATAGGAATGAGATGCACAAAGAAATTAAACATAGGCTCAATTCAGGAAATACATGCTATTATGAATTGCAGAGACTTTTGATGTCCCAACTCATTTCAAAAAACGTTAAACTGAAAATATATAAATATATTCTACCAGTTATATTATAAGGGTGCGAAACATGGCCTCTTACTTTAAGGGAGGAAAGGAGATTACGAGTATTTGAGAATAAAGTTCTTAGGAACATTTGTGGACCAAAGAGAGATGAACAGACAGGTGAATGGAGAAGACTACATAACAATGAACTACATGGTCTTTACAGGAAGCCAGATATAATAAGAACAGTTAAGTCTCGTAGACTGCGATGGGCAGGACATGTTGCGCGTATGGGGAATGAAAGACGTGCATGGAAACTTCTTGTAGGAAAGCCAGAAGGAAAACGCCAAGTTGGTAGACCAAGAATGAGGTGGGAGAACAACATTAACTATGATTTGAGGGAAGTATATTATACAGGGAATGATTGGAAAGCATTACCTCTGGATAGGGATGTATGGAGAGCTTATGCCAGCGCGGCCATGAACCTACGGGTTCGATTGTGCTAGTGAGTAAGTAAGTAATTAATATTAATAGGATACATGAAAACTAATGACGTTCAACTGAAATAATAGTTATTTAGAAGACTAGTTACAAAAGCAGAGATTTAGTAACGAGATACTAAAGTTAGAACACGACCGAAGAGTGTTCTAAGAACAGCAAGTTAATAAACCTAATTTTGTTGTCTATAATATTTTATCTACGTTCACAGTATTTTGTTTTATATGTTGTGGCTTTCTAGACCTGTCGCACCATGGAGTTTTAATCAGTAGTGAAGGCTGCGGAGCTGGATTTGAAAGAACTGTTAAAAAAGATTTATCAGCATATCTTTGCAGACTGGCAGAAATGTTGGGACAAGTGCACTGTATCTAAAAGAGACTACTATGGAAAGGGCCAACAAAATTTTGACATTGAGTAAAGATATATTGTTTAAAAAAATGTAATAATCATTGTTTATTGAACAGTCGTGATACCTAAATCTATTTGATAACTTTCATCTTATATCTGTTATATTTTGCAAGATGGATAGAATAACGCTATGTATTCTATAATCTTTGTTTTGAGAAAATTTCATTCTTTCGGGTGTTACAAATTATACATAACCCTACTTCATAGCTTCCATCTTATATGTGTTATGTTTTGTAAAATCAATCTGTACTGTGCTCCCAGTGAAACACAGTCCCACCGGGGATGACAGTCTAATGTGGAATGGGGGGATTTAGAGAAAGAGTAATGTGGGCTTTGAAGAAAAAAGACACGATAAATCAACAAACATTGTTGTTATATTCTGCAATTTCAGGTACTAGTTTCATATGTGAATTTAAAGTAAAAATGAGCAGAAGTGATATATAAGAAAAAAAATGTAAAAGCAGTCCAAGATGCAACTATTAATATACTTTCAGAAAAGTCAAGGAAAGTTTATTTATGTAGTTATACGAAATCGTCATTAAAACGCATTTTACATTTTGTTGAACCTGTATTTTATGTTTTGATAGCAAGTTTTATGTTACGTTACAATATAAATTATAGGGTTTGTTGCCTAGTACGTACGACCTGAAGCGTCACTGATTGTTATAATGGTAGATAAAGTAGTTTTAAACAATTTTGCGCAACAATACAAAATAAATTGAAATATGAAGTACAAAAACAAACATTATTAAAGTTCTATAAAGTAATTGCTTTGCCACTACTTCTATATGGCAGTGAGAACTGGACATTAACTGCAGACCAGTTAAAATAAATTGAGTCTTCAGAAATGAAGATTCTTCGATTTGTGGCAGATTGTAGGTTGTTAGATCATAGGAGAAGTATAGACATCAGATATTAACTCAATAAACAACAAATTAAGGCAATGGTCGAAAAATATAGGTCTAATTGGAGAGACCATGTTCAACGCATGACACCAAATAGAATAGCAAAAGCGTCTTGAACTGCAACACCATAGGATAAATAAGTGTTGGCCAACCTATGAAGACTGACTGACTGATTGTTGACGGTGACATTGCACCGTCCAGTGTGTTGCATACTGTTTCCCACTGGGATAAACTTGGCAGCAAATTCCTTTTTGGCTATCAAGTAGTGGTTGTGGATTATGTAACCTCAGACTTTGGTGACAATATATTTTACCTAACAGGTCTATACCAGAATAATAGTGAAAACCACTATACTTGTAAGAAGGCATCATAAACTACGCGCCGGCAAGCAGAGAGTCCGAAAGCCGGACAGCGTAGAGTGAGCCACACTTCTCAAAGCGAGTGGTCTCGCACCATTATGTGGATGGTCTCTCCTTTTGAGGTTAACCTGTAAAACAGGTTAACCAATCGGCTCATGAAGAGGAAACGCTCCATGGGACTAGACAGTTCAGCCAATAAAGGCTGAACATCCCGGAGAATCTCCTCCCCACGTGCACTTAAGCTACCTATTAGCAATTGCTGGCCCTTTACTTTAGCAGTGCTATTCTCTTGAGTTGTTCTGGAAGCAGTACCAGTCTGTAGAGCTTGGGTGAAGGAAACTCTTGGATCGACCTTCACAGAAGTGAAGGTCTTTCTTTGAGTTGTGTTTACAGTTTGATTTGAGATAGGATCACTTGTGGATGGTTTCTCTTTTGGATTGGGGATGGGTTTAGCTACCCTGCTATAAGCTTCAAGGGCCGCCTTGAAAGCAGGGCAGCCTCTATAGGACGCCGGGTGACCGGACTCCTTGCAATTTGCACACTTTAGCAAATTGGTGTCTCTCCGCGCTTGGGCCTTTAGGGTACAGTCCTTGTGCCCGTGGGGCCCAGCGCAGATAACACAGCGAGGAGCCCGATTGCAGGCAGGAAAAGTATGATTGAATGACTGGCACCGGTAACACTGCTTAAGCCCAGCCCTGGGTCTATATGGTTCTATGGCTACAACTGTGTATAAGAGACGTTTCAAATCATAAATTTCCAACGCTTTGCCATTGCGTTCTAGTTCTAATATATAGATGGGAAGAGGTATTGCCAAATTATTTTCCGTCTTGGTTATCTGTTTTACAGTTTTTACTGGGAAACCCAACGCGAGGATTTCGTCTTTAACTTCATCTGGGTCTACACTTGCAGGCAGTCTCTTTAACACCACCTTCAGAGGAAGATCCCTCTTCAGCTGGAAAGTATAGTATTCCCTATTCAGGGAAGTAAAATACTCCTTCAGCTTGAAGAAATCTTCCAATGAACGTGCATAATAGCGTATTCCCTCAGGAATACTGACACACTTTAGTTGGTCGCCAATTAGTGATTTCAACTCTTTATTTATTCGGAACAAATTCCCGTGACCAATAATTGTAATTGGCGGGGGTCTTTGTTCCGATTGGACAGTATTGCCTGAAGGAATAGCACTAGGCGTAGCCATAGTAGGACCAGTAGCTTGAGGAGGGACCATCTCTGAGGATGTTCCTGCAGTGGAATTTGGAATTTCAGTTAGAACTGAAAATTTATTGTTAGTGGACACTGCAGGAACTTCAACTCGTGATTCCGGCGTCTCTATGGATATAGGTATAAATTCTTTAGTGTGTTTGCCCAGTAATATGGGTTCTTTTACTTTAGAAGAATCAATTTTAGATTTCTTGACTACTAATGTCGGTATTTTTTCTTTATCTTTTTTCTTTCTGTTTTTCAGTTTAGGAGGAGATTGATATAGGTTGTTGTGTGACTGGTCGTCAGTGAGCAGTTGCTCCTCAGTGGGAATCTGCTCACTGGTGTCCATATCACGACTAGTTGAAGGTATTTCTTCTGTGTAACTCTTTGCTTTAGAATTTAAGGAGGAATAGAAAAGCGCAGTAGTGCGAATCTCTAGTAGATCTCCTTTCAGTTCGTTAAGCATAGCTTCGAAAGTTGGACGGCCTGGTTCATTTTCTTTAATCAATTTATTTAGCCGATCCAAAGCTACAGACGTGAAATCACGAGCTTCTTCGGACCTTTCATAATCCGGGAAAGTACCCATGAAATTTATGAGTATTAGAAAAGTTCCACTAAGAGTGGAAAGCAATTCTTTTAATTCGGGATTTTTATCATATCCATACTTGTGGACAAACTTTTCAAATTTATTCGCGGAGTCTTCCCAGAGTATGAGAGGCCCGACATCCTCAATTTCTGGATCAATAGACCCATCAGACTTTGGCATAGCAGCCATCGTGCTTGGTAATACCAAGTCTTAGTTCTGGTTACTATACACAAAAGCACTAAACACTTGTCACCAAAGGATAAGATTATATATCACAATAACAATTGTATCCACACCACTTACCTTGATAACACTTCACTCGAATTTATACACAAAAAATCACAAGGATCAGCCCGTGTTAGGGCCACGCCCTAACAAGGAATTTGCCAACCAGCTGTAGAATCCGCGGATCTGATTGGCCGAGACGAAAACTGAAAAAATTGATGCGGCCAATCACAGCACACGAAGGACTACAAGCCAAAACATCAACAACTTATTGATAGTCGTTTACAGGACTACGTCTAGGATGCCGTGATGAACTGCAGCAGACGTTCAATGTAGGCAGGATCAATAGCAGTATGAAGAATCATTAACCGAAGTTGCATGATGTTCTCAGTACCAGCTCTGAATTCAGTATGAACCTATGAAGAGATGGCGTGACCAGTTTTAAACCGGAACAGGCCAAAACGCCTAAAACTTGATGTCGATTATGATGATGATGTCAGTGTTCTTGAAATAGTGAAACAAAAGTTCATAAACAGTTGAGTGAACAAGAAAATTTGTATTCTGACCAGAATTTCTAACTAACTAACTAACTCACTGTCTCTATAGAACCTTAGATTCATGCAGCGATGACATAAACTCTCCATACCTCAAATCCTGATCTAATGTTTTTCAATCATCCCCTGTATAATCTACTTCCCTCCATTCATGGTTAATGTTATTCTTCCACCTCATTATTGGTCTACCAAAGACTAAAATTGTATTCATATTTCATAAGACTATTTCAACAACCTCTATCTTATAAGAACTAGGATACTTGGAATTATGTCATGTCTTGCTATAATAGTGTCCCATACATTTAACATAATTGCCAAGGTTCTGTACATAAGCTTCAGTTTTGGTTGAAAAAATGTCTATTCACACGTTGTTCCAGTGACGAGTAAAAAAAACAAATCTACTGGCTGGTTACTTACAGTAAGGACCGGTTTCATCAACAGAGGTAACTGCATTACGCCAGTTTCCCTGTGTATAACGCATAGCTTAAACTGGCGTAATACAGTTACCTCTGTTGGTGAAACCGGCCCTAAAAGCAAAACATTTGCTTGTGTTCGGCACAATATCAGGACGAGTGAGGAGATAAGTTTAAGCCTCGTCTTATTGAAGGTCTATAATATACATGTATCACAGCTGACCAAATCTGTCGCACATTCACAGGAGCAGATGGATTTAAATGGAACGAAATGGACGTGATGAGAGTGGGCAAGTCGTGGAATAAACTTTTCGACGGGATATATCGGGAGGAACCCGCGAAAAAAACTGCCCTAGTTCCTATTCGTCCACCACGAATCCCACATGAAATGACCGAGATCAAAACTTAGGACCCAGAAGGGGAGATCATGTGACTACGATAACCACTTGTTTCATGGAGTCGCCTTTCGTTGGTCCCAGCAACATAATAGTGTAAATTGAAAGTTTACATAAGTAGTAGTAGCGGTTTTTACGGGGTTCTGCAGTTTTGAGCAAGCACCAGTTTTCAAGTAACGTATTCTCTCCGTATTAAGATTTAAGCTAATGTTATTTTTTTTATCTAAACGAGATCTTAGTCTCGATTCTGCAAATGCATTTAATCATGCATTACAGGAGTGGCTGAATTCAAATACCTAGGAACAATAATCACAAATAGGAATGAGATGCACAAAATATTAAACATAGGCTCAATTCTGGAAATGCATGCTAGGATACATTGCAGAGACTCTTGATGTCTCAACTCCTTTCAAAAAACGCTAAACTGAAAATATATAAAACTATTATTCTACCAGTTATATTATATGGGTGCGAAACATGGATACTTACTTTAAGGAAGGAAAGGAGATTACAAGTATTTGAGAATAAACTACTTAGGAAATTTTTTGGACCAAAGAGAGATGAACAGACAGGTGAATGGAGAAGACTTCATAACAATGAACTACATGGTCTTTATAGGAAGCCAGAACAGTTAAGTCTCGTAGACTGCGATGGGCAGGACATGTTGTACGTATGGGGAATGAAAGACTTGTATGGAAGCTTCTTGTAGGAAAGCCAGAGGGAAAACGCCCAGTTGGTAGACCAAGAATGAGGTGGGAGAATAGTATTAACTATGATTTGAGGAAGTAGATTATACAGGGAATGATTGGAAAGCATTAGCTCAGGATAGGGATGTATGGAGAGCTTATGCCCGCGCGGCCATGAACCTACGGGTTCGATAGTGCCAGTGAGTAAGTAAGTATTACAGGGACTCTTGACGTATTAACTCCATTCAAAAACGTTTAACTGAAAATATATAAAAATATTATACTCTCAATTATATTATATGGATGCAAAACATTGGCTATTACTTTAAGGGAGGAAAGCAGATTACGAGTATTTGAAAATAAAGTTTTTAGGAAACATTTTGGACAAAAGAGAGAATAACAGACAATTGAATAGAGAAAAGTATATGCCAGTGGTCTGCATGTTCTTTATAGGAAGCCAGATATACGATAATATAGTTAAGTCTCGTAGACTGCGATGGTCAGGACATGTGACAGGAATGGGGAACGAAAGAGATGCATGGAGGCTTCTTGTAAGAAAACCAGAGCAAAAACGCCCAGTTGGTAGACCCAGAATAAGGTGGGAGATTAACATTAACCATGATTTGAGGAAAGTAGATTATACAGAGGATAGGCCTAATTGGAAAACATTAGTTCAGGATAGGGATGTATGGTGAGCTTATGTCCGCGCGGCCATGAAGTTACGGCTTCGATAGTGCCAGTAAGTTAGTTTGTTTAAACGAGTTCTTAGCATGTTATTCCCAACATAACGGGATCGTTGCAAATCTCCTGCAACGTGGGCAGTACAAAATTGCATTGTTTTTTCTGCGTGCGTATGTTGATTCCTCTTCACAAAATCTTGATTTTAGCAGTGATCTACTTTTCAGTCTTCTGGCAAACTCGGGATTGTTGAGACGTATGTAACTGGTTTCTCTAAGAATTTAAAATAAATGAACACAGAATATGTTGTACAATCTAAACAATTTTCCATCAAAGAGAAAATGAAAATATAAACTCCTAGGAAGACTCGCGCCAGATCTGAATATAAAACAGATCGTTCAAATTAAAACAGACAATTCAACGAATTTTCAGGCGCGACATGTTAAGGGTTGAAAAGAATAACTAGCTGCATAGTCTGAATTGACAAATGCACTATATTGTTTCCTTTGCATATTCCTTAACTAACTAACTCACTGACACTATCGAACCCGTAGGTTCATAGCCGCTCAGACATAAGCTCTCCTTACATGCCTATGCTGAGCTAATGTTTTCCAATCATCCCTGTATAATCTACTGTACTTCCCTCGAATCATGGTTAATATTATACTCTCATCTCATCCTTGGTCTACGTACCAGCTGGGCGTTTTCCCTCTAGTTTTTCTACAATAAGTTTTCATTTCCTTCTTTTAATCTCCATTCGTGCCACATGTCGTGTCCATCGCAGTCTACGAGACTCAACTGTTCTTATTGTATGTTTTCCCATAAAGATTATGTAGCTCACTCATTCACCTGTCTGTTCATCTCTCTTTGGTCCAAAAATTTCCTAAGAACTTTATTCTCAAATACTCGTAATATTTTCTCCTCCTTAGAGTAAGAGTCCGTGTTTCGCATTCATATAATATAACTGGGAGGATAACAGTTTATGTATCTTCAGTTTACGTTTTTTGAGAGAAGATTTTAATCATCTGGCAGAGAAAATAAAAAAGCACGAAACTTCAAAACAACACATCATTATTTTTTTTATATATTGAATTCTTAGCTTGCTATGCTTATATACAATTTTATGCGAAGTTTAAATTAGTCATAAAAACTTTAGCGACTCACACAAATATTCCGAAACCTTGCTCCTTTCATGCAACAGTTTTCCACTGGTTTGCTGAATTTAAGAGAAGAAGATCCCAGAAAGAGAGGGAGAGAAGTGGGAGGCCAACACAATGGCGAGAGAAGAGTGGAAGAGTGGAGACTCTAACCTAAAAGGACATGAAGGTGGCCCTAGATTAGTGTTATTATGAATGAAGTTCAACAATTGGGCAGAAAGTACCGGATAAGAATCGCTTTTGTTAGAACAAGCAAAACAAAACAGGCATATTTGGAACATGTAGAATATTAATGACTATTTAATTCATGCCCCCAAATGGGACTCAATGGCCAATCACGTTTCAATGATTTCTGTTTTACAACCAATCAGAGTCGTGTTTCACGAAATATTTATCAGTGTTATAATTACCATATTAAAGAAGGCTCCTCCTTTTTATTATTCTGAACAGGTCTGACCATTATTTTGCAGTGACTGAGCGCGCAAGAAATACGGCTACCAGATTGTATATATAGTGCATGAATGTCAACACATGCCCCATGCGGGAGTTAATATAAAAACATTTGTAGCAATTTATTATACCACCAAAAAAAGAAACCACTGTTTGCATTTTCTTAAATGTATTTTTTCCCAGGTAACAATCCAGAAAAATATAATTGTCATATTTACATCATACGACATCAGAAATGAATTAATATACAGTTTGATGTATTTCATTTTTTCTCCACTAGAGAGCATTCTTACAATATTGCATTCCTTTGGCAATAAATAGTATGATCTGGTTGCAGTGATAAACAAAAGAAGCAGATGAAGCGTACCTATCGCTTCTCATTTGTTTTCAAACATCGCCGTTTACATTAAGTATATAAATATTTTAAAACAACTATAGTTAAATGATGCTTTGTGAGTAAACAGCTTAATTTTATTCGTTAAATAGTCCTAACAAATGCTAACATTACTTATGATAAATGTTGTACTAGGTTATATTTTATTTCTAAGTGGAACTACCATTATCTGATTTCACGAGCC
Organism: Diploptera punctata; assembly: GCA_030220185.1. Lineage (NCBI taxonomy): Eukaryota > Metazoa > Arthropoda > Insecta > Blattodea > Blaberidae > Diploptera > Diploptera punctata. Next base: position 546,376 of record JASPKZ010010667.1, on the reverse strand, counting down.
GCCACTCTACTTACTACTACCTGTTTAATACGAGTAGCATGTGCACCTAACATCATGATTAGGGTACCGCATAAAAGGACATTAAATTTGACAAAGGAAAAGCATGCTTATAACACAATCGTAAAGAACGATTTTTTCAAATATAAGTTAACAGTTAAACCCAATATGATTATTTTAGTATTTCATTACATAAAGCTAAAACAAATTGTATCGAAGTAATTAAATTTCAATAACATTATTTGACACGTTTACAGTACAATTAATGCATGATATAATTAAACCATACGCTACAAGCGTTGTATTGCACCAGCCAATATGCCAATTATTTAAACATTAGATAAATGTAATTTACAATCCAACAAAATTTCAACTTGTTGTACAATTCATTACCAAATACATGAAAAAAATTCAATCAACCTGGACACACAAACAATATGGAAAATTACATTTTACTGTAAACAGTAATTAGTGTACCAACAGTTTCATTAAAACTATCAAACTTTTATAAAAATTATCATTTTTATTTGCAAACGCTTTTGCATGTAATGCCATAATATCACATCAAAGACCTTTAGGTATTTACAGAAGACCGGGGGTTTCTTTTATTTTTGAGATGTTTTTCTGAAGAAATTAACTGATTTAAATTTCAGTGGTGCTATGAAATTGTGATTTTGGTGAAATTGGTAAACAGATTCCATCTCAACATTTTCTTTTGGAGATTGAGGATAACGAGGAGAAAATCACAAACGAAATTCAAAAACTAACTCAAAGTCTCTTAAAAATATGATAAAGTCACACAGCTTCCTATAGCAGCACTTCTTATATAAAATATTTGACAAAGGCAGTTGAAATATATTTTGGCAATAACATAATTTTTTAATACATTCATGTCTTTTGGAATTAAATGCGGGACACTCAAATATCAGATGTGATATAGTCTGTAAAGACCCAAAATTTCATCATCTTCTAATATTGGATGGGGATGGAAGGTCAATTACAGCACCTATTTATTATTATAATTATTATTATTTTTTTATTGCGGATGAGCCCATGTAGGACTACGCAAAGTACTTAGAGGCTTTTCCTTTGAGCCCAAATTTCTTTCATTCTTTTGCTATGAGCTTGTTTTCTATCATCTGTCCAAGTTGTTCCAGATTTTTTCTTCGGTTTGTCCTCTTGGTCAACTTGCCACTTATTCACCTTAATTCTAAATATATATATAATATATTATATTATATATTATTATTATTATTATTATTATTATTATTATTATTATTATTATTATTACTATTATTATTGTCCACCGCTGTGGTCTCGACGTAGCGTGTTGACTTTTCACGCAGCAGGCCCGGGTTCGATTCCCGGTCGGGACAGGCTCCTGGGTGAGGTTATTTTCGAGGTTTTTCCTCACCTATAAGATAAATGACAGGAAACTTACGGCCCAACGGTCTCCGAAAAATCGTCCGGCCATCATCATCATCCTTATCATTATCATCATTATCCTTCACCGGTGTGGAAAGCAACGGGAAGCTACCACACCTACAATTCTCTAGTAAAGATGCAAAGCATAGCATGAAAATGCTATGATTGCAGTGGAAGAATTGCCCTCGCGTAGAACTACTATGGATGGATTATTATTATTATTATTATTATTATTATTATTATTATTATTATTATTATTATTATTATTATTATTATTATCATCATCATCATCATCATCGTCTGCATTCATGGATTAGGTCTGTTGACCCGTTCCGACTTCAGCCCATCTCTTTCTAGGTCTGCCCACATCTCGGGTGCCTTTAGGTTTGTATTTTGTTATTTGTTTTGGATATCTATCTTCATTCATTCTGTCTATGTGTTGCTTCCATTTTTGTCTATATGTATCTATTTTATCAGTTATTGCAAATATTTCAAGTTCCTGTCTTATTTATGTGTTCTTGATTCTGTCTTCCTTAGTGCACCCTTTAACAGATCTCAAAAATTTCATTTCTGCCGCCGTTATCCTACTTATATCTTGTTTTTTTATGTATCCAGGCTTCTGATCCATAGAGCAGTACCGGTACTGCCAATATTTTATAAAATTTCAATTGGGTCTCTCTTGTTGTTTTGTTATTTAGTGATCGTTTTATCGTACCACATATTCCCTGAAATTTTGCTATTTTATTATTTATATCATTATCATAATTAAATTAAATGTCACATCCTAGATAACTGAGATGGTTCACCTGTTCTATGATTTTGTCTCCTATTACTATTTTCGATCTGATTTGATTTTTCCTTTGGAATGCCATTACCTTAGTTTTTTCTATGGATATTTTGAGATTATATTGTTCACATATATTATGTAGTTTAAAAATATTAATTTGAAGTTCGTCTTCTGTATTTGCTATTATTACCTGGTCATCAGCGTATAATAATGTTTTCAAGTAGTGTGTTTTATCTAATTTTATTCCTTTATTTGTTTCTTCGTTCCATTTTTCTATTATATCATTATTATTATTATTAATATTATTATTATTATTATTATTGTGCCGTGATGACGATAATCTACTGCCGTTGACGTACTATGACGTAACTTCTTTATCCTCTGTGGTTGCCAAAGACTGTGTTCTGTGCTCTTTCCTTCCCTTTTCAACCCCTCCTATTCCACTCATTACGTAATCGGCGCGGTTTGGTGTGCCGATGTTTACGTCCGAGACGCGGAGACACTTTACGTTAACAGTCGGACTTCAAGTTTGATTCCTGGAAGGTCGCCGGGGATCAAGGGAAGGTCCCTTGGCTGAGGACTGTTCCGTTTTCTTTTCGTCAAGAAGCTGTTCAAGAAAACGTATTTTGATTGAATGAATGAAGACTTTAAGTACCACAGCGAAGGGAATGTAAGAAATTATTGTTGTATACTTTGTTCAATTAACAATTGTTCATTGTTATTTTCTATTTATTATGTTTATATTCAAGTTCGACAGCTAATTGTATTGTTTGATTTTTCATGCGATCTTTAATTACATTGGTTTTTAGTTAACATCTTGATGTCTGATTATTGCGACTTGTTTAGCTGTCTTGTAGTTAGCTTGAACCTGAGATTTGCATGCTGTAGAGCACGTTCCCGATCCCTTCATGATCAGACGTTCATATTAAAAGAAAATATAGATTAGCTATAGTTTAAAAGTATTGATGTTTATAGTTATACTACGAGTGGTATACTCAAAGAAAGATGAAATCGTCTGTAAACCAGGGCCCAGCTACAGACTCTGCCAATTAGGAGCATGTATAAGACAAGTTGGGTTTGCATTTAATAAAAGTCAGGTTTCACGTAATAATAAAGAGAATAGTCCATGATATTATTATTGTTATTATTATTATTATTATTATTATTAATTATTGTTGTTGTTGTACAGAGCTGCTCCCAAAGTCCTTTATAAATTTAAACATCTACAGAAATATGAACCTACTCACGAAAATAAAAAAAAATGTAATTTACTAACTTCCCCGTCACCTATCATTTCTGGCATAATTAGCCTACAGCTTTCATTATACCAGCTTTTGTACTTTGGTTTATGGCCTCCAACTAACTAATGAACGCATTGCTACGAGTATTACGGAACCCGTAATTCATGGCAGTGCTACCGCCGGCATAGCTCATGGGGACGCAAAGCTACAAGAAACGTATTTTTTACATGGAACAAACTATAAATGAAAACCTATTCATCTAAGTTAGCGAGTTGGCTCAGAAAGTAGTGTTTCAAATATTTGTATTCGGAAGTTCTCGGGTTCTAATCCTCCGGACGACCAGCCTATTTGTGGCATTTCCTTGGCTACATTCAGTCGTTAAGACAAACGTTTTGGTTAGAAATTTATCTCCGGGGCTCATTTTATCACAATCATTACAAAAAAGCATAAGAGAACTATTATGGAATAGGGCCTACGCATGACAAATACATCAGTGGAAATACTCATAGCATACTGGATACAATCAAAGATTGTGGAGGCGTTATGGCCTCAGATTACTACATATAATAATAAAATAAATACGTCCGTCACGCAGGAACTGTGTAAATTAAGATAAATTCCTTAGCAAATCGAATTTATGGTTCCATTTTGCTATTTTATGGAATATATGTCCTCTAATCAATAAGCGAACAGTTTTAATAATTAATATTATCGTAGATTTAATTCCATGTGCCACAGTTTTCTCCCTCACTCAATCAGTGTTTCAACATGAATCCTATTAATCCAGCAAAATTATTTTATACGAAGCATAAATGCTCTCAATAAATGTTATATTCTGGAGGAGACTAGATCTGGTATTGGTTCGTAAATCGTGTCTAAGGGGTAGCTTATAGTATCACAAGAAATCGGAATGCGACATCACTTATCACTAGAGCCCCAATTTATATGCGAAATGCATGTTTTGTGGAAAGCCAGAGGGAAAACGCCCAGTTGGTAGACCAAGAATGAGGTGGGAGAATAACATTAACTATGATTTGAAGGAAGTAGATTATACAGGGAATGATTGGAAAGCATTAGCTCAGGATAGGGATGTATGGAGAGCTTATGTCCGCGCGGCCATGAACCTATGGGTTCGATAGTGCCAGTGAGTAATTAAGTAAGTATGCATGTTTTGTTTTACACATTAAAAAGTATGCGGAAATTGATGTTGAGTGATTCCGGGTTCTGTGGCCGTGGTCCATAGTTGGTGTTGATACCAGACGTTTCGCCCTCAACTGCGGAGGGCATCTTCAGTGGCGAGTGCTTCTAGGCGTGTTTCCTGGTCGGAAGCTCTACTTAGAGTGAACGCTGCGGGTGTTGTATTGATACTAGTGGTGGGAGCAGGGTGAGCGGGCGTGGCTCTTGCTGATTGGCTAATGGTCGTCTCCTTGTTGTCCCTAGTGTTGATGCATTTATTTTCTAGTGTACGGTACCAGGCCTTAGACAGTTTAATACCTTCCTCTTTTCTGTTAATATTTTCCTTATGCTTGTGTATTTCTATAGCCTCTCGATATAATCTAGGGAAATAATAGGAAGTTGTGGCTAAAACTTGTGTATCATCGAATAGAATCTGGTGTCTGTAGCAGAACATGCCATTATGAATGGACACCAGATTCTATTCGATGATACACAAGTTTTAGCCACAACTTCCTATTATTTCCCTAGATTATATCGAGAGGCTATAGAAATACACAAGCATAAGGAAAATATTAACAGAAAAGAGGAAGGTATTAAACTGTCTAAGGCCTGGTACCGTACACTAGAAAATAAATGCATCAACACTAGGGACAACAAGGAGACGACCATTAGCCAATCAGCAAGAGCCACGCCCGCTCACCCTGCTCCCACCACTAGTATCAATACAACACCCGCAGCGTTCACTCTAAGTAGAGCTTCCGACCAGGAAACACGCCTAGAAGCACTCGCCACTGAAGATGCCCTCCGCAGTTGAGGGCGAAACGTCTGGTATCAACACCAACTATGGACCACGGCCACAGAACCCGGAATCACTCAACATCATGATTACCGGCCGTGAAAGCCTGCATTCAACTATGCGGAAATTATTTGCATGTTAAATTGTCCCTTCACAGTCAATTTGAGCAGTATTTGACAATGCATAGAAATGCATATTCCGGCAGAAAATATGCTTATTTAAGATTTTTAATGCACAAATGCACATTTTACTCCTAAATATGGTATTAAATTATAAATTTCCACTCAGCTGATTACTAGTAACTAATTAATTATTAAATAATGTTTTAAATTAATAAAGTCTCTGCAGTCAATCGGATATAAGCTTAATGTGTACATTAACATCTGTGTAAGAAGGGAATACACGTGGGCCTTGAGAAATAATATTACGGTATTGCTTAGTGAATCATTAAATAAAAATCCTGGCTATAATATAATTTGTCAAGTCCACCGCTGTGGTCTCGGGGTAGCGTGCTGCCTTGTCACGCAGCGGGCCCGGGTTCGATACCCGGTCGGGACAGTTTTTCTGGGTGAGCTTTTTATCGGGATTTTTCCTCACCTGTAATACAAATGTCAGGAAAACTTTAAGGCCCAAACGGTCCCCGAAATCATATGGCTATCGCAATCATCACCATTCATATTCATCTTAGGTTAAGCTTAGGATTAAGGACTCTCCTGGCGCACCATTATCATCATCACCCATCATATCATCGGGGCAACGTAACCCCGCCTTCCAGGCGCCCCAACCTCAGAAGTGGGTTACAAGTACGCCATGCCAGGAGAGAAACCAGGAATGTCGAAAGACAACCTGGGGTGTTAGGATACGGATGTAAGGACGCCCAAGGTCATAAGCACAATAAATATCTTATAATAATGAAAATATATATCTATTAGAGGAAAAATAAATAAATAATTATAATAGTGGATAAAAAATATTAAGTATAATGGAGAAAAATGTTGATATCAAGCATGCTCATGAACTGGCCTAAATAAACAGGATATAGATAATAGCATCTCAAACTATATTGAAATATGGAAAACACTTTACTCGGTATCAGATTTACCGTTGACATTAACGGTCTGTAATCACCCTCTATATCAAAACTTATACAGTTAGGCTTTTTCACCATTTCTATCAAAACATAATACAGTTATAGAGTGGAGTTTCTGGAAACACTCAGAACGGAGCGAGTAGCCCTAGGCTGGGAAAGTATTGGGTTCCATACTTTAATTTGGAACGAAAGTAGGGGAAAATTAATATTTAAGCTAGGCAGTTAGGCCCTATGTGCATAGAAGGTGATAGACTCTGAAGCTCTACTTGTCTGGACATGGTTTTCTCAGTCCTCCTACGTAAGTGAACACACTAATTTCTTATTTAATTAATGGTGGACTTCCTCACCTTCAATAATATTCATACTTAATAAACTGTTTAAAGGAAATAACTTAGAAAATACATATTTAACTAGCAATATTGTTCATCTACTAATAGATATTTAAAACAACTAGTTAGAGATAAAAGCATTGTTTTAGGACAGTTATTTAAACTGATCTCTCTTAGTTACGCTCGAGTTTTATACAAAATAATTTCTTAGTGTTTTCCATAAGTTGATATAGTTCTGGTTTGAGGTTAACATTTATACATATACCTAAGAGTTTTATATTTAATAAGTACTTTGAGATGTTTTAACTTTTAATTGTGTATTTCAGAGAGTTTGAAATTTTACTGTTTCCCAAGTGTTTAAAAATTGACTTTGTAATTCTAAGAGTATATATTTCTTGTTTGGTGTGAATAAAAATTTGGTTTATTACTCATTCTACATAACTAACTTGTACAAAGCCCTCTAATACCTGTGGTCCTAACGGGTTTTGTGAGTCACCCGTTTCTAGCTTACTTGGAGCCAGCGCTAGACAACACGTCATATACATTCCTATATCCGCTCGAGCCATTATTAAAATCTAACTATATTAGAACCACAGTTTGGGATTTAGGCCCTTTTTCGCTACCGAAGTGTTAACCCTCAACTAGGTTATAACATAAATTGGTGACAGCTGGTCGGCATCTCGGAAAAATAATATCTTATTATATTTCCGAAAAAGAAACGAACCCCCGGAGCCAAGACTGAACTTGCTAAGTCATAAATTTAAATTCGCGGAAATAAACCACATATTAATAATTAATATTCAATTAATTACTCCTTTTTTTCTTTCTCTAGCAAATAGGAGTTTTTTTTTGTGACGAGAGAGGTCAGGTAATTAGCTGTAAGATATTAATTAATAATTTTTGGTCGAGCAATCGAATATAGCTCATATACAGGGAAAATATTGTGTTGTGTGTATTTTATGATATTTTAGTGGTTGTAATAACTGTCTTTACAGGAAAGTTTTATTTTGTGTGATCCTTTTTCTTTTGTGGAATATTTATATATATATATATATATATATATATATATATATATATATATATATATGTGGTGTGTCTAACTATATTTAAATTTATTGATTTAACGATTTATAGTGACTGTTGTGTGTAATTATTTGTGCCGGTTAGGACAATATTATCTAGGTACTTTAGCTCTTGTGTAGTAGAATTAACGTAACAATGCCACCTAAGGTTAATCCCCAATCCATGGAAGAGATGGAGGCGGCCATTAAGGAGTTGACAGCCAGACTGATGTCATATGAAACCGTTCAGTCTCAGATTCAAGGTCAATTAGTTTCGGTAGCCACCTCCATCCCCAAAATTACACGAACTGCACGCACCGCCGCCTCCACCGCCTCCAGCGAGGGAGAGCGCGGCTGGTGGTAGACTTATGGTAGACCAGATTCCCCTATGGGACGGGACAAACCCGAGCATGACGATAGAAGCGTTTTTTAGACACAGTAAATACGTGGGCAAAAGTCAGTAAATGGGATGACATTGAGAAAGCGGTAATCGTTAGAGCTAAATTAACGGGAGCAGCTACGACATTTTTAGCAGGAGATCCGAGTCTAAATGACGCGGACTATATGACCTTGGCTACACGACTCATAGAGCGATTTTCAACATATAACCCCGAGCTATACGCAGGCAAATTAACTGAGGCCAAGCAAGGGCCTAATGAATCAGTGCAGAGATTCGCGTATAGGTGCCGAGAGCTGGGAATACGATCGATACGGGTCAAGGAAAATCCGATAGAGCAAGCATGTGTGAAGGAGGAGGCAAATCGTAGAACACGACTAGCCTTCGTAAGGGGAGTAAATGAAAAACTAAGTAAATTTCTAAAAGTAATGAACCCAACTACTCTAGAGGAGGCTCTACAGATAGCAACGCGTTGGGAAGACGCCGAAGGGGAGGCACAGGATAGGAACTCCAATAAAGGAAGCACGTGTGATTATTGCCACAGGATAGGGCATAACGTATTTCAATGTAGAACTTATAGGCCTCAGATGGATGACTTCGCTCAGAACGGGTCAATCCGATACAACAGGGCACCCTTTAGAAACCATGCCCCACCTAGGACCTCCAATTCAGGTGGAAATACTAACCGTAGGAATCCACCACCGGTTCGGGACAACAGGGAATGCTATAAATGTAACCGAACCGGACATTTTTCTCGAGACTGCCCGAGGCAGGAAGCCCCAAACGCCACACGTTCGACGACGCAGACCCAATCGTCGAACCCAGCACCCCAAGGAAATTAACAGTATTTAGGGTCTATGACACCACTCGTGAGTTGCTAGTTACCGTCAGAATCGCAGACAAGGATCGTTCCTTTCTTGTCGATTCTGGAACATGTGTCTCTATTATAAAACCTGGAATTAGCAACTCCGAGATTTACCCGGCGGTGTCCACCTTGTATGGTATATCGGGCACCCCAATCGAATGATTGGGCTCCCAAAGGGTAATATTCGAAATAGATAATGTCAGCTACACCGAGGACTTTGTGACCTCGCATTTGTCCTACAAATTTGACGGATTATTTGGGCGAGATATACTTACTAAATTAAAAGCTGACATTAACATGGAAAAAGGCTATGTAAAATTAGGGTCCAAGATCTATCCCCTAGATGGTCATGACCCACAGGTGGACTGCACGGCCGAGGCGAGGCAGGGAGGTTCGTTGGCGACTGATCACCGTCAATTGGATATCTCGCCTAGCCAGTCCTCCGACCCATACCCCTGAGGAAAATGACCATAGATGGGAAATAGTGACACAAGGGAAGGTTGCCATCGCCCCTAAGACAACACGGTGCATATTAGGTCGCATAAAGAATCCCCAGTCAGGAAGCCTTCCTCTAGAGCTACTGATAGAACCAAGAATGGACATGGGTTTAGACAAGGATAAACTATATATTGGCAGAACCGTTTCACCTGTCTTCTACCAACACAACAAACGTTGTGTGAAATTAGGGCCCAGATCTAAACCGAAGGAACCGCACCGTTATGCATTAATGGAAGTAGCTAACACTAGTGATGAATACAGGACGATAAGAGCCGGGCGGAAAATAGGCATCGGAGAAATAGTGGCAAAAGACCACTTAGACTCGAAGGAAAACAAAGAATCTAACGGAGACTCAGAGGACAACAAGGAATTGAAAGAAAATATAGAATCATTAGCCGAAGAAGGCACCCGCGTGTTAGGAAGCGTAGTGGGCAAGAACCGACCCCCGTCAAAGGGATTAGGATCAAATTCATCCCTATTGACGCAGGCGATGTTCGGTGAGGTCACTAGCTTACCTAAGGGAAATTATGAGACAGTCGAAGTAGGGAGCGTGTTAGGAAGCGTAGTGGGCAAGAACCGACCCCCGTCAAAGGGATTAGGATCAAATTCATCCCTTTTGACGCAGGCGATGTTCGGTGAGGTCACTAGCTTACCTAAGGGAAATTATGAGACAGTCGAAGTAGGGAGCATGTTAGGAAGCGTAGTGGGCAAGAACCGACCCCCGTCAAAGGGATTAGGATCAAATTCATCCCTATTGACGCAGGCGATGTTCGGTGAGGTCACTAGCTTACCTAAGGGAAATTATGAGACAGTCGAAGTAGGGAGCGTGTTAGGAAGCGTAGTGGGCAAGAACCGACCCCCGTCAAAGGGATTAGGATCAAATTCATCCCTATTGACGCAGGCGATGTTCGGTGAGGTCACTAGCTTACCTAAGGGAAATTATGAGACAGTCGAAGTAGGGAGCGTGTTAGGAAGCGTAGTGGGCAAGAACCGACCCCCGTCAAGGGATTAGGATCAAATTCATCCCTATTGACGCAGGCGATGTTCGGTGAGGTCACTAGCTTACCTAAGGGAATTGAGGCCGGAGAAGATGCCAGAGAAAACGCCACGAGAAGAAGGGGAATGCGCATAAACAAAAGAAGGAAATACATGGATATTCATCCCATAATATCGAAACGAATAAGGAAAGCTAGAGCTGCTACAAGGGAGACGTCCCTGGGAAATATAGGAACAAACGGTCGGAACGTAGAGCAGACAGGTGCAGGGTATAATAGCGAGCATAACACCGAGGCTTGCGAAAATAATCTATCAGTATCAAATGATAAAAAGGAAAACCAGGAGGAAAATAGAGTGTTGTTTAATTACCAGCGTAAGCATATGAGTTGTGATAGCCAAGAGCAGTTAGATCATCATACAGAATACGAAACGGAGACGGAGTATTACGAACGTGACTTAGGTAATTACGAGCAGTTGAATGAGATAAGATCGGAGCTCGAACAGAAAGTGAGTCACTTAACAACGGAAGAAAGGGAAAGAATTTTACCTGTGTTATTAGACAATGCAGATTTATTTTTATATGATAAAGGAGGTGTGTTACCGTGTACTGATATGGGGTATCATGAAATTAACACGGGAGATGCACTCCCCATTAGGAAAAATCCCTATCCAGTCCCTTATGCGCTAAGAGATGAATTAAAGAATAAATTAGACATCTTAGAAGAACAAGGCGTAATTACGCCGGCGGTTACGCAATGGACCGCCCCCGTAATTTTAGTCAAGAAAAAGCAACTAAATCCGGATGGTACGCCCAAACTGCGTCTAGTTGCTGACTATCGCGCCCTAAATAATGTAACTCTACTTCCGAATTATCCAATCCCGGACCTGAAGGCAAACCTTGCCTTGCTTTCGGGAAAAATGTATTTCACTATTCTGGATGTTGAAAGTGCATACTACAACATCCCGATTAAACCCGAAGATAGTGAAAAAACTGGGATAATTACTCAATTCGGGACCTACAAATTTAACCGACTGGCTCAAGGTCTATGTGGAGCCCCCATGACATGGAGTAGGATACTAGATAAGGTACTCATGGGAATGGGAGAACTTAAGCCCCTAGTATATTTGGATGACATACTTATCGCCTCCCCGTCAGCGGAAACACACGTCCTCCAGTTGACCAAAGTATTTGAAAGAATGCGCGCGGCAAAATTTAAACTAAGCCGTGACAAGTGTGAATTTGCTAAAACAGAAGTCGCCTACTTGGGACATATCGTGGGTAGAGAAGGCATTAGGCCAAACCCTGATAAGGTAAAAAGTATCGAGGAATTCCCCCGACCGAAGACAGTAAAAGGGATAAGAGCCTTTTTAGGACTTGTAGGTTTTTACCGAACCTTTATCCCCGACTTCGCCCACACAAGTGTACCATTAACCGAGCTTACACGAAAGAACACGAAGTTCGTATGGGGGGAACGACAGCAAAACGCTTTCGATTCCCTACGCACGGCTTTAATGACTCACGCGATCCTTCACCATCCAGATTTTAGTAAAACATTTTTTCTTAGTACCGACGCGTCAGACATAGCTATTAGTGCTATTCTCTGGCAGCAAGAAGGAGACTCAGAGCGACCCATTAGTTTCTGGAGCAGGGTCCTAAATCCTGCGGAGCGAAACTATACAACCACTCATAAAGAATTAGCCGCAGTCGTATATGGGATCAGGGCACACAGATGTTATTTGTATGGTGTTCGATTCACAGTAGTGACCGACCACAATGCCCTAGTGTGGCTAAAAGTGACTAGAGACCATGGGTCCAGTAGGCTAACGAGATGGGCTACAGCCCTTAGCGATTATGATTTTAACATCATTCATAAACCCGGGAAACTGCATACCAACGCAGACGTTCTATCACGTTACGTGGGTCTGATCCAGACAGGTGAGGTGGACCTCTCCCTAACTAGGGACAATATTAAAGCCCATCAGGCTGCCGATTTCTTTTGTAATACAGAAATCGAAAAGGTCCAGAAAGGGAAACCGAGCAAGCTCACCCTGGACGACGAGGGTCTGGCCTATTGGCATGATAAGGACTCTCGCCTCTTAATAATTCCGAAAACCTTAATTGAGGCTATACTTAGGATACATCATGACCTAGTGACATCTGGACACCAGGGCGAAAATCGAACCCTGGCCCTCCTAAAGGGAAAATATTATTGGGAGTCCTTGACGAGAGATGTAAAGGAATATATTAAGAGATGTCGCTCGTGTGCATTAATGAAACGGGGTGATTTGGCACCTGCGCCATTAGGAAATTTGCCTGAGGCAAACTACCCATTTCATATCACTTCCATCGATCTATGTGGGCCATATCCTGTTACACCGAGAGGAAACAAATACCTATTGACATATATTTGTCATTTCACTAGATGGCCCGAGGCCATACCAATACCCAGTCAAGATGCGGAGACTGTGGCTCATGCTTTAATGACCAATATTTTCACGCGGTTCGGGTGTCCGACAATTTTAACATCAGACAGAGGGACACAATTTCTATCGGATTTGTTCAAGCAGATGAGCAAGATGTTGGGGATTAAGAGAATCCTATCAACAGCATATCACCCTATGTCCCAGGGAAAAATCGAACGATTCCACCATGGGCTGAATCAAACGATCAGCCATTATGTAAATAAAAAACAAAATGATTGGGATCAATATGTAGATTACAGTCTAATGGCGGCACGAAGTTTTCCACACTCTGTCACAGGCTATACCCCCCACTTCTTACTATTCGGAAGAGAAATGTCTGCTCCTACTTTGGATGATCTAACTGCAAGAATTACGCAATATAGGAAACCGGCGCCAGATACCGCCGATTGGCACATAACTGAGTTGGCCAAGGCATTAAAAGACGCCCACGCGACAGTAAAACGGAAGAATCAGGAGGGAAGAGCCAGACAAAGAAAATACTATAACCGCGGGAAACGGTTAAGAGAATTTGAAATAGGATCGTGGATTTTGTTAAAAAACATGACGATAGGTTCCAAAGGTTGTAAGAAATTTTCTCCCCAATATTCAGGACCGTATCAGGTATTGCAACGCAGAAGCGACTTAAATTACGTAATACGTACGGAGAACCAGAATGAGGTTACGGTGAATGTGAATCGAATGAAGAGGGTGTACTATGACCCCACTACTCAAAAACCACCCAACCATATTCCTACTGCCTCGCAACCGGACCTATTGACCCCGGACCTAAGATTCGAATCCCGTGAAAATCCACTCCCGACACTAACCCCATCCTTGGTTTCAAACCACCCACATTCTCGATCCGATGGAGACGATGCCGATTCGGAGTCCTCTGAAATTGACATCCCCGACCCAAAAGACCCTCCTTGGGAACCCGAACACCCCATAACAGAGGTCATAGTCCCTCGTGAGGTAAACCCCATCAGGCCAGGAAGAGTGGAAGAAGTTAGAGATCTTATAGAATTTTCGGAATCGGAAGATGAACCTTCTTTAGGTCCAGATCCCAATCCCGGAAATACCAAGAATTCGCAACCACGGTATGCCCTAAGGCCACGGCCCGTAAAAAGACCGTAAACTGAGCGCAATTATTTTAACCGAGCTACCCGTGGCTACTCATGGGAACCCTCCCGAAACAAATGAAGGAGCGCACGTAGCATTATTACCGGAGGCAAGCAGGGCATATTTTTATCAGCAAACCCCGTTAAATAACGTGAGATTTACCCCGGACATAAGTGCGATAAAAGTTAATAATAATGTTGCACAGACGAAGTAATGATGAAGAATTTGATAAATAAAGTAAAGGGCCACCGAACCTTCTCTTAATACTTAGAATAATAAAAAGCTTTTGGGAGAACAAGGAAATTTGAAATCAAAAAAAAAAAAAAAAAATTTAAGTTAGTTTGGAACCTGTCGACATGATATAAGTCAAGTAGGAAAACATAAATCTGGAAGGAAAACATGCTCGGCGTACACCCTAACCATATATACATAAGCTAGAAAAATGAAACAATTAATAATCTACCATGAAAATAAATAACAATATAGGCCTGCAAATGCCAGGACATGTGGTAAACAGAGTAGGAAACTATCGTTGGATAAGTAAGGATCATATAATATAGGATATCTAAATGTAAATGGAGGTGATAAAAAGTAACCTAAGGATAGCCAGGATGGAGTAAACATGGAAAGACTCAAAACACACTCACACACACATATATATGTTATATTTCGGTATAAAAAAAAATAATAATAAGACTCCGGACCTCTAGTGAAAAGGGGACAGATATTCAGGTTAAGAGATACACTGTAACTAACTCATGTTGCGCCTTAAGACGAGGCATATATATTAACTAAAATGAATCTGACGGGTTAAGCTTATGGCAATCAGATCAATTAATCTGTGTTATAAAAAAAAAAAAAGAAAAAAAAAGAGAGAAAGAAATCTCTGAACAACTTGAATACCTGTCCACACTAGTACAGGCGAAGAGGCCTAAACTAATAGATATGTAATGCTAGAATTAAGGAATTTATGAGTAGAACAGGAGACTATGTACCACTTATCGATTGCTCGACGATAGGGATAGGATAATTATAAAGTATCAAACGGAAGATATTTGCGTAAAACTAGAAAAGCAACGAAGACAAATAAGGTAACTAGGATTTTCAATTATCCTAAAAATTCACACACATAAGGAGGAGGGGGGAAAACCATGGCAGACAGGTAGTTTAACACTAGAAAATGAAGTCCACCTGAATAAGTAATTAGTGTGTCACTGAATAAACCCAAGACCCCTAATCAAATGAAACCGATCTAAACCATATGAATAAGCTACCAGGGCTGCTGCATATCCATCCGAATCTGGCGATGGAGACTCATCTCTAATTAAGCTTCCAGGGCTGCTGCATATCCATGCATGTATGGCGATGCTGCTGCTTATCCATGCATATATGGCGATGGAGATTCATCTACAATTAAGCTTCCAGGGCTGCTGCATATCCATGCACTTCTGGCGATGGAGACAACCTACATAGATAATCTGACAGGGCTGCTGCCATGGGATCATAAGAATTAATGGGAACTACCAGTCAAGCACGTATCCGCTAACCCCAGCAAAACGTTAACCAAATCCATAATCCATCACTGAATTATTCCATTTACTATAAACTACAATATAAAACAAGGCAATAAACTACAAGATCAACAAACAATTCCTTTCATACCTATCCTCTAGTTTCCCATGAAACCCAGTTAAAATGACTGAGTAACTGGCAGGAGATGACATAACTGAACTACTCCGAGGCCTAACTTAGCTGCAACAGCAAGGCGAACCAACAACCCCTGGCAAACAGATCCCTCAACGACTAGGCCTCACGTCTAATGGTCAAGGCAAAATCTCATAGCGACCGACACGACACTGGTCCAACCAGCGGGAAGGACAGGCTTCGACTCCATTCGCAGATCGTAGCAGAGACTAGCAGTACAAAATAATAATAACACGAACCTGAAGGCTTAACATTTTCATTTGGTGCAGAAATTAAAAGCGGAAGTGAAAAACTAAGCTAGTATATAACACTAGTAGCAACTACACAAAAAAAAAACAACAATAGTGCAAATTAATATTCCTATCCTAAATTCTTAAAAGAAGTGAAAGTGATATCAGTGCAGCGACAAATAAATAAAGAACCGTTTGGGGGAGGGGGAACATAGAATAAATAAGTGAAAATAATAATATGGTCAGAGCTAGAAAGACATGGAACATTGTTTAAAGGAAGTGAATATTGATAATTTTAAGAGGGTATATTATTTATGTGTGCAAACCTATAAGTAAAATTATTCTCACCATGAACAGGAAACCCGAGGAAAATCGAAACTATATTTATACCACGATGTGGCAAGGCATCCGGTTTATGTGGACTTAAAATACTATCCTGCAAAATTGGACTGAGAATAATTTCCCTTTTGGTTATTTTAATATTGTACCAATTGATTTAGCTTTTGATAACATTGTACTAACGTGGAAGGTGGAAGCGGCCATCTTTAATATGACGTCAGGTACGTAAAGCTGCGACCCAATACTAAAAGCGCTGCCTACGCAAGACGGATGGCTAACACGAATATACAGGGTAGGTACCTCTGCCAGGGCTTCCCTATTTTTAAATAAGGACATCGTTTAACTACCTAGACAAGGTCAGGAATTATTCGCGAAAGAAAAATTAATTTGGTGGCAATAAGCCTCGGCTATGTGAATAGGCGACGAGCCCTACTTACGTAATGACGACGCCTCGCCAAGTCACTAAATGAGAACTACATTATATTTTAATTAAGGGTTGAATCCTCCCTCAGCCTATCACTTCTAATTACGGGTGGGTCAGCACGGCAGATAATGAAGCATGGGATACATCTATCGGAAAAAGAAATAAACAAAATAGGTAGTTCAAACAAGGGTTGATCAAGCTAGGAATGAAAAGCAGAAATACCCCGGAAAAAAGAAATATATAAATATATATAAAAAATAATAAACCGAAAAGATAACTAAAACTTACGTGATCACATGTTGAATGAATGCAGGCGACTGGAACAAAATATCAAAGCAGAAGTAGTACAATCCTGACGACACATGACACAGTAGTGGACAGAACCCATGCCCACCCCTATTTTTTGTAGGACATCGAACAAAGAAGGGTTGTGACGTAGGCATGTAAACCATCATGACGCAGCGGCTGACGTGTATCGAAAAATTCCAAGGACTTGGTCCTTGAACTTAAGGTATATAGAAACAATTCTCGGCAGACCAGAGACGTCCCTAAAAATGGAAACATTCGGGCTTTCACCCCTAATGTTCCCTTTACTGATGGGGGAGTGTTAGGATACGGATGTAAGGACGCCCAAGGTCATAAGCACAATAAATAAATAACTTATAATAATGAAAATATATATCTATTATAGGAAAAATAAATAAATAATTATAATAATGAATAAAAAATATTAAGTATAATGGAGAAAAATGTTGATATCAAGCATGCTCATGAACTGGCCTAAATAAACAGGATGTAGATAATAGCATCTAAAACTATATTGGAATATGGAAAACACTTTACTCGGTATCAGATTTACCTTTGACATTAACGGTCTGTAATCACCCTCTATATCAAAACTTATACAGTTAGGCCTTTTTCACCATTTCTATCAAAACATAATACAGTTATAGAGTGGAGTTTCTGGAAACATTCAGATCGGAGAGAGTAGCCCTAGGCTGGGAAAGTCTTGGTTTTCATACTTTAATTTGGAACGAAAGTAGGGGAAAATTAATATTTAAGCTAGGCAGTTAGGCCCTATGTGCATAGAAGGTGATAGTCTCTGAAGCTCTACTTGTCTGGACATGGTTTTCTCAGTCCTCCTACGTAAGTGAACATACTAATTTCTTATTTAATTAGTGGTGGACTTTCTCACCTTAAATAATTAGAATACTTAATAAACTATTGGAATAAAATAACTTAGAAAAATACATAATTAACTAGCAATATTGCTCATGTACGACTTAATTGAAACAGAGAACCTAATTCTCGCCATTTAAATAACTAATTAGAGATAGAAGCATTATTTTAGGACAGTTATTTATACTGATCTCTCTTAGTCACGCTCGAGTTTATACAGAATAATTTCTTAGTGTTTTCCATAAGTTGATATAGTTCTGGTTTGAGGTTAACATTTATACATATACCTAAGAGTTTTATATTTAATAAGTACTTTGAGATGTTTTAACTTTTAATTGTGTATTTCAGAGAGTTTGAAATTTTACTGTTTCCCAAGTGTTTAAAAATTGACTTTGTAATTCTAAGAGTATATATTTCTTGTTTGGTGTGAATAAAAATTTGGTTTATTACTCATTCTACATAACTAACTTGTACAAAGCCCTCTAATACCTGTGGTCCTAACGGGTTTTGTGAGTCACCCGTTTCTAGCTTACTTGGAGCCAGCGCTAGACAACACGTCATATACATTCCTATATCCGCTCGAGCCATTATTAAAATCTAACTATATTAGAACCACATTCGCTACCGAAGTGTTAACCCTCAACTAGGTTATAACATGGGGCATTTGAAAAAAAATAATAATAACAATAATTTGTCAAATTAGCAAAATTCTCTCTCTTGTGATAGTGAAAAAAACTGTAACCAAAGAGGAATTCACTGAAGATGAACTGTGATGCTTTTCACATGCACCTGTCACATAGTGTGATGTAGTAAATACATGTTCATTGTATAAACCCTTCTTCACTGACAGACGAAGGAGCTTCACTTATGGAAAACCTCATAAAAACCTTCCTTATCTACCGTAACAGCCAGCAATAAGCTAAGATTACTCACAAAGCAAATAGTTTATTTGATTTTATTACAATCTGTTTTTGCATATCTAGGGTGCATATTTTCTACATTTTTCATGCATATTTAGTACTTTATTTAGCATTTACATTGAGTCACATATCTCAATAGGCAAGGCGTTTACGGGCTGGGTGGTTTCGGGTTGTATCCGAGTAGTAAAGGGATGAAGATTTGTCTTCACTTATTCATATCCAGACAGGGCCTGGAACTTTGCAGGGTGTACGATTGACTAGTAATATTCACCGTACACATTTCCCGTAGAGATGGCTAACATAGCGAATCGTTATTTTTACGCTCTCACTTGGTTTCATGGTCTTCACATATCGTAGAGAAAGAAATGTATGAGACCATCTAACTTAACTTGAGAGAACTATGACAAGTAAAGATGTCTTAGAATGTCATAGACGTATGCCGCTCTTGTTGATGAAACATCTTCAATTAAAAAAAAAGGCAACAGTTGCGGAAGCCTCTATATTAAAGTCAGCTAAATTATATCAATTAAATAATAAAATGTTTTAATAAAAAGCAACAAAACACCTCCTCAGTTAATATTCCACTGTTGTTCTTAATTTCATAAATTATTCTAACATTTGTCCACCGCTGTGGTCTCTAGGTAGCGTGCTGCTTTGTCACGCAGCGGGCCCGGGATCGATTTCCGGTCGGGACAGGCTCCTGGGTGAAGATTTTTTTCGGGGTTTTTACTCACCTGCAAGACAAATGTCAGGAAGCTTAGGGCCCAACGGTCCCCGAAAATCATCCGGCCATTGTCATCATCCTTATCATTATCATCATCGTCCTTCACCGGTGTGGAAAGCAACGGGAAGCTACCATACCTATAATTTCCTAGTAAAGCTTCAAAGCATAGCATGAAAATGCTATTGCAGTGAAAAATCTGCCTTCGGGCAGAATTAATATGGAGATGGAGGGATTCTAAGATTTTCAGTGTTTTTAAGTTTACTCCCAATGAAAGAATTCCCCGCGCGAAGATAATGGTTTAGTACTGAACGGGAGGAGTTGACTTTACATGCAGGTGAATTCCTCGAATACCAATGGCTAGAGATGTTGTGGCGATTGTTGTACCGTTGTATTACACATAACAAATTCGATTAGTCAGTGCAGATTTCTGCTATCGAGCAAGGTTTCTTGTGTTATTTGCCTATTATACTCATGACGTCATATAGTTTTAAATGTTATATTAGTTTTTAATTATGCTTATAGAGCATTGCCAAACTATGTTTTCGAAGTTTTCAATACAACCTAGACTCGAGCGGCGCTAGACTCATCCACATTCCTTATTGAGACTTTCTTCTCTGGGAGTACAGTAATATACCTAGCGGCCTAAACAACATATCTTGGAGTAAATTACGAGACGTGCTGATTCGATTCTCTGTGGGAAAATAAATTTTGTCGTGAAATTTCGGTCAGTATGGGACATTCTACCCAGAATGCATCGTGATAAATTTGGGTAGCATAAATAAGTAGCAGTTCTATGTTGAAAACGTCAGCTAAAAGTTGTAAACTACATTTTACCCCTATACTTGATCATCCACCTCTGTTAACAATACAAGTGGATGTGAGGCCAGCATCCCGCTGGTAGGCCAAGCACTTTCCAGGTCTGTCGCGCTATGGAGGATAGTTTAGCTCATGGATAGTACATCGTGTCCCATTCAAACCTCCCGCATTTTAATTATTCATAACTCTCAAAGTATGCGGAATTATGAAATGAGGTTGGTATTAAAAGAAAGAGAAACTCAAATAATGTTTGTTTTCATTGTTGCAGTTAATTCATCTGTCGCATGTTGGACAATAATGACATAAAACAAAATGGCGAATCCTCAGCAACGAGCACAAACTGTTTTCTGGTATGTGTTTGCGCCTCCAGTACAAGATCTTCATGATTTACGAACCTGTATCATTAACACAATTGCAACCAATGGACATGTTGGACAGAACGTGGCACGAAATCGAATACAGTCTTGATATTGTTCGTGCAAGTAATTGTACACATATAGAGGTGTTTTAGTATGTGTGGCAATGAAAATTCTTTGAGTTTCTGTTTTGTTTAATACCGGCCTCATTTCATAATTTCCCATACTTTGTTAATTATGATTAATTAAAATGTGGGAGGTTTGAATGGGACACCCTGTATATTGCATTTTTATAATTCATGTTCTGGCTTTTAGTTTTTTTCTTTGTATTTCTAAGAAAATAAATTTCATAAAATATTAATTCCAATCATATTATTTATAAATATTTTATTGAATTTTTCTCTTTGAATTGTTATTGAGAGCCGATTTAATTGGAATGGCATATCAAGACTACTGTGTAGATATAGGCTATCGCTCCTATTATGCCTTATCTATTAGATACTGACATTCTATCACCTGCTCTCCCGAATGGAAGCCATCGGATCTAAATTTCATGATCTGAAAAATCAATCCAGCCGGATTTGAATCTACAATCTTAGATATGCAGGCGAGCAATAGTTCATCAAGGCCAACTAAAAATGTTCGATATAACTGTATTTAATGTAATTTACGTTTCCTCGTTGAGTTTAGAAGAAGGCCATAGGCCTTAACTATATAAGGTTAAATGAATATTAATACCTGTAATAATAAAATGGCATGTTACGGAAAACAAGTTTGCTTTCTCGTGGATTGAAACCTAAGATTTTAATTTTAAACAAATATTTTGCCGCAAAAGGATAACGCTGTCATTAGGTTTTTTATCGTATGTGAATGTCACACACGAGCGGTCGTGAAGAGTGAGTTTAGTCAGGAATACGTCTAACAGGAAGTAAAACACGTGCAAAGTGTGACACTGTGACCTTCACAGTGATTTTTTTAATTTCCTAAATTATGCATTGTTATGCAAGTGTACTGTATGTCACACTTGCCAACTCAACTGTGATAACATAATTTTGTTACAAAGTGATTTATAATTCAGCCTTGCTAAAATATCAAGATCGGTTTCACCATGTTTTGTGAAACCCATCTATTAAGGATAATATTGTGTTTTTAACTATTCAAAGTTGTTTTTTCTAGGGTACATTGTTTTATAATTTATCTATCTCTATCTACAATGGCGTAGACCAATTTTGAATCATAACCTTTCCTTTGTTAGGAGTTACTAGACTAAGTTACGTCATGAATGGCATATGGCCAACATGATACGTCTAGCAGGCAACTAATGTATTACTAGGACTATTTAACTCATGCCCCAAATGGGAGTCAATGACCAATCACGTTTCAATGATTTCTGTTTTACAACCAATCAGACTCGTGTTTCACGAAATATTTATCAGTGTTAAATTTGCCATATTAAAGAAAGTTCCTCCTTTTTAATATTCTGAACAGGTCTGACCATTATTTTGCAATGACTGAGCCTATGAGAAATACGGCTACCAGATTGTATATATAGTGCATAGATGTCAACACATAGCACTTGCAGGAGTTAATATAAAAAACATTTGTAGCAATTTATTATACCACCAAAAAAAGAAACCACTGTTTGCACATTCTTAAATGTATTTTTTCGCATGTAATAATCCAGAAAAATATAATTGTCATATTTACATCATACGACATCAGAAATGAATTAATATACAGATTGATGCTTCATTTTTTCTCCACTAGAGAGCATTCTTACAATATTGCGTTCCTTTGGCAATAAATAGTATGATATGGTTGCAGTGATAAACAACAGAAGCAGATGAAGCGTACCTATCGTTTCTCATTTGTTTTCAAACATCGCCGTTTACATTAAATATATAAATATTTTAAAATAACTATATTTAAATAATGATTTGTGAGTAAACAGCTTAATTTTATTCGTTAAATAGTCCTAACAAATGCCACTCTTGATTTCCAAATTCTCTAGATTAATTCACTCCTCACTTCGTGAGTCGTGAATTTGTCGATAATTTGGAAATCACTCGTGGCATTACTTATGACGATGAGATCGGTAAATGTCTGTTAGAGGCCATCTTATTCAGGCCTAAGGATTTTTTACGAGCTTGAAAATTTTCAGATTCGGAACCCGCAGCTTAAAGTCCCACCCGGAGGACTTGCTCCTTGGATTTTTCCATCCTAAAAAATCCATCTACCCAGCCGGGGTTGAACCCGCGACCCTCGGAAACAAAATAAAGTACAGTTGTAGTCTGCATGCCATATTGTATATGTTGCATTGATTAAAATTTAAGAACAAGTAATGGCAATCAAATATTTAGGTATAGTCCACCGCTGTGGTCTCGACGTAGCGTGCTGCCTTGTCACGCAGTGGGCCCGGGTCGGGACAGTTTTTCTGGGTGAGGTTTTTATCGAGGGTTTTCCTCGCCTTTATGACAAATGTCTGGAAAACTTTTAAGACCCAAACGGTCCCCGAAATCATATGGCCCTCGCAATCATCATTCATATTCATCTTAGATTAAGCTTAGGATTATGCACTCTCCTGGCGCACCACTATCATCATCATCATCACCCATCATATCATCGGGGCAACATAACCCCGCCTTCCAGGCGCCCCAAGCTCAGAAGTGGGTAACAAGTACGCCATGCCAGGAAAGAACACCAGGAATGTCGAAAGACAACCACCTGGCGCATTTTCAAAAAAAATATATTTAGGTACTGAGGTAGCTAGTTAGGAGCTCTGCATAATAAAGTTCCATGCTATGCTTGCAGATTTGTTAGGGAATTATAGGTGTGGTAGCTTCTCGTTGCTTTTCACACCGGCAAAGAATGATAATGATAATGATAAGGATGATGATGATGATGATGATGACTGACCGGATAATTTTCGGGGACCGTTGGGCCCTAAACTTCCTGAAATTTGTCTTACAGGTAAGGAAAAACCCTGGAAAAAAACTCACCCAGGAGCCTGTCCCGATCGGAAATCGAATCCAGGCCCGCTGCGTGACAAGGCAGCACGCTACCTCGAGACTGATACAATATGGAAAAACAAATACAAGATACAAAGACAAGAATCTATAAAACAGTCATACGGTCAATATGACCTAAGCTTATGAGACAAAAGCGACATTATAGAGAAAAATGAAATGAATATTTTAAGAAGAATTGTGCATAAAAATAGAGGAGATGAGGTAAGAAGATAAGAGATTAGAAACAATTAAATATCCAAGAAATAGGTGATTGGGTGGGTAGGAGGAGAACTTAATTGAACCAACATGTATCTTGCATGGCATCGGATAGAATGCGTTGCAAGGGAAAAGAGATCGTCTGGAAGACCGAAATGGAGCTGGAGGGACTTTTAATTTCTGAGAGGAACAGGCTGTTGGCCTAATGTAACGAGAAGAAGAAGACGAAGAAATTTTAAGAATGAATATGTTACAAACATTCCATAAACTTATATTGATTTTATGACTATAAAGGAAATCATGTTTAGAATAATACAGGAGTATCTCATCTTAATTCCAATTTTCATAACTCTTTCTCTCTACCTCTCTCTCTTTATCTCTCCTTCTTTCTACCTTAATTTAATATATCTGTTTGTAAACATGTTAGAGTTCCATGTCCTGCCAGACCTTGCAGAAACACTGTCTGTGGGAAGAGTATTTTAACTCTGGATTAAACACCGTATGAATTTTTAAACACACAAAAATATGGAATATGTTCCCGTTCATTCTAATGCCAAAATATCACCAAACATTTAAGATAGGGCATTATATCCATCCATACATTCATAGTAAACAAGGTGAATATAATATGGGAGATTATGATGGACAGGTGTGTAAGGTGACTATTTGAGTATAAGTTTTGTGACATTTGCCTTACCGATGATAAAAATTCCGAGAAAGACCGTTGATCAAACCCGAACCCTCTGTGTTTGAGGTAACGACGTTGTTCCTGAGACATGGCGGTGAACTTCACTAATGGAGATGGAGGCTGGAATGAGGCATGCTAAATGTTATACCATAGAGAATTGAAGAATAGTAGCAGAAGGGTAATAATGTGAAATAAAAATTATGAGTTATTTTTTGTTGCACCCTGTGAATGAATGGCGTGCACTTGGCGATAAAACCAAGTTTCAATTGGGCGGGGGTGCACTATATCATAACAACATGCGATGACCTGACGGCCATCTTCCTTCCTACACACCCCTTTGCTCTTGAATGTCTCTTGTTATTTCTAGGATAGGGGTGAAAACTGTTTTATGTGCCTTCACTAAATTTACACCATACTTTTTTCAGTTATACTCACAGACTGTTATCATAAGTAATTCCACGAATGATTTCCAAATTATTTATAAATTCATGGGTCACGATGTGGTGAGTGAATTTATCTAGAGGATTTGGTAATCAAAAGTGGCATTTGTTATAGGACTATTTAACGGATACAATTAAGATGTTTACTCAAAAGTCATTATTTAAATATCCATCCATAGTAATTCTGCCCGAAGGCAGGTCCTTCGCTGCAATCATAGCATTTTCATGCTACGCTTGCAGCTTTACTAGGGAATTGTAGGTGTGGTAGCTTCCCGTTGCTTTCCACACCGGTGAAGGATGATGATGATGCTGATGGCTATATGATTTCGGGGACCATTTGGGCCTTAAAGTTTTCCTGACATTTGTCTTACAGGTGAGGAAAAATCCCGATAAAAACCTCACCCAGAAAAACTGTCCCGACCGGGGATCGGACCCGGGCCCGCTGCGTGACAAGGCAGCACGCTACCTCGAGACCACAGCGCTGGACATTTAAATATAGTTACCGGTATTTAAAAATATTTATATATTTAATGTAAACGCTGATGTTTGAAAACAAATCAGAAATGTGAGGTTATGTACATTCACTGCAACTTGATTTTATTATTTATTGCCAAACAGGATCGCAATATTGTAAGAATGCAATCTAGTGGAGAAATAATTAAACACATCAAACTGTATATTATAATCAACGTTATAGGTTATTCATTTACTTTTTAGTAAACAACTCGGTAAAACCAATGAATCGGTTCATTATTTGCTATATTCAATGTATTTGTTGGAGAAAAATAATACTCTGACCTGTTCAGAATATTAAAACGGAGAATCTTTCTTTATCACAAAAGCAGGAACTAATAAAGAGCGAAGTGAAACTCGACTATCATTGGTTGTAAAACAAAATTCATTGAAAAGTGATTGGTCATTGACTACCATTTGGGACATGAGTTAAATAGTCAACAAGGTTATTTAACTATGACTACAGTAAACACAATTATTTTTATTAATTGACCTTGAATTGTTCAGAAATTAAATATAAAAGGAACTGTTTTAACTTTAACTTCACGACGTGAAAGAGCTGGAAGTCCCTTTGCCTATCGACCGGATGCAAAAATCAAATCCATGTGTCAATTAGAGATATGGACGATCATTCAGTCAGTATAGGGTTGACGTGTGTCTTGTCCCCAGCCGCTATAGTCTTTTTTCCACCTGAAGTCGCTACCTATTGTAGTCACCCAAATTTCTCACGATGCTGACTAGCTCCAGACCATTATTCCCCGAAATTCGATGAGAAAATGTCTTCCCACTTGGGGATCGCATCAATTCTGCGCCAAAACATGATGCCTTAGACAGTTAAGTAATTTAAATTAAAATAAATGAATGGCATACCGGTATGTTCTTTTGAAATTGTTTTCAAGTTTAGATGTTTCTAACCCCGAAAATTGTTTGTACATTAATTTTAAATAGGCTGCTATATAAAATGGAGGCACGCAGTATCGTAGTTAACAGGCAATATGTTACAAGACGGAAGGTCGAAGGTTGGAATCGCAGAGGGTAAGGATTTTTAAAATGATCCAAATTTTCTGACGGCAACATGACCCTGGAATCTGCTCAGCCTTTAATCGAAATGAGTACCAGACGCTTATTCTGGGGATAAAGGAGGCCGTCACGCAAAGCTGACAACTCGGTTGACATCAGGCGCTAATTGTCTAGAAAAAGTGGGAGCCTTAACCTCCTACTACCTGAAGGCGCTCCAAAGGCCTGTAGTGGAATCACTTTACCTTTTACTATACAAATAGCCTGGTAGGAATTGTAAATCGTTTAAAATCGATCATTCAAAGAAAGTCGGCCGCGGTGGTCTAATTATGTTCTTTGCCTCTAGTCCCGAAGGTTGCGGATTCAAACTTGCCCGGGTTCGATGGATTTTTAGGATGGAAAAATTCAAGGGACAAGTCATCCGGGAGAAACTTTAAGCCATGGGTACCGGGTCTTAAGATTTTTAAGCTCGTAAAAGAACCACGGGCCAAAAAAAGTCTAAGTGCAATATTTCACCGACCTTCATCCATCCAAGTCACATCTTAATTATCTAATAAGTATCTCATTAGATGATGTTCTAACCACATGTCACTCCTTGATACCTGTAGGTAAATAAACGTAATTGAATTAGTTTGGTTAAGAAACTCCCGCTTCGGAGCATCCATGTCCCTACGCGTGACGTATGCATTCAAAGAAAAATAATTTTACAGAAAATACTGACTACACGACAAACCTTATGAGATGTGACTGAGTGTTCTGACATAAGAATCTCTAAGTTCCCTTATTACAGAGTAATTTGATATAGAATGACAGACATGTATTATGTCTCTTACACCATTATATCATGATACTCACTCCATCTTACCCTACAATAACCCTTATAAACTAGAGAGTTCCTAGAACACATGATAAATTATTACTTTCTTCTTACAAATTGCTCCCTAGTAGAACCAAGATTGTCATTTCATAGCGAGAAACCTTACTTAACAATATGGTGAATATATTTTCAGATTTGATGATACGTTTTGTTATTATAAAATCTTCTCCATAATGCATTCCCTAAAGCGACTTAAACATTTTCTTCCTACAACACTTAAAAGAATTTTAATCCAAACTTTAGTGATGCCGCATTTTGACTACTGTGACGTTCTACTAACTGACATAAGTGACGGATTGTCGGACAAACTGCAGCGTGTCCATAATATGTGTATCAGATTCATATTTAATGTTCGAAAATACGATCATCTTCGGAGGACTGCAGGATACACACTACTAGATCACAAAAAAAAATGAAGACATCTTAGAAGAATTACACATGGAATCTTTAGAAAACAAAATTTCTGATTATAAGCCAAGATGGATGCAACATGTTCATCGAATGGAAGATCACAGAATACCCAAACAAATGTTAAGATATCAACCTGCAGGAAGAAGAAGACCAGGACGTACACTCAAAAGACTTCTGGATGGTGTTTCTCTTGAGGCCGAAACAGGTCAACAAATGGCCTAAATTCGTGAATGTACTATGATGATGATGATGAAATACGATCACATTTCTCCATTATTCCACGAATTGTCATGGCTACATCTAAAAGAGAGAAGAAAATCGCACTGTCTAATTCTCTTATTTAAGAACCTACATACCTCAATTCCCAATTATTTAACATCCCGTTTCCAGTATCTATCCTCAAACCATAACTTAAACACAAGATCACAACATAGTCTCTTGCTCAATATACCGCAACATAAGACATCACATCACTCCATGTCATATATCATCTTCACTTCTCGCAACTGGAATTCCCTACTACAAGAAATAAGGGGCTGCCGGACATTGGCATCTTTTAAAAGAAATCTAAATTTATATTTGCTCTAAACTCGACTTTATTATTATCCAGTGTAATGTATATATATTAATTGGTGTTTCTCGTATAATGTATCATATTTATATTATCATTATAATAATAATAATTATTATTATTGTTATTATTATCGTATCATTATTGTTATTACCCTATAAAATGTTGTTTGTACATGAAATTTACATTGCTACATTTATTGTATCTTTAACTGTTTATAATTAGTATAGTGTATATCTATATTTGTCAAATATTTATTTGTATTTGTGCTGGTTGAGTGGAAGAGAGGGCCTTATGGCCTTAACTGTGCCAGAATAAATAAAGTATTATTATTATTATTATTATTATTATTAAACCTATTATTATTATTATTATTATTATTATTATTATTATTATTAAACCTATTATTATTATTATTACTATTATTATTATTATTATTATTATTATTATTAAACCTATTATTATTATTATTATTATTATTATTATTATTATCTCAGAATAAATTACCTCCTTCCCTTAAAAAATATGTTTAATGTCCAAAGTATCAACATCGAATTATCTTTAATATGTATTGGGAATCAATTAATTCATTACATTTAAACACTAAACCAAAACATAAATTTTGTCGGTAGAGATAATTTCTAATTGTATATAAGACAATATAATAATAATAATAATAATAATAATATAATAATACTTTATTTATTCTGGCAGAGTTAAGGCCATAAGGCCCTCTCTTCCACTCAACCAGCACAAATACAAATAAATATTCGACAAATATAGATATACACTATACTAATTATAAACAGTTAAAGATACAATAAATGTAGCAATGTAAATTGTACAAACAACATTTTATAGGGTAATAACAATAATGATAAGATAATAATAATAATAATAATAATAATATAAATATGATACATTATACGGGAAACACCAATTAATATATATATCTTACACTGGATAATAATGAAGTCGAGTTTACAGCAAATATAAATTTAGATTTCTTTTAAAAGTTGCCAATGTCCGGCAGCCCCTTATTTCTTGTGGTAGGGAATTCCAGTTGCGAGAAGTGGAGATGGTATATGACATGGAGTGATGTGATGTCCTATGTTGCGGTATATTAAGTAAGAGACTATGTTGTGATCTTGTGTTTAAGTTATGGTTTGAGGATAGATACTGGAAACGGGATGATAAATAATTGGGAATCGAGGTATGTAGGATCTTAAATAGGAGAATTAGACAGTGCGATTTTCTTCTCTCTTTTAGATGTGGCCATGACAATTCGTGGAATAATGGAGAAATGTGATCGTATTTTCGAACATTAAATATGAATCTGATACACATATTATGGACACGCTGCAGTTTGTCCGACAATCCGCCATATAACGTTGGACTTAGATGTTTAACTGTAGCAGCGAAATTTAATCGCCAATAAATGAGTTTTAACGACTTCTGTCATCACAAAATAAGCAAGAAACCACTTGCATCAGTCTCAAAATCGTATTTTTCTTCCTACACATATAATATACGGTATGTACTGTATATAAAATAAATTTAGTTTTTTTTAACTTACTTGCAAAATATCTCTGTCTAACAATAAAATAAAATAAATGTCCACAACTCGTGTCGTGTTCAGGTCGAGGAATGAGGTGAGATGAAGCCCCTATATTTATAGAGGTCTGTGAACGACAAGGATACAGGCTGATCACGCACCGTCATAGAGGGGGATGAATGAATTGAAACGAAATGGATGAAATGAGTATGGAGAAATCGTAGAATGAAATTTGTGGCAGGTGAAAACCGGAGAAATCCCGACAAAAACCTGCCCAAGCTCCGTCGTTTCATCCACCATGAAACCCACATGGAGTGACCAAGACTCCATCTCGGGACCTCTGACGTGAGAGGCGAAAATCTAACCGCTTGCGCCGCGGAGCCGTCTATGTCCAACAATCTTCCAATAAAATCGTTACCAAATCGTACATAATTTTCATAATTTTTTAATTATATAACATATGAATTAATTTTATTTCAAAACATCTTTAGTACTAACTATAATTTTAAGCAACTTAAATTAACAAATAAAGTATAAACACAATTATATTTAGTTTTGCCTTAAGGACATTCATTTAAAATTTACAAATATATAGAACTAATTTTGTTTAACCAAAACACATAATTAAATGCATTTATTAGAAGGTAGAGTATAAAAACAAAATCTGAACAACGACCAGTACTGTATATTTTTATTGTTTTCACGACAATATAAAAACATTGAAATTCGCGCCAATTTTATAAAAATATGATTATGGTTCAGGTTTTGATTATGTAATTGATATCCGCGGATTTTCAGTTGTTATATTTGTAATGGATACGATAATAGTATATTACGATGCGAGGTTGGAAAGTGATTTTTAAACAATCGAGAAAAAATGTTTAAAAACCGAGCGATAGCGAGGTTTTTAATTACCGAGATTGTGTAAAACACTTCACAAACGTGCGTTGTACATTATTTTTTTGCGCGATGGTGTTTTCAAAATAATAGATAATAGTAAAATAATAGCATGTTTGTTGGAAATATTTGCGTTCATTATAAACAATTG
This sequence comes from Diploptera punctata, assembly GCA_030220185.1. Classification (NCBI taxonomy): domain Eukaryota; kingdom Metazoa; phylum Arthropoda; class Insecta; order Blattodea; family Blaberidae; genus Diploptera; species Diploptera punctata. The sequence continues at coordinate 515,100 of JASPKZ010010667.1, read as the reverse complement.
ACTGACATTAACTGTGTGGGCAATGTTTATTAGTTGAAACAACAGGAGGCCTTGAGAACAATTCTTGATAACATGGCCGCAAGTTTTATATTGTTTCAAATAAAGTTCAGTTTATTTAAGATGCAGTGATTTGTTTCGTATACTGTATATTAACACTACCTTTTGGATATTTTCTGTATATACATTGTACGTAGTATACATAGAGGCAGTGGTTTTACTTCCCGCACGTGGGTTTAAATGCAATATTACAGTATAGTTATTTAGGTTGGCAACCCCGAAATGTAGGAAGTTGAACTTTCAATAATGGTCGCCATTGCTGTAAGTACGACAAAACGCACTATCGCGCAAAAAATTATAAAACCACCGTCGTTCTTTTTTTTTAATTGACTGAACTTACTAAACATCTCTCTCTGTTAAGCATAGTAAGCATTAATAGATATCTATGACTAATGAATTAAAAGTAAAAGTTCTCTAATGAAGACTATATTTTTATTATTGCTATTACAACATAATAAATAGTAATAAATGATATAAAACATTTAATACATCAGTGATTGCTTGCTTAATTTAACGAGATTGAAATAAACTTTGTAATGTGAGAGAGTTTAATCGTGAAAAGAGGAATGTTTGTATGATAAGATAGGAAAACGAGTTTTGGGTGAAGAGTTCTTGATTACCGAGAGGGCTGGGGAGGGGATAATTGAAATAATTGTGTGTCAGCTGGCTCAATGTTGATTCGACAGAATTGGAAATGCGCGCTTCAGCAATTCTCCGTTGCTTTAATTCCCGCGCTAGTGTACTGTCTTTATAACTCCCTAGACCACAACAACTCAAATTACGCGAAACATGTGCCCTTCTTACACTAATTATCTCTGGGTCAACTAAATTAATCCATACATTTACACGAAATGCTTATGACGTTATTTAATTTACAGAAGAATATTTATAGCCATTTTCTAAGAGAAAATTGTCGTATAATAATGTACTAATGATTTTTCCTCCTTAACATAAAATGAAGACTGGAAATGGAAAACGCTGAAAGTGCCATGTTACGAATTGGTTGGCTTTCTTAGGGCTTAAAGGACCTTCGGGACTTGGATTTTTGGTATCATGAGGTTCTAGCCGAGCGTTAGTAAGCGGATGTATTAGTTATAAAGGCATACTTGTTTTCGAACATAAATAAATGGATTCTTATTTTTAACCATTTTATTTATAGCGTATAATGATTACAATGACCCTAAGTATTCTAACCCTAAATAACTAATCTAAGCTTATATTAAGAAAACCTACATTCTAACTTTCTTGAGTTTCGAGAGAGGGAGATGTGGGTTTATGAATTTACCCTAATTTACATTCTAATAATTATCTAATAACTCTTACTCTTAGAAATATAGTATTAAACTATTTAAGATATTTGACACTATTTCTAATTGTCCTAGGCAAATTTTATTAAGAAAAATATGTGGACTTACCCTTCAGCTCACTGCTTCAACAGACACGAGTCCCATATTTTGCAAAGTTTATACAGGGCAAGTCAAAATGTTGTGCAGGTTTTCAGAAATTTATTATGTGAAATGTAATGAACATATAATATCGTGAGACATATTGTATGAAAGGTAAACTCTCAAAGTTTAGTTGTCCACTTCTAAAGTTCCGCGTTCACCCGCAAGATGTCAACAGCAGAGCAGTAAAGAAAAATGGCGTTGACTGGGGATCAGAAGTCTTTCTGTGTGCTTGATTACCATGTAAACAACTCTGTGACTAGTGTTCAACGACATTTCCGTACCAGATACGATAAAGACCCGCCGGATGGGAGATCCATTCGTAAGTGGTACACACAATTTAGGGATTCAGGCTGTATCTGTAAACGAAAATCGACTGGCCGTCCGTCGACGAGTGAAGAGACAGTCGAACGCGTTCGCACATGCTTCGTGCGGAGTCCACAGAAATCCACCTACCGGGGAGCGACAGAACTTCAACTACCACAAAACTGTATGGCGGATTCTCCGGAAACGTTTACAGATGAAACCCTACCACTTGCAACTGGTTCAAGCCTTAAAACCCGCCGATTATGCTTTGCGAGCGTCCTTCTGTGTTGATTTTCTCGCATTAATGGAAGAGAATGAGTTCCATGAGAGGGTAGTTTACAGTGATGAAGCGACTTTCCACCTTTCAGGAAAAGTGAATAGACACAATGTAAGGATTTGGGGAACTGGTAACCCCCATGCAACTGTGGAACATCAACGCGATTCTCCGAAAGTGAATGTATTTTGTGCCATTTCCCATGCAAAGGTTTATGGGCCCTTTTTCTTTCATGAACGTACTGTGAACGGACATGTTTTCCTTGATATGCTACAACAATGGCTCCTTCCGCAGCTTGAAGCGGATAGTCCAGATTTCATTCTGCAGTTGGATGGTGCCCCTCCACATTACCATGGCAGTGTTCGAGACCATTTGAATACGGCTTTACCACAACGCTGGATAGGCCGTGCATCTCAGGGTGATCAACAACTCATTCATTGGCCACCCTCGTTCACCAGATCTAACCCCGTGTGATTTCTTCATGTGGGGTCTTGTAAAGGATCATGTTTACGTACCACCACTTCCAACAACACTGCATGAACTGCGTGCCCGCATCACAGCAGCCATTGCTGATATCGACCGCGGACTGCTACAGAAAGTTTGGCAGGAGATTGAATATCGGCTTGACATCTGTCGTGTAACAAAAGGCGCTCACATAGAACATCTGTGAATATTTAAAAAAAAACTTTGAGAGTTTACCTTTCATACAATATGTCTCACAATATTATATGTTCATTACATTTCACATAATAAATTTCTGAAAACCTGCACAACATTTTGACTTGCCCTGTATACTAAGCTTCTGTACCTACAGCTATAACTAACTGTACTACACATTAGTTGAATGCAGGCTTTCACGGCCGGTAATCATGATGTTGAGTGATTCCGGGTTCTGTGGCCGTGGTCCATAGTTGGTGTTGATACCAGACGTTTCGCCCTCAACTGCGGAGGGCATCTTCAGTGGCGAGTGCTTCTAGGCGTGTTTCCTGGTCGGAAGCTCTACTTAGAGTACTCTAAGTAGAGCTTCCGACCAGGAAACACGCCTAGAAGCACTCGCCACTGAAGATGCCCTCCGCAGTTGAGGGCGAAACGTCTGGTATCAACACCAACTATGGACCACGGCCACAGAACCCGGAATCACTCAACATCATGTACTACACATTCCTATAGTCTAAATGCAGAGATTTACAGTTAGCCTTGCAACTTTGTTCCTGCCATAATCAAAATTCTATCCTGAAATATAATATGTCTAAATGCTTTATATTACACCAACTTTTTTTGTATGGAATAATTAAAATAATCTATGAAATAATTAGAATATCTATGTAAAATAATCTATGTATTCGTAACATGCCACGATTACGTATTTTCAGATGTTTCACGGAAACCAATGAATGTGCCGCGGCCAACAACCTAGGGAAGGTTGGGAGTGCCAAACATTGCTCGTAGTTCAAAATGTCTCCTAAAGATGTAGCAGTGTGTAAGTGCCTCCAGTAATGATATGGAGAACGCTAATGTGCCGAGCGTGATGAGCTAGAAAGTATGGAACTAGAAATTATGGCCACCGCTAGAGTTAAAAACCCCTTCAAGGTAGTGAAAATGGATGAAGATGATTTTCTTGATCTGTTTTCCTTAGCTAACACATATTTAAATACCACCAAACTACAGATAACAAAAGCTTCAGCAGTGCATATCAGCTCAGAGAAGGGGGTCTAGCTCCTATTTAAAATATCATTCAGAGACGAAGAATAGATTGAGTGTGTTGTGTTGAAAAAGGGGTTTAAAATGCATAATCTTCCCTCCATATGAAATATTTCCCGCCTTCCACTGACCAACAAAATAAGTGCTGAAAAAAAAGGACTTACTTTCCATGGTTAAATTTCTTGATGTTAAGTACAGACATTTCTCATTGTGTCAGTGATATTGTCCTTTGAATGTGACAGTCAGCATATTATATTGAATGAAATTAACAATAACTGTATGTTCCCAACGTTTTACGTGCTGTTCTCTATTCAGAAATAAGTGAGTTGACGTTATGTACATTCAGCGTTTTCTTGGAAGCGATGCATGGCACTTACATTGTTCCCAAAATGTCCATTTTCATACTGATATGTTTACTAAACTTGAAATACTTTTGCAACATTGGTTATGTGAGGTGTTACCAATTATGTGAAACTACCAGAATTTCAGTTTTATTGAATAAAATTATTTGTAAAGTCAGTTCATTACGATTTTTTCCTGTTTCCTCAAATTTTTAAAGTTTGACACTTCCAGCGTTTTCCATTTCAAGTCTTCAGATGTATTTGTTTAGCCTGGTGGAGTTAAAACCATGTGGCCTTCTCTTCAACTTACCAGATAAACATATGTTTTTAATGTATAGAAATCACAATAATATTATATATCAAACGATTATGGCTAAACTAAATATTAATAAAAGTAATTTATATTAATAGGCCCTACATTAAAAAAAATGTGATAATTAAATAGGCTTGTAAAATATCATCTCATCCGCATATAGATGGTTACATCATATGCCTGTAAGCCTGTGAGGGTATGAGGGTAAGCTTGTTAATAAACTACATGGTCTCCCGATTATATTCCATGATAATGAAGATGCAGCCAAATATCGATCATTCCTGATACTTTGACTCCAGTAGCACGTAGCAATGTCGTGGTTGAGAGTTATTAAATCCTATTTTTAGGGAATTTTAAATATAAATTCCTCTAGGATGTGGAAACAAAGACAGCAGACCTCGTTTGTTTGAACATAAAACTACTATATATATGTGTGTGTGTGTGAAAATAAAGTAAAATGTCTGATGTTAGACCTAAGTAATTCTAATACAGTATAACGTAATACCTGATATTAATACGCGTATCTATTAAATATACCTACAATAAATATTTCTTCTCATGTAAACAGCAAAATGTAGGCCTTATCCTTATTTTGTAGACATGAAATATTTAGGGAGTGTAAGAATCGTGGAGGAATATCATTAGTTAGCGTACCGAGTAAAATATAATGTAGAATTCTGAAAGCAAGACTGTGATCAGAAATTGAAAACAAATCGGAACATAAACAGAATGAACGATAATATAATAACTAAACAAGTATGAGAAGCTCGAATAAATGGTCTTGGTAAACGTAGAACCAGAGGAAGACCACGAAAAAACATAGTCTAATACCACACGGGATCTTCTAAGAAAAGCCCAAAAATATGTCCTTAAATGGAAGAAATGAAAGGTTCTCTTTAAAACAACAATGTCTACCCAGGCATATGAGGACTCGACTGAGTAAGTCAGTAATTAAACTGAAATCGGTTAACTTCTGTAAAAAACATGATATGACAAGTACGATATAAGTATATAAATATTTTTAAATGCGATGTAGAATCAGCAAACTTCTGAAGATTTATATTGCAATAGTAGAAAAAACGTTTAATTTTATTTCTATAGTTCACTGTAGGATATCTCAAATCTCCCTAAAAAATGTAATCATGATAATCAATAGAGAAATATGTGTAAATTACAAAGAAGATATTTCTATTGAGTACAACAATATGACAGCGGATGGTAATTTTATATTTGAAGAGAATATGTGGGACATCCGGTATAATGTTACACCGCATGTGGTCATGTTACCCGAAACCAGAGTTTGCCATATGTTAGCGTAGCTAACAACAGATGGACAATTCATCGAAAAATCTTGTTATTTATTTATGTAACTGAAACATAAAGTTATAAAATGTGTACTCTTAAAAGTTGTGAACTCTTTCAGTTGAATGAGAAAATATAAAATGAATTCATGAATGATGTTTTTAAAATATTTTTTTGATAACGTAACTTATAGATAATTTAAGTTTATATATATATATATATATATATATATATATATATATGCATAATAATTCTGCCCGAGGTCAGATCTTATACTACTCTCTTAAGGTAGCCAAATGCCTCGTTATCTAATTAGTGACGCGCGTGAATGGATTAACGAGATTCCCTCTGTCCCTCTGCTATGCTTTGCAGTTTTACTAGGGAATTAAAGGTGTGGTAGCTTCCCGTTGCTTTCCACACCGGTCAAGGATGATGATATTGATAAGGATGATGATGACGATGGCCGGATGATTTTCGGGAACCGTTGGGCCCTCAGATTCCTGACATTTGTCTTACAGGTGAGAAAAACTCATTTCGTGAGTCGTGAATATATCGATAATTTGGAAATCACTCGTAGTATTACTTATGATAACTCCATATGTCACGTTCGGATTTACTATTTACACCCCTTTCAGATTCGTCAGAAGACTCAGTTAGTAAAACTGCTGCTTGCATACTGGTTAAGTAATTTTTAATATAATTGATGGCTTTACCCTAAGCTGTCGCATCTTTGAAATAATATAATAGATAGCACTAGCCATGACAGAAAATCGTTCATAAAGAGCGATGTGTCGTCGATGTTGGGGGTTTTAACATCGATATTTATGAACGATACATCGCTGTTTTTAGACATCGATGTATCGTTTGCGTTCCTAGTAGCAATGCGTGATTCTAAATTATATCACTTGCATCTGCTGACGCATGCGCGTGGTGCTTGTTTCGGAATTAAGAATAAAAATTGCGTCGCATATTGTTGTTTCACTGGTTGAAGACCATTTACAGAACAATATTAATAACACTATTTTATTTTATTTACATTACTAATCTCCCAATTAATAAATTATGATGTAATGTAATTAAATAAGTTAAATATTAGAAAAGTATTGTATTCTGAAAGCATATAATAGAGTCTCAACTCCTCTTTTAACATTTTTTTTTAATTATGGAAACTATATCCGTCGATTGATTTATTTAGACTCTATATTATAGAGTAATAGGTACAAACCTATGTTAAAAAGACATTTGTTTTTTTATGATTATAATAGTGGACTCATACTAGTTTTATACATTATTTCATGTAATAAATACAATAAAAATAATAATTATTATTTTTATAATAATAATAATAATAATAACAATAATAATAATAATAATAATAATAATAATAATAATAATAATAATAATAGTAATAATAATAATACTTTTGCATATTATGAAAACATGAAATGACTTTTTTTTTATATTTCAAAGGCGTATTAATGCCGCGTATATTCCAGTTTAGTTTAATTTTGAATTAAGGAGATAAGATTGAACTTAAAACAAATTGGAGTATGTGAACTAAACTGAATATAAGATTTAATTTGTATTACACTGATTACGAAGTAATAAAACCTTACATTCTGATTTTTTTTTCGAAAATGTAATTTTTATTATAAGTCAAAGATAAATTCTAACATTTTTTAAAAACGTAGTCTTAGATCTAACAAGGGAACTGTCAACCATTGCATGCCAAATCTACCTTGTAACATCTTCCAGAGAATTGTAGTGTCCAAAAAAATTATATGCCGTTTTTAACTGCAAGGCAGTAAAATCCAGCGCCAAATCTCTCATTTAAGCTATAGGGAAGTAATACAATTCTTGTTTTGGCAGACTGGAAAACTTTCACTACCCGCCGTCCGCGCCGCATCCCGGCATACTTCACTCCGCTCTTAACTCATGCAGGGGAGTTCATCTGCTCCTTATAGTTGGTTGTAATTGCTGGAATCTGGCTTCGATTTCTGTGCCTTGTAATTAAAAACGGCAGATTTTTTGACACGGTCTTGGTACATCACAACGCTTCTCTGAGATCAATTTTAAGGTAGGTTTCGGCATGCAATTGTTGATAGTTTCCTTGTTAGTAAAATAAGCTGTAAAACAAGTGAATTCCGTGCGATATACGAAACGAGTGACTTAATAAGGTTTAATCGATTTCAGGACTATATGTAATATTATTTTTAACAGTTCAGAACTGCATGACAAAATGTGACCAGCAAACAACTGAAATTTTATTAAGTCTGAAAATAGAGATTTAATATTAGCTGATGGCGGAAAGATATAAACCTGCATGATTATGTTCATTCATTTTATTTCAATATAAAAATCTTAATAAATCAATAATCGAAGCAAAATTTATTTTGAATACTTTAAAAGTAAATTTTCTGAAAATAAACAATGAAATGTGACCTAGTTTGAAATGCAAAATTTGTAATTTTCATAAAAGAGTGAACGGTACATATTCATTTGTCATTCATGAATCGGTATTATAAATAAAATTGTCCCCTTGCAGTCGATACAAAATGTCGATTTGTTATTCAAATATGACGAGACAAAATGAGAAATGACGTAAAAATGAACCCTCGAGTCACGTGCTCGCAGCCAATAACAAAACGATATGTAAAACAGATGTCGAGGCACAGGAAGTAGCGAAAATTGCTTTTCACAAGTTTCCAGCACCGCATTTGTTCTAATCACAATACTCGTCTAGAAGTTCTATTCTATTGTTCATGAAAGTACAAATTGAAAACCTGAAAAATCCACATACACAGCAATCATATTAATAATATCTAGAGAATGTGAAAAATGTCATCAGTGACTCTTAATGTCAAACGATAAAAGAGAAGTTATTGACCAATAAATTATTAGCATTTAATAGGATTGCTATATTTCGAAAAGTGAACAAAAAAACACATTCTCTAATGATTACTTCTAACTTTTTTAAATTTATGTCTTTGTCGTTTTCTTTTGTTTACACTGTTCTTCCTTATTTGTTTTACCTTTGTTGACCTTTTTATCTTATTCACACATATAAACACAAGACAGGACACACAACCAGACCCAAGATGGAGTTTTAAAATCCCCTTACTCCGCCGGGAATCGAACCCGGGTCGCCGGAGTGGAAGGTAGAGACTCTACCGACTACGCCAAGGCGACGGACAGAACTAAACATCACTAGACTATTTAAATATTCCTGCCGCTCGTATATCTCTTCCGAGCCAAGTTTAAGTTGTAATGCAAACAAAACAGATATATGTCTGCATTGTCATTGCTCGAATAGCGTTTTACCTTTGAGCGTGTAAGAAAATCTAGTTCCCTCTCTATAACACTTGAAATAGAGAAAGTAAAAATAATAAAAATGTGTATTATCTACCACATGTCTATATAAGTTGTATCTTAAAATATATAATTACATTGTTTATTCTTACATATGCGCAATGCAGAAATCTTGGATATTCAATTGTTTCAAAATTGCAGCTTCTGTATAATTTCTTAAAACATTGGAAAGTAAAGAATTTGAAAAGTGGAGAGAATTTATAACAGCATAAGTTAGGTGACTTAGCATGGAAGATAAATTCTGCTCATAATGAAATTGTAAATAAAGGATATCTATCGACATCATGGAAACGGCTATACGTCTGATTAGGTAGACACATACAGAGTGATTCAAAAGTCTCTTGACATTTTCGCCAAACCAATGTTTTATGTCAAACTTATTATAATACAGTATATATATGGAACGTAATGACTATTGGATGATAAACTCAGTACATTTGAATGTGGTGGCCCTCTAAGTCACGGCACAGACTCCATATTTCTTGTGTACAGCGAAACACTTTTACCAGCATTGCCGGTGTTATTGCAGCTACCGCTGCAGATATTCGGTTTCTCAATTGCTGTAAGGTGTTGATCTTCACTTCATACACTTTGGACGTAACGAAACCCCAAACAAAGAAGTCTAGTGGTGTCAGATCTGGAGAGTGGTCCGCCCAAATTCTCGATGAATCACGACCGATCCATCTACCAGGGAAAACTTCGTTGAGGTGGTCACGAACAATGATGGCAAAATGGTGTGGTGCACCATCTTGCTGGAAAACCACAGTATCTTGTACAGCATCCAGGGCCAACTGCGGTTCCAGGTATTGTTCTAACATGTTATGATAGTTACTTTCAGTTATCGTTGTTTCCACAAACATGAACGGCCCGTAATATTTGTTTTTGTTATTCGCAGTCACATATTTACCTTTGGTGTGTCCCTCTGAAACTCTTGTATGGCGTTTGGCTGTTCGCCTGCCCAAACCCTACAATTATGCTTATTGGCATGTCCACATGTGTGGAATGTTGCCTTATCACTGAACAACACATGTTCCATGAGGTCTTCATTTTCAATTACATTTAACAGGTCATCACATATAGCTTGTCGAGCTACATAGTCTTCTGGTTCAAGCTTGTGCATTATCTGAATGTGATAAGGGCGTTTGTTCAGTTTGAAGCACAAGGTACGCCATACAGTGCTTTCGGACATACCCAACTCTCTGCTGAGTCTTCTGGTTGATGCACCGGTACTTCGTGATATGGCATCCTGTATGGTTTGCACGTGTTGTAATGTTGTAACCGGCCCCCTCTACGTGACTCATCAGCAACAGAACCCGTCCGTTTTATTTTCAGTACCAGATCTCTACCTGCTAGGACCTGGTTTTCAGAATTTTCTAGTGAATTATTCTTGGACCTGCCTGCACGTCAATCCTCGTATACGAGCGAAACCAGCAGCTAATCTATCCTCTATTGTTAGCATAGTTTCTAATTTCATATAACAAAAATACATAAATTAACGATATGAGGAAAATGTTAAGAGACTTTTAAATCACCCTTATATAATTTTTGTCACAAATAAATAAGAAATGGAGAACGTTGTTAATTATTGGTACCATCATACCTTATTTTCAATCTTATTCCCCGTAAAATACAATGTTGCCTAAGAGTAATGTTTTTATAGATGACAGTTCCGTATACAATTCGGTCATATGACTGGTAAAACCAGCACGACGGTTCCCCCAATATACGGAGTCAGCGAAGTATTGTCTTCGGCAAGTTATTTTACAGTTCAACTGGAACTTAGCTCTGTATCGGTGTAGGCTACGAAAAATTGCTGGATTTAATGTTAAGATACTTTACTGACATTCCAAACAGGGAACGTAAAACATCGAACAAAGTTCGTTGAAAAACAGCGTTTGAATCATCTTTAGGGAAGTCACGGTTTCCAAATTCGAGGCAGACTTTTGGGATTGAAGTTTCTTAACGCTTTTCCTTTATATTCAAAGGAAATGCAGAATTGTAATTTCATCACCAGCACCCATTAAAAATAAAATATTTAACATCTTCAAACGCATAACAACAAACACGACAATAGTAAAAATACGCAACGTAGTGGATGCAATAAAATTATTTCAGACGCGATATGGATTTACGTGTTATATTGTCTATAAAGAATAATGAATGTAAACATATAACTTTAACAAAAATAATTAAAGCAAATGAGAAAAGTTGGCAAAATCTCGAACAACATCATCTGGCCATCATAATCAACCATATCGTATCTGCCTTGTTTACTATGAATGTGTAAGTGAATGGCGTGTTTAGTCGTTTGTTCGTGCTGTCTCAGAGGTAGCCCTGGTATTGAGCTGATCACTCTTCGTGGACTTGTGTGGTCAATAAAGTAAGTGTGTGATACTTTCAAATCCTCTTCCGTAGATTGTGTCCCTGTAAAACTCGAGTGGTGTTGGACATATAAAAGCTTGTACAAACGGAGAGATGAAAGTAAGGTTAAGGAGAGAGGTTTTATTTAATAATTAATCATTATTATTAATATGGCAATGTCACCAATCTCACCTTGAGAGACAGGAACAAATTCAATAAAACTGAAATGTGCACGATGATATTGAATAGTTATTTATTAAATAAATAAAAATTAATCGTGGCCGTTAGTAAGGTTTCAATAAACCTGAAGATGACGATGATTACTGCCATATAATTGTTAAAAGTTATATAGGGTTTAAGATATAACTACAGGGTGTTTCAGAATAAGTATTACAGACTTCTAGGGGTTGTAGAGGGAAGTTAGTAGATAAAGTTTTGAAAGGCACCCACGTCCAGTAACGTACCATTTCCAATGTAAAATAGGTTTGAAGATCGAAACACAATAGCCTGATATCGTGTGTCTTGTGTTTCGGAATAAATATTATAGCCTTCTAGGAGTTGTACTACAAGTGTGATTCCACGTGGCGACCCTGCTGTTTATTTCACAAAGTGTAGAAACCATGCACAGAAAATGGCACGTGGCGCAAAATCTATGTGGTCCAATGCATGAACTTTCTGAAGGCGATGTGGGTGGAATTGATGTGCATGCAAAATAAGTCATATGCTCGTGTGGGGGACAAGAAAGGAATGGGCAATAAATAGTTCGTGAACTCGTCAACTTGTTTTCTTCTACATTCTGAAGAGTGTGCTCTTCAAATTTGAGTGCGTCCGTGGAGCATCACACTCAGCCTTTCTAGCTTGGAAGGTACCAGTTTCTCGCAGCCGTTGTTGAAAGTGACGAAATAGTATGCGATGGAGTGCGGCGATGCGGAAACGTTCTTCACAGACGCGTTGTGCAGCTCGACCATTACGTCCAGCTTCACTGTAAATTATCAACATCTCATTGTACTCTTCAAATGTGTATTCGAACATCTTGTACTGTCTCGTCCTGTACTGATCAATTACTGACTGCCAACTGACGTGAACGCTGACTCAACAGAACTGACTTTCAACACAAGACACACGATATCAGCCAATTGTGTTTCGATCTTCAAACTTATTTTACATTGAATTGGTATACTTCCGGATATGATTGCTTATCAAAACTTTATCTACAACCCCTAGAAGTATGCAATACTTATTCTGAAACACCCTGTATACGTAGCGTAGTTGGTTAAGGCAGTACGCTATAAGCCGATATGTCGAGAGTTCGAGTTCCGATGAATGTCAGGAATTTTAAACTGGATTAAACCTTTTAGTGGCACCATGATCCCGCCTTAACCTCTATCAAAAATGAGTACTACATGTTTCTTCTAGGGAAAAAGATGATCACCATGCAAGGAAACAGCCCGACTGGCTTCTAGTGACAATTGTCTAGAAAGGTGTAACCTCCTACTACCTCAATTTATTTATTTATTTATTTATTTATTTATTTATTTATTTATTTATTTATTTATTTTGGAATCGCATAGGTCTGGCTTCGATTCTCGGCTATACAACTTTTATTGGAACATAGTTCTGGAACCACGCCTCGTTTTGACAAGCGAGCAACTACTTGATATGAATACTGAATTTCGGTTAAAAAAACTGAATCTAAAATTGAGGAACTGCGTCATGCTAACCATATAATAACCACCACTGTCATCTGCTAGACAAACAGGTATTTTGGCCTTGGCTATTCGGGGTATTATGCCAAGGATCATTTCATTTCTTGGATTAATATGATCGGCCGCGGTGGACTACTGGTTATGCTCCTTGCCTCTGGTCCCGAGGGTCGCGGGTTCAAACCCGGCCGGGGTCGATTGATTTTTTTTTGGGTTGGAAAAATCCAAGGAGCAAGTCGTCCGGGAGGGACTTTAAGCCGTGGGTCCCGCGTCTGAAGATTTTCAGGCTCGTAAAAATCCTTAAGCCTGAACGAAAAGGCCTCTAAGCAAAATTTACCGAATTTTCCTGTCCTATTACTACCTTGGTTTCCTAGATGTCAGTATGAGGTGGAACGCTGACCACGGACCACTCAAAAATGAAATCTATACGAAAACAAGTGTAATTAAATTAGTATGGTTCAAATTATTTCCTGTAGGGGGAGAGCGGCTAAATCTCTGTTAAAGGAAACATGGGCTTACAAGAAGAAGATTAATATGAGGACAATATGGGCTAATTGGTTATCGTGCTCATCCCGGGTTCCGAAATCCCTTGGTTGAGATTCGTGGTTGTTTTAAGCATGAAAAAATCATGATTTTTGTTTCTTTAGGAAGGCAAGTGAAGCCGTGACTCCCTTTCTTTGATTTAAGGTACATAAATACCTCAAGCTTGGAATAAGAGGCATCTGTGCAAAATAGGTTTACCCTTGTATGGGCAGTTTTTAATTGGGCTTAGAACAAACTTAGCATGAAGAGTATAAGTACCCTCTCGTACAACGTCTCGTCATCATTTAATTATTGTTGATAATATAATTGTTATTTTGTTTAAGAGTGTCGTTCAATAAAATACTGCAACTATTATTTAAGAGATCTTATACAGCAGTGCCATGACAGGCTCTTATCGTTTTACAAAAAATGTTGTATACATTAAAGATGCAGTTGCTAAACAAAATTCCAAATGTTGAACTCATTTTGCTGAAAGTATATAATTTTCAAACGAGAAACATAATAAATGTGGAATTAATTGTCCAAATATATTGAAATATTCAGGGGTCTTGTAACAGTATATTTTCTAAAGGATGGACTGCGTATACCTGTACTCAAACAAATATAGGTATAATTATCTATAATATAAGTATACAATGTAAAATTAAACATATATATGTTTAACTATAGGATATTCAAAAAAAACAATTTAAAAACCTCACAAATTAGGAGATTCGATGTACACTCTCTAAAACTGTAAATATTGAATAGTAAATTTAAAAATTAAAAAAAACTGAGAATATGGTTGGAGAAATATCACTTTTTCTGATCTTATGCAGAAATTATTATTTTCTTAAAACTGAAAGGTCTACCTATAAGATAATAAAATAATATCTCAATTTTATATTGGATGGTATAAAATGAAAGTCAGGTATCCCTGCATCCTGCGTAGGAAAAATTACAACGATCCATAACGTTTGCGATATTTAATATTTTATAAATTGATTAACATCTATCACACTACTGTACGAGCCCTCCTAAAGCTTATGTACTATGCGCCTGTTTTGTAGTTAGCTTGTTGGTTTTGTAAAATGTTGGAAATTAAATTGTATCTTACATAAGCTGTAGCGTTTGACGTAATTAACTTTTTTAATTTTTTTTTTCTTTTGCAGATAATCTCTTAAAAACTACATAAGGTACGTAAATACATTATTTCACATTATATACTTTTTCATAGTATAATTTATTTATGAACTGTGCTTTCATTTGTTTTCCTTTTACGTTGCGCTTATGTTTCAACCTAACAAGCGTTGAATTTTTTTAACAAAATAGCATCGTTATAATGATGACATAGGGAAATTTTGCCGGCCGCAAATCGTTTCCTAAGCATTCAAAGTATTAGCTATACTCGCTGACAAACTGAAAATAATTTACGGTTATGTTTTCCTTCCTTTCAAAATTTCAGTCATCTTTTGCGTTTGGAAGAGCTCGGCGCGGAGAACTAACATAAAATTCCGCCCCCATTGGAGGCAGGAAGTGCAAAGTGGGAAGTGAAAAAAAAAGAGTGATCATAAATATCGCAGATTCTCTTTGTTCAATGAAATTTGCCTGTGTGTGGCTTGCACATTATCTTCACTTCATCCCCTGTAATTAACGCTCTTCCATCAATTCATTTTTCATCCCTAATTCGAGTTTAATACCACGTATTCAATTTATCAACAGACAGATCTTTTATTGACCAACCCTTATTCCCAAACTGTATAGTTTTGTAATACCATACAGGATATTTATCTTCGACCTGGGAGTATAATATTTATATCTGAGACTTTATGTGCTGTAATCTTTCTATTTTTTCAAAAGTTCTTCTTTATAACCTTAATATAATTCGGCATTTTTGTCGGTTCCTGTGCACTAGTGATATTCGCGCTATTTCAACTGCACACTAGTCTGGAGAACTAGAGGTTCACGGTTTGATTCCTGGTTCACACATTAATTTTTCTTTTCACAATATCATTATAATATTGTAATATGATCCATTATTGGAACTGTGTTAAAATAACAGTATTGGAAAATGTTAAATAGCATCGTTTACTACTTATAAAAGTGGTGGTGTAAAATTCTCAAATATAGATACTTCTAAACGAAGCCGGCCGTTGGCGATGGCAGTGTCATCTACCTGACAGCGGACGAAACGAGAATTATTGATTTGTATATGTGGAAAGAATTATGAGTGTTTGTGTCAGGTGTGAAATGGTGTAGTGGGCTGCACACTAGTCTGGAGAACTAGCGGTCCAAGGTTCGATTCCTGGTTCACACATTAATTTTTCTTTTCACAATATCATTATAATATTGTAATTTCAAACCTGACAGGAGTCCATGGATTTTTCAGGACGTAAAAATCTGAGTATGGGTTCCTTCGGCAAGAGAACTAAAGCCTTGGATCCCGTGTCTTGTATATGTGGCACGTAAAATAACCTAATAATAACTTAGCTTTTAAAGAGCCTAACATCAGCATCCAGCGTAATTAGCAAAAAAGAACCTCGTTTCAAAAAAAGTCCTGCCTTTTTCACGCGATGATTAGTAGATAAATCGTAGGAACTCATGCATATGTTTTGGAAAAAATCGGTGTGGAGTAATTACATGCAAAAAATACATAAAAGTGCCGAAACGTGTTTCTTTTAACTTTTCAACTATGAAAAACCTTACCAAAAAATTAAAACGTCCAAACACTGTAATTTTCACTGTTGTTTAACTAGGCCCGTTACTGTTGCAGAGACTATTTTTGGAACTTAAAGTGTAGTCTTTTATGACGTCTCTATATCACGAATATCTTGTACAAAAATATCTACAAATGTCTACACAATTCGCTAAAATGTAAAACATATGCCATCCGTGTGCCCAATAATGGTCTCACAGCAAATTTTAAAAATTATTTTTGTTATTAATGAGTTGCTTTATAATAGGACCGTAATTATAACGGTGTAAAGTTCGATTAAATGGCTTACAAATGCCTCTAAACTTCGCGCTATTTCGGTTTGACGCGCCGGAGTAATAATCTGGCGTGGTGAGGGAATTTCTCTCCATGCTCTGGCTGCTCGAGCGCTGAAAAGTGATCTCGCGCGTTCCCTCGCTGTGCCAATGATGGCATTTCTCCTCCGGCAGCGCGTCAAACTGAAATACTTTGATGATTGAATGAGTGTTTTTTATGTTAAACTGTTCTTTACATATTCGTTTGGGGAAAAGAATCTTATATACTCAACCTAGGATTTAAAGAGAGATCAGGGCTTGCTAGGTTTAGGCTAGGGGCATGGAAATTTCAAAAAATTAGCGACGATCACGATATGCGAATATGTTCAATGTGCGGGAACTTTGAAGATGAGATACATATATTAGGAAAATGTGATGATTCAGAAAATTGGAGACATCAGTTATTACCGAAAAGATTTCTAAATTCAAATCGGGAAAGATTGGCATGCTACGAGTTATTGGTAAATCCAGAAAATTGGGTAAATTTCTGGATAAAACGCGGAAAATAAGAACAACACTCATTCATGAATAAATATATGTTATCAAAATGCAATACCATTAATTTTTAACAATTATATATAACTTAATTAATATATAATGCTATTGTATTATTATGTAATTGTAATATTATTGTGTTTTCTTTATGTAATTGTAATGTTATTGTTTTTTTGTTTTTCTTTATACTATTACCAATTATTACTTTATTGTAACGGACTGTCAACAACACATACGGCTTACTGCCCGTGCGACCCATATTTGTAAATAATATTATAAATATCTTATGTTTTGTCTAATAAAGTCCTACTACTTTTGAATAGGCTATGTGTGAGTTGAAGTGCAATATTTCTAGAACAAAAAATAGGCCCACTTTGAACATTTGTTGTTGATTGTTATATGTAATGGCATATTACTAGGACACCTTCTTTTTCATTTTGGCTAATATTGTGCAAAAATTTATAGATTGTTTTGCACAAAATTTTCATGATAGATATGTGTCATAAACGGTTACAGTTTATGTTTACAGGCCTAGTAATAAAATGGTGAAAAATTACACTTTTTCGTCCTTTTAATTTAATTTAATCACCAAAGTAACACTATTATCAGAGGAAAACTTGGAGTAACAAGTTTAAATGAAGATATTCAAAGATACCAACAAGAATGGAAAAATCATCTGAGGAGAATGGAAAGAAATAGACTTCCAAAATCGGCATTCCAATATACCCCAACTGGACATAGGGATCAAGGAAGACCAAAACATCTTCGCTAGGTTTACCGTACAGGCCACATGGCCTAAAACGAATTTGTTCATGATGATGATGATAATTTTTTTGGCAAAAAATGAACCGATTATATCTGTTCGTGGCTCTTTCTTTTTCTGCATCTTTTTGAGCGATCTACGTGCAATTTTTTCTTCATAGCTGAAAAGTGAACAATCACATTTTGGAACCTTTAAGAATTGTGCAGCTACCTGCCCCACACCGGTTTTTCCTAAAACATATGCACTGAATTCCTAGAATGTATGTGCTAATTAGCGCTTTGAAAATGTGGCTAGGATTTTTTTAAGAATATTTTAATTACCATGGCGCATATGTTGTGAAAATATGTTGAAGAGCGCTGCTTTAGAGGGATAAATTAAACAAGTTTGCATAGTATTTTAACTAAAACTTGGGTAAATAATTCTATGTAGCGAAATATTTTACAACGTTATTAGAGCTCCGCTTGAAATCTAGAAATTATCAAAGTTTTGCCAGTGTCTTTACTTTCATAGTGATCTACCTCCACTTTCATGTACGTCATTAATTCTCTCTCTAGCAGATTGCGAAGTTGTTGGGAACAGACAGGAGAAGAGGAAACTTCACGGACCGAGAAGAAAACACGCACTTAATGTGTCAGCTGTTATTCTGCTTAAACGCACCTGAGTATCAGGGAAAGTGGATTTCCTGCACATGAGGAGAAATTCACACTTTGTGACAGAAATGTTGCATGATTAATGCAGTGTGGCATTGGTTTTTTTATGAATAAAATTGAAATCACGGTATATCTGAATGCATGATGTATAACACAAGTTTCAATAATTATACTTTTCATAGATACTTAAGACAGCAAACATTATCCAAACTACAAGAAGTATTAGTAATTAATTCCAATATAAAATTCTGCGTCCACCGCTGTGGTCTCGAGATGGTGCCTTGTCACGCAGCGGGCCCGGGTTCGATGCCCGGTCGGGGCAGTTTTTCTGGATGAGGTTTTTATCGAGTTTTTCCTCACCTGTAAGACAAATGTCAGGAAACCTTTAAAGCCCAAACGGTCCCCGAAATCATATGGCCATCATCACCATCATTATCCTTATCATTATCATCATCATTATCATTATCCTTCACTGGTGTGGAAAGCAACGGGAAGCTACCACACCTACAATTCCCTAGTAAAGCTGCACGCATTGCATGAAAATGCTATGATTGCAGTGAAGGACCTGCCTTCGGGCAGAATTACTATGGATAGATAACATTCTAGGAAAAAAATAATAGACTAATTCTGTTTTGAAACGAGCCTCGTTCGGTTTCATCCTGTCTGATTTTGACAAGAAACAAAAAAAAATTGTTTTCTTCTTTACTGCAATATTTAAAAGAGCTATTTAAGTTTTCAATTTCTCCGAACCAGTTGTTTATACATTAATGGAAGTGTGTCTTGAAGAAAGATTCCAATATCTATAGAGGTAATATTTGACAAAACCAGAAAAAAAAAGTTTCTATAACCATGATTCTAAATTAAATACATTCTGATTTAAGATCTTCTTTTGTAAGAATAGTATATCCACTGCTAGCAATTTGGCAAGAAATAAATAAGGAAACAATATTGTACGTAGTTGGTTGTTATGATTACACAGAATTTTAAATAGATCTTCATTAATTTGTATCAAACAATAGCTCAACACAAAGGTAATCATCAATTTATAGTTAATACTATATTTACTAAGGTTTTAAGATTTTTGTTATATTTAATAACATAATATGTTTAAATTTATAAAATCATGTATTGGCTGTATCAGTCATGTAACTTATTTTCGAATGATCTAGTGTTCAAATGAATAATGTATTGTTGTAAAACTTCAGTACTGTAATTCGTTTTCTATTTTCAGATATATAAATTAAACATAGGCTCAATCCTGGAAATGCATGCTATTATGCATCACAGGGACTCTTGCGTCCCAACTCCTTTCAAAAAACGTTAAACTGAAAATATATAAAACTGTTATTCTTCCAATTTTGTTATATGGATTCGAAACATGGACTCTTACTTTAAGGGAGGAAAGAAGATTACGAGTATTTGAGACTAAAGTTCTTAGGAAAATGTTTGGACCAAAGAGAGATAAACATACAGGTGAATGGAGAAAACTATATAATAGTGAGCTACATGATATTTATGTGATGCCAGGTTTAATAAGAGCAGTTAGGTCTCGTAGATTGCGATGGACAGGGCATGTGGCACAAATGGAGAATGAAACAGGTGCATGAAAGTTTCTTGTAAGAAAACAAGACAAAAAACGCCCAGTTGGTAAACCAACAATGAGTGGAGAATAGCATGATTTGAAGGAATTGATTTTACATGGGATGATTGGAAAACATTAGCCAAGGATAGGGATGTATGGAGAGCGGCCATGAACATATGGGTTCGATAGAGCCAGTGATATAACTTAATTAGTAGTTAACAATTTAATCTTGTTCTCAGGCTCACTTACATATTAGGAATAAGCGATACCTAACGCGAATCTTTCAGATTGTTTGAGGGAGGATTAGTACATTCGCCCTTATATTTCAGGCTCTGGAAACATTTAAAGACCATAGTGTATTCAGTTCACTTAAATTACAAGAACATATGATCAATGTATGTTAACGCAATTCGCCAAGAATCAGGGGCATTCGAAAGTATTCGCAATTCGTCAGACATAGGATAGAAGGTAGCGTTGCCGTATGGCCTTCTCTTCCACTCATCACGACAAACATTTGTTACATTTAAATACAAAAAGTATATAAAAAACTACAATAATATTACAGACTGGTCTGTCAAATTGAACAATAATGAAAATAATTTCTAATAATACAATAAAATTAAATACAATTAAAATTAAACTAATGAAAGAATGTATACACAAAACAGCTCGAATCTACTATACATAAAAAAATGAAAAAAAAAATACAAAGGAAGTAATAAGCTATAATGAACTAATCTATCGCTTATATACAGTGCGTCCCAGATAAGACTGAGCCTGGCAGACGACATGCACGCTCCCGCGTATATATAATCGATTATAGACCTCTCTGCAGGACTCTGTTTTAACGTATGTGTCGTACAAAAAAACACTCTTTGTCCAAGCGTAAATTATTTTGGCATTTCAACGGTGTAACAAGCCACACAAGCAAACACGTCTTCACTCGACTGGCAAACTCCTCTATGACTACATGCGACTATGCAGTGAATGAGTCATAAATACAACAGCGCACTGTTATCTGCCAAGCCCAGTCTTATGTATAAGGCATTAGGTAAATATATTGACAAATCTTTTTTTTTTTTTCAAATGCCCCAGGTTTGTCTTTCGACATTCCTGGTTTCTCTCCTGGCATGGCGTACTTGTAACCCACTTCTGAGGTTGGGGCGCCTGGAAGGCGGGGTTACGTTGCCCCGATGATATGATGGGTGATGATAATGGTGCGCCAGGATAGTCCCTAATCCTAAGCTTAACCAAAGATGAATATGAATGATGATGATTGCGATGGCCATATGATTTCGGGGACCGTTTGGGCCTTAAAGTTTTCCTGACATTTGTCTTACAGGTGAGGAAAAACCCCGATAAAAACCTCACCCAGAAAAACTGTCCCGACCGGGGATCGAACCCGGGCCCGCTGCGTGACAAGGCAGCACGCTACCCCGAGACCACAGCGGTGGACATATTGACAAATCGTATTACTATTTTTACTAAATAACGCAAAAAAAAAAATATTGTTAAAAAAGTAATAATAGTGAGTTGTTTCTGTTAATAAATTTATTTTCAATTTATTTCTGAAAGATGGTAGAGTTTGATGTTCTATAGATATAGAACACAAATTATGAAGAATATATAAAGCTTCCTGACATTTGTCTTACAGGTGAGGAAAAACCACGAAAAATGCCCTCACTCAGGAAGCTTCTCCCGACTGGGAATCGAATCCGGGCACGCTACCTCGAGACCACAGAGGTGGACTATATAAAGATAGTGGCAATAATTGATAAGGGCGGTAAACAATAGACCGTAAGTCAGAAGATACTGAATTTAGGATCAAATTTCATAGGATATATATATATATTTTTTTTTTTTTTTTTGCAGACAACCACCTCTGTAAATGTTGTTGGATTTTTTATTTCATTATATTCTGTTTAGTGATACGTTTCAATTTATTTAGAAGTAAATAGTTCCCAATGCAAGAATTTATCATTTGTAGGTCTATACATGCAGTAGATTAGAGATAAGCCCCTTTGACTCAAAGTGCAGCAACCAGTGTAACAAAACTGTAAAGTACACAGATCACTGGCACTATCGAACCCGTAGGTTCATGGCTGCGTCGACATAAGTTCTCCATACATCCCTATCTTGAGCTAATGTTTTCCAATCATTCTCATAAGTAATGCCACGAGTGATTTCCAAATATCAATAAATTCACGACTCACGAAGTGAGGAGTGAATTTATCTAGAGAATTTGGAAATCAAGAGTGGCATTTGTTAGGACTATTTAACGAATAAAATTAAGTTGTTTACTCACAAATCATTATTTAACTAAAGTTATTTTAAAATATTTATATATTTGATGTAAACGGCGATGTTTGAAAACAAATGAGAAGCGATAGGTACGCTTCATCTGCTTCTTTTGTTTATCACTGCAACCAGATCATATTATTTATTGCCAAAGGAACGCAATATTGTAAGAATGCTCTCTAGTGGAGAAAAAATGAAACACATCAAAC
This sequence comes from Diploptera punctata, assembly GCA_030220185.1. Classification (NCBI taxonomy): domain Eukaryota; kingdom Metazoa; phylum Arthropoda; class Insecta; order Blattodea; family Blaberidae; genus Diploptera; species Diploptera punctata. The sequence goes on along the minus strand of JASPKZ010010667.1, from coordinate 492,382 downwards.
TGTGTATTAATTCATTTCTGATATCGTATGATGTAAATATGACAATTATATTTTTCTGGATTATTACCTGGGAAAAAATACATTCAAAGTGCAAACAGTGGTTTCTTTTTTTTGGTGGTATAATAAATTGCTACAAATGTTTTTATATTCACTCCTGCAAGCGCTATGTGTTGACATCTATGCACTAGATATACAATCTGGTAGCCGTATTTCTTAGAGGCTCAGTCACTGCAAAATAATGGTCAAACCTGTTCAGAATATTAAAAAGGAGGAGCTTTCTTTAATATGGTAAATATAACACTGATAAATATTTCGTGAAACACGACTGTGATTGGTTGTAAAACAGAAATCATTGAAACGTGATTGGTCATTGACTGCCATTTGGAGCATGAGTTAAATAGTCTGTATAATCTACTTCCCTCAAATCATAGTTAATGTTATTCTCCCACCTCATTCTTGGTCTACTAACTGGGCGTTTTCCCTCTGGTTTACTTACAAGAAGCTTCCATGCACGTCTTTCATTCCCCATTCGTGCCACATGCCTTGCCCAGCGTAGTCTACGAGACTTAACACTTCTTATTATATCTGCTGTCCTATAAAGACCATGTAGTTCCCTGTTACGTAATCTTCACCATTCACCTGTCTGTTCATCTCTCTTTGGTCCAAAAATTTTCCTAACAAATTTATTCTCAAATACTCGCAAACTCCTTTCCTCCCTTAAAGTAAGAGTCCATGTTTCGCATCCATATAAAATAACTGGTAGAATAATTGTTTTATATATTTTCAGTTTAACGTTTTTTGAAAGGAGTTGGGACATCAAGAGTCCCTGTCATGCATAATAGCATGCATTTCCAGAATTGAGCCTATGTTTAATTTCTTTGTGCATCTCATTTCTATTTATGATTATTGTTCCTAGGTATTTGAATTCAGCAATTTCTTCAAATTTTCCCTCATTTGCCATTAACTGTGCATTTCCATTATATAATATATTTCTTTGTGTGACCATATATTTAGTTTTATTGATATTTACTTCCAGTCCCAATTTCTTAGCGTTACTCAATAGTGTGTGCGTGTTGGCTCTTAGCATCTCTTCGCTATCGCCTAATAAGCACAGATCGATATTGAAACTCAAATTGAGTCGTGAACAGAGGTTGCGTACAGTATCTATGCATTAGATAATATTGTGATCCTAGATGGAAATGTATTAAAAAATTCTTATCAATATATTTTTTCTTCTTATATTAATTCAAACAATTTATTTTTCAGTCAGTACACATGAGCGTGTTTTTATAACTATACGAATGTGAGGAATGTCCCGCCTTCACAGCATTATATTGTCAGGGAATTCTGTGCCATCAACATAAATTCAAATAAAAAACGCACAATTTATTGCTGCAGTATGTGAATAATTGCTTGAGAGAAATACATGTTTTTTTTCTGAAAAATGAAAAAAATGCCTTAATATAAAATGAGAGTTCGAGTTCAAAATAACTTAAAATCAACATATTTGCAATGTAAACTGTGCATGTCATAGCACAGACATATTTGCAATGTAAACTGTGCATGTCATAGCACAGACATATTTGCAATGTAAACTGTGCATGTCATAGCACAGACATATTTGCAATGTAAACTGTGCATGTCATAGCACAGACATATTTGCAATGTAAACTGTGCATGTCATAGCACAGACATATTTGCAATGTAAACTGTGCATGTCATAGCACAGACATATTTGCAATGTAAACTGTGCATGTCATAGCACAGACATATTTGCAATGTAAACTGTGCATGTCATAGCACAGACATATTTGCAATGTAAACTGTGCATGTCATAGCACAGACATATTTGCAATGTAAACTGTGCATGTCATAGCACAGACATATTTGCAATGTAAACTGTGCATGTCATAGCACAGACATATTTGCAATGTAAACTGTGCATGTCATAGCACAGACATATTTGCAATGTAAACTGTGCATGTCATAGCACAGACATATTTGCAATGTAAACTGTGCATGTCATAGCACAGATAGAGTAGCTAACTTATCAATAAAACCCGCTAACAAACAATTGAACGCTAAAATAATGTGGTATGCTAACTCGCCTATTTTATCACCCTAACTTTCCCAATCTAACACCAACTTGTCCATTTTTACACCCTATCTTTCCCAATAATGTAGGTGTACTCATGGGATAGAATCATCTTATATGTTGGCAATTGGCTCTTGCGGGAACACATGTTATCAGATTGGCCAGCAACACGCTAAAAGTCTCTTCTTCTCAGATCGAATATTCACTGGTGGCACAGTGGCAAGGAATAGCCGATTGTCCAATCTTAAATACTCTTCAAATGAAGTCAAATAAGGCATGTAGATTTACTGAGATAAGATTTTAGAAAGCTTTTAAATTTATATTCCTTCAGCGGTGTGGAAAGCAACGGGAAGCTACCACACCTACTATTCCCTAATAAAGCTGCAAGCATAGCATGAAAATGCTCTGATTGCAGTGAAGGACCTGCCTTCGGGCAGAATTACTATGGATGGATGGATGGGTTTTAAAGTGTTATATCAGAACCATTGTTGTTACCTTATGCATGTACAGATACTCTATATCAGTTTATAGATTTTTAATTTTTATTACATATTTCGGGAACATTAAAACATACAAAATGCCTTAACAGAAAAAGATTTACTCTTCGGAATTTCAGGTAATTTAAGATGTTTTATAATCCCTGAGTACGTAAATCATTATTCAAACTGCCATATTTTCACATCCATTAGATGATATGTTTTGTGTAGAGTTGTGAAATTGTGCGAATTACAATATTTATGTCATGATATTTTGTCATTGACACTTTCTTTTGTAGGCCTGTTTTCATTCGATTCCCAGGAAATGGGCACTGTACTCGAATTATGAAGCAAACTGTTAATTCTAGTTTTATTAACTGTTTTAAGTGCATATTAGTTTCTTTGTGATTGCAGTATTATGATGTACGCTATGCATATGTTCCATCAGTGAGTCCTTTGTTATTCTGATCGATTCTCAAATTGGCTTTTATCAAATGGATGTAAACATAGCCCAATTTCCCTTCAAAGTCATCATTAAAAAGTAAATTTTCAATTTCAATGCAATCACAATGTCATGTAGAACTGTTCAGTTTGTATCATTCTCCTATGTTAGTTTCACAGACTTATACTACTGGCACGTGTTGCAAAGTTTTAGTAACTAACTAACTCAATGGCACTATCGGATACGCACGATTCATGGTCATGCCGACATACATCCCTATCCTGAGTCAATGCTTTCCAATCATCCCCTGCATAATCTACTTCCCTCAAATCATTGTTAACGTTATTCTTCCACCTCCTTCTTGATCTACATACTGGACTTTTCCCTCTGGTTTTCCTACAAGGAGTTTATAAGTCCATTTTTCATTCGCCATTCTGCCACATGTCCTGCCCATCGCAATCTACGAAACTTAATTGTTCTTATTATATAAGGTTTCTCATAAATATCATTTAGCTGACTGTCTTCTCCGTTCATCTCTCTGTTCGTCTCTCATTGTTCGAAAAAATATATCCCCAAAAGCTTTATATACTATTTTCTACTCCAATAAAGTAAGAGTCCATATAATATAACTGGGAGAATAACAGTTTTGTACATATTCAGTTTATTTTTATTTTTTATTTATTTATTTATTTAGTTGCTACAACAAGAGTCCCTGTAACTCAAAATAACATGCATTTCCATAATTGAACCTATGTTTAATTTCATTTTCCACCTTATTCCTGTTTGTAGTCATTGTTTCTAGGAATTTAAATTCAGCCACTTCTTCAAAATTCCCCTCATTTGAATTAATTATCCATTTTCATTATGTAATGCATTTCTACATGTTACCATACATTTAATTTTATTAATGTTTACTTCCAGGCGCAATTTCTCAATGTTACACAATAGAGTGTGCATGTATCTAGATGCTATCGTCTAACAATACCAAATAATCACTTAAATTAATAGCTTGTTAATAATATTGAGTTGTAGGCATTCTTCATCCTCTAAAGATTCGATGCCGTGTTCTATCAGAATTGAATATTAAAGAAGATAGTACCTCTGCTTGCTTTAAATCATTGTGAATTTGAAAAGTATCTTAAAACTGTTCGCCTACCCGCATTCTATTCTTTGTGCCATTTAGACACTTTTGAATAAGTCTAAATAACTTTTTAGAAATTCCAAATGCAGCAGGATACGATATATCTTCTCTCTCTTAATAAAATGGTATGTCTTTTTGAAGTCTACAAATAGTTGATGTGCAGTGTCATTATATTCCCATTTGGTTTCTAAAATCTATCTTATATTAAAAATCTGATTTATTATAGACCTGTATCTTCTAAATCCACATTGATGATCACCTTTTACATCGTCAATATAGGAGTAAGTCTGGATTTTAATGTATTTGTTAGAATTTTGTACGAAGTTGAAAGTAATGAGATGCTCCTGCAGTTGTTGCAATCACTTTTTATACAATTTCTTTTTGAATGGTTACGATAATCGATTTTTTCCATTCATCTGGAGGACCCTCTTTTTCCCAAATTATAGGTTACTAAGCAATCGAAGTATTTTGTCCATCAATATTCCTCCCCCTGATTTATCAGTTCTGCTGTAATTCCATCTGAACCTGATCCTCCTACATATTTAATTTTTCTATCGCCATTTCAACCTCTAATGCGCTTGGCTGTGTGATTAATATTTCTGCTATCTGTACATCATCATCTTCAGTATAGTTTTCTCCGTGTACATTTAATAGCTGATTAAAGTAACTTTTCCATCTATTTTATATTGTCCTGAAATCTGTAATCATATCCACTTTTTTATTCCTAATTATGTTTGTTCTAGCCTGAAACTTTTTCCTTTCTATCCTAATTCCCTGATATAATTCTCTGTTGTTCCTGTTAAAATTTTAGTAAGGATATAATAAAAGACGTATTGTTCGAATGTTATGTATTCCAAATGAGCAGTTTAACACTCCGTGAATCTTATAGAATCATCGACACAAATAAGCACTGAAAATAAAAAGTTGCATGTTATTATTCATGAACTTCTCACACGATTTTAACGGTCTTTTTTTTTCGTTTTAAAAAAAAATATTATTTGAATTTTTCAAAAGTTTCAGGTTATAATGATTTAACAACCCCAAGCTACAACGGAAGTGGCGTACGTCAAATTCGACATCAGCGCCATCTATGGTATTAAATATCCTATAATCCGATTGCAGCGCCACCTACAGGGTCTAATTGTGAATCTAAACCATCCAGAGACCCACTCTAACACACACAAAAAATGTTCATCAAAATCGGTTCAGTCGTTTAGGAGTTCAGTTACATACACACGTACAGAAGAAATATATATATATATATATAATGTATGCGCATGTGTGTGTGTGTGTATAAACGCAAGTATGGGTGAGTGTGTGTGTGTGTGTGTGTGTATGTGTGTGAGTGTGCGCGTATGCGTGTGACTCGGGCATTGACCCGATCATTCATCTGAGGAGGCCCACCAAGTCATTATATGCCCAAAAAGATGTGAGGAATTTATGTCACTTTAATATGTAGGAGGTATGGGACCTATAAAAGGTAAACTATGCCATCTATTAGAAGATTCCGAACTATAAGATCGTGGTCCATAACTGCTGTTACTTCCAGATGGTTCTCCTCGCCTACGGAAGATGTCTTCGGTGGCGAGATATTTTAGGTGATGTTCCCTGGTCGGAAGGTCGGATAAGACCGTGACTACCGGCCGTGAAAGCCTGTATTCTACAAAAGATACCATGTTTTATTCTTATTCTACAACTAAACATTTGAACTCAAATGTTCCTCTTCAAGCTGACCTAAACATTGCTCACTTTTTTTTTTGGCGATATGGAATGAGAATTTTGAAGTTTACCAATAGTATATCAAAAGATACACTATTCCATATTTTTCATTTTTGGAAATATGTTTTGTGTGCATGTTAGTCGTAACCTAACTTGCTAGTTATTTGCGATGTAAGTAGGTTAGGTTTAGTATTGTTCCACTGTTCCTAACAAAGTAATTTGTTTCCGCGATTAGTGAAACTCCTCCAAGCGAACAAAGGAAGCTTTAAATGTTTGTCCAGTGTAATTGGTGGATTATAACAGCAATCACCGCAGAGAAGAATACTAATTCAACACTCCATTCCCTTACAGGGGTACAAGATGTTTTCAAAGTATTTTTCTGTATTTTCATGTTGAAATCCACCGTTACTTGTAATGGTATATCAAATGTTTAATATTTAATACAAACTTCCGAAAAATGTTTTGAAATTAATATTGAAATACTCGAGTTTTTATTGATTTTCAGAAGCATGTAATGGTATAAATTGCAGTAAAATTTACAGTATATTGGAATAATTGGCATACCTTATAAATTAATATGATTAATTAAAATGTAACTGTATAAAACACAGGCTGAAATAATAATCGGAAATAGAACTTCAGAGATGTTTTCAATAACATCAGGACTGAAGCAAGTACATAGTCCCCTATTAACTATTAGCTAACTAACTAACTCACTGACACTGTGGGTTGATGGCAGCGCATAAATAAGCTCTCCATACACCGCTATCCTGAGCTAATATTTTCCAATCATCCCATGTATAATCTACTTCCCTCAAATTATGGTTAATTTTATTCTCCCACCTTATACTTGGTATATCAACTGAGTGTTTCCCCTCTGGTTTTACTGCAAAAAGATTCCATGCCCCTCTTTAATTCCTCATTCTTGCACATGTCCTCCCATCGCAATCTTACGATACTTGACTGCTATACTTAAATGTGGTTTCCTATAAAGATCGAGTAACTCACTCTTATGCAGTCTTCTCCATTCACCTATCTGTAAATCTCTCCAAAAATGTTTCTAAGAACTTTATTCTCAAATACTCGTAATCTTTTCTCCTCCCTTAAAGTGAGAGTCCATGTTTCGCATCCATATGATATAACTAAGTTAGTCCACCTTTTTCTCTCTTTAATTTCGTACTGCGAACAAATAAACGTGGCAGACCAAGATGGAAATGGAAAACCCACGTCAGAACTATAATGGATGATAGAAATTTGGAAGAGTGAGATTGGAATGATAGAGATAAATGGAAACTGAAGACGGCAAACCTATAAGTCGGGGAAAGCCGAAGAAGAAGAAGAAGAAGAATTTCGTACTACGCAAACTAATACAGAGAGCCACAAACATGCAGTGTACTCGGCATGTGACCGTCTCCGTGCAGAAAGTGGTCGTTCGTCCAGACTCGAAGGATTTTGCGGAAGGAAGTAGATCAAACTATGAACACAATATTTCACTCAAATAAATTGAAAAAGAAACAAAATATTTAATTCACTTGTTATGGTAGATGTTGGAAATGCTGTCCTTCCTGATCTACACATTTCTGATATCGATTAATAAATTCCAGAAACACTCTCGGAGCACTATTTATAATATTCTGCGGATTTCTCGTGTAATTGCAATATTAAATTCGTCAATAGTGTGTGGACTTGTACGATAATCTTTCTGCTTTAGTCACCCACGTAAATAAAAGTCACACAATCTGAAATCCGGGAACATACAATTTTGATGACGGGATCACTATAATTAGTTGTAGATTATGGCAGTCGCGTTCCTCGGTGAATTCTTTATTGGTTTATCATAAGTAATGCCACGAGTGATTTCCAAATTATCGATAAATTCACGACTCATGAAGTGAGGCTAGAGAATTTGGAAATCAAGAGTGGCATTTGTTAGGACTATTTAACGAATACAATTACGCTGTTTACTCACAAATTATTATTTAAATATAGTTATTTTAAAATATTGATATATTTAATGTAAACGGCGATGTTTGAAAACAAATGAGAAACGATCGGTACGCTTCATTTGCTTCTTTTGTTCGTCACTGCAACCAGATCATATTATTTATTGCCAAAGGAACGCAATATTGTAAGAATGCACTCTAGTGGAGAAAAAATGGAACACATCAAATTGTATATTAATTCATTTCTGATGCCCCATGATGTAAATATGACAATTATATTTTTCTGGGAAAAAATACATTTTAGAAAGTGCAAACAGTGGTTTATTTTTTTGGAGGTATAATCAATTGCTACATTTTTTTATATTAACTCCCGCATGTGGTATGTGTTGACATTCATGCACTATATGTACAATCTGGAAGCCGTATTTCTTGGTCACTTAGTCACTGCAAAATAATGCTATGACCTATTCAGAATGTTAAAAAAGGAGGTGCTTTCTTTATTATGATAAACTTTAGTTGGTAAATTCTAGGCGAAACACGACTGTGATTGGTTGTAAATCAAAAATCATTGTAACATAATTGGCCATTGACTCCCATTTGGGGCATGAGTTAAACAGTCTTAATAATCCGCATTGAGTACTTAAATTACACGTTATATCGTAATAATCCTCCCGGGGAGTCAGGCGTTTTAAACTGTCCTTCTGGTGGTTCCACAGCCCTAGGTTCGACTTATCCTCTAACAGACCCTTGTTTTGGGGGTAAAGGCGGACGTCACGTAGGGCTTGCAACCCGGCTGGCATCTCGTGCCGATTGTCTAAAAAAAGTGAGAGCCTTAACTATAAGGGGGACCTATAGTGCGATCACTTTACCCTTACCTATCGTAATAATCCACACACACACTAAATGAATTAAAGACTGCAACTACATTAAAATCCGAAAAATATAACAAGCAGTGATCCAGAAAGAGTTCCTGGAACTTATTAATCGATGTCAAAAATATGACATTTCCAATACTACAGTATCTTAACAATTGAGTGAAATTATATTTAATTTTATTCTGTTATTTATTTCAGCGAAAAATTGTTTTCATATTTTGATTTACTTTTTTTCCTAAAATACTTCAAGTAGTCTCGCCGAACGGCCACTTCCTGCCTGGTGACGCAAACATGCCGAGTTTGCTGAATGTTTGATAGTGCCTTGTTTGCAGCTCTTTGTATTAGTCAAATAGAAGTTTCTGAAAATTAGGTCCATGGATTTGTTGATGACATAGTATTAATTGAAAGAAATATTCATGCCCCGAAAAGTTGTTTAACTCTTAACGTTGAAGTAAACGAGAATGGTTTGAAAGTTAATGAAATTACGCTGAGGAATAATTATTTGTATTATCTCAGAATTTGCTTCTTTATCTAATTTTTAAACTTTTTTTTTTCATAGAAGAATTTTACCAATCATTGGTATTAGATATTTTTAGCCTCCAACAGGAATTTTACCATTTAACTCATTAAATATTCCTTTACTAAACATTTCAATCATTCTATCCATGAAACTGTGCAGACACGGCAATATATTGATTACAACAAAATCTACTAATGGAAAATTATATTTTTGAAAATTCTATAGAGTTTACATATATCTACTTAATCATAGACAAAATGGAAAATGAAATAAAATCAATAATAATGTGAAACAGAATATACTTATTTTCTATATCTAAAAGAACTTAAATTACATATTAAAATTCTTATTCGGTCTGCGGGCCAAAAACATGGACAATAAAAACGGATGCACATCATCTTCGTGTTTATTTAAGGCGAATTTCCAGGAGGTTATATGATCCGATGTGTAATTTGAGAGTAAGATCAAATAAGGAAATTGATGAATTCCTAGAAAGTGAGAATATGTTTTAAAGATTTTGTTAAGAATAGATTGCTCCATTACAAACTACTGTAATACTACATGCCCTTGTATTATCTATAACACAGTAAATATATATATATATATATATATATATATATATATATATATATATCCATCCAATTGATATATCTATATTGTTTGCAAATTGTCGAATTTTAATTTTTTTAATCTTCCTATTCTTTGTCCATAAGTTCATTAATTTGTATTGACCACTTTCCTCTTGATTGGATTATATAAGAAGGAGAATATTGTGAGTTTTGTCAAGTGACAAGACTAAGGTTGCTGGGTCGCATAGTAAGAATCTTCTTCTTCATCTTCTTCTTCACGGTTTAGGCTTATTTACTTGCCTTTTCCCTCTCCAAATTGCTGCTCTTTCCATCTTTTCTTTGGTCTTTCCTAACTTCTTCTTCCTCGTGGTGAATAGCTGTATGCTGATTTTGGTATTCTATTTTCAGTCATCCTTGCCAAGTGTTCTTTCCAGTTTGTTCTGTATTTCTCTATTCTTGTGTTTAAGTCCTCTGCTTTTAGTTGTTGCCTTATTTCTGTGTTATTTTTTTGTCTGTTCTTTGGTATCCTGCTGTTGGTCTGAGGAATCTCATTTCAGCAGCTTGTATTCTGGCAGATTGTTGTGTTGTCACTGTCCATATTTCGGATCCATAAGTAATAATAGGCACTGCCATTGTGCATAGTAAGAATGAAATATAAAATACTTCCAAAATTGATTTTAGATGCAAGAATGCATGGAAGCTTCTTGTAGGAACGCCAGAGGGAAAACGCCCAGTTGGTAGACCAAGAATGAGGTGGGAGAACAACATTAACTATGATTTGAGGGAACTAGATTATACAGGAAATGATTGGAAAGCATTAGCTCTGGATAGGGATGTATGGAGAGCTTATGTCCGCGCGGCCATGAACCTACGGGTTCGATAGTGCCAGTGAGTAAGTAAGTAAGTAAGTAAGAATGCAAGGAGAAAGTCAGTGAGAACGACAAAGAAAAAGATGGATAGAGGCGTTCAAAATTGTATTGGAAGTTTGAAATTGGAGAACTGGTAAATTAAAGCTAAGGATAGAGGACAATGGAAGGCTAATATGAAGGAAGTCAAGATTAATTTTGAGCTGATAGAGCTAAGAAGTAGATTGCACCGATTTCTGCTTATTGTTATCTAATATTCATCTTTTACAGGCCTGATACAGATTTGTCTCATTTTTTTTACATTTTTATCGATCAAACATTTCTAAAATATAATAAAAACAAAATTATATGATTAACTAATCCAAGAAAACTGTCAGATAAAGTAAGAAAACGGCGAAGGTACTGTACGACTTAAAATGGCGAAGGTACATCTATAAAATGTTTCTCTGAGCCGCACATTGCTCTGTAAAAAGTATCATTTCAACAATGTTGGTGAAATTAACGAACAATTTATCTTTAGTATCAGTAATATTTATGATACTGATTTTACAAATTATCACTAAGCCCTAAAGTAATTAGCATTATTGATATTATGTACAATATTTTACTAATTTTTAATGTTTAAATGTTTAAATAAATTTGCTTGAATTCAATAGTATAGTGCATGCTTGACCCTTAAATGACGAAATACTGCTGCAGCTGAGCGATGACAATGAATAAGCATCGCCCAGGGCGCTGCTTGCTGGAACCAGTTGAGGCTTCTTGCCAGTCAAATTCCGACTGGTTATCAGTTAGGAGTTTTCTCACACATAGTCAGTGCTGTTTAGCTGCGTCGATGTTGTGCCGAATTGTTGAAGTGAATTTGGGTATGGGATGAGGTGTTTCCTCTCCAGAACAGGGCATCGAAAATCGCACTGCCAGACAAGCAGAGAGTCCGAAAGCCGGTAGCACGGAATGAGCCACACTACTCTGGCACAGCACTCATCTCACAGGTCTGGTCTATCCGGTGGGATAATATCTTAAGAGTTAAAGACGCTTCTCTATTTATAACTTTGAAGGTTATTGGTTTAATTTAACTTAAAATCTTTCTAAGAGTGAACAGTACGTTGCTGTAGCATATGTCCTATATTGCGAACAATTGGATGTGTGTGATTTATAATAACATTGTACATTTTAATTACTTGTTTAATTCATCGTGTCAGTTATTTAAATGTGTCGAACTGCAGCTAAAATAAAAACATGCATAACTGTAAGTTATTGTGCAATTCAATACAACTTTAAATAATTTCGATTCATAGATTTTTCTATTGTTTTATTAAAATATTAAATAATTATTAAATCACTGTCTCTTATTGAAAGATTAATGCACTCCCTAAATAGTTTACAGTTGTGATTATGTGTAGGCCTAATGTTAATTTAATAAATTAACTACTAATAACATTTTCAGACTTTCTATAAAGTATAGCAGTAAAAATTATAGCGAACTGTTTACAGTTTGGAATGAAATAAACAACGACAAGTGCTACTATTACAGTTGATAATGTTATCAGCCGTTCTTGTGAGGGTCATCATAAATCTATTTTTATTGGAGTTTTATCAGCCACTGAGAGTAGTTTCTATTTCACGGGTCATAGAATCAAATGTTCTTTTGTTTCTCATACACTAACTTTTAAGTTTTTATGGGCAATCCTCATATTTATCTTCGTATGTAAGAATGTTCTTAGAAAACTAAATTTAATTTCATGGCTACAAAAACAATGTACAGAAATAAAGAGAGCCATATTAGCCTTGGTAAATTTTGTAATGTGAAATAGCCTTAATGTCAACTTCTATTACCTTAAAAAAATGTTTTCGTTAATGTATCATATATATTCGAATATAAAATTTCATTTCGTAAATCCGTCATAGTTTTATAAATGTAAAAATTGAAATAAAAATTTACTCACATTTGGGAATAGATGAAAGAAAGCATTATATTATTTCCTACACACTGGCACTATCATTACAGTAGAAATATTCAGATTTTGTGTAAATATGCAATCCTTAATTTGCGTACATTCTCACACTTCCTACCATATTGTATATAACCCACTGGCACTATCGAACCCGTAGGTTTATGGCCGCGCGGACATAAGCTCTTCATACATCCCTATCCTGAGTTAATGTTTTCCAATAATTTCCTGTATAATCTACTTCCCTCAAATCATAGTTAATGTTATTCTCCCAACTCATTCTTGGTCTACTAACTGGGCATTTTCCCTCTGGTTGTCCTATAAAAAGCTTCCATCCACGTATTTCATTCCCCATTCGTTCCACATGTCCTGCCCATTGCAGTCTACGAGACTTAACTGTTCTTATTATATCTGGCTTCCTATAAAGACCATGTAGTTCATTGTTATGTAGTCTTCTCCATTCACCTCTCTGTTCATCTCTCTTTGGTCCAAAAATGTTCCTAAGAACTTTATTCTCAAATATTCGTAACCTCCTTTCCTCCCCTAAAGTAAGAGTCCATGTTTCGCATCCATAGGCCTATAATATAACTGGGGTAGAATAACAGTTTTATATATTTTCAGTTTAACTTTTTTGAAAGGAGTTGGGACGTCAAGAGTCTCTGTAATGCGTAATAGCACGCATTTCCAGAATTGAGCCTATGTTTAATTTCTTTCTGCATTTCATTCCTATTTATGATTATTGTTCCGAGGTATTCGAATTCAGCCACTTCCACAAAAATTTCCCTCATTTGTTATTAGCTGTCCATTTTCATTATATAATGTATTTCTATGTGTGACCATATATTTAGTTTTATTGATATTTACTTCCAGTCCTAATTTCTTAGTGTTACTCAATAGTGTGTGCGTGTTGTCCTTTAGTATCTCCTCGCTATCGCCAATAGTACTACATCATCAGCATAAACTAACAGCTTATTAATACCATTGAGTTGTAGGCCATTTTCATCCTCTATAGATTTGATGGCATGCTCTAGTACAAAATTAAATAGCAGAGGAGGTAGTGCATATCCTTGCTTCAATCCATTCTGGATTTCAAAAGTAACCGGAAACTGTATGCCTATACGCACCCTACTTTTTGTGCCATTTAGACACATTCGTATAAGTCTAACTAAGTTTTCAGGAATTCCGAACTCCAGCAGGATATTATACAACTTCTCCCACTTAATTGAATCACATGCTTTTTTTTTAAGTCTTTGTGAAAATTACATATAGTTGATCTACAGTACCATTATATTCCCATTTATTTTCTAAAATGTCTTATACTAAATATCTGATCTGTTGTAGACCTCTTTCTTCTAAATCCACATTGATGATCTCCTAGAATGGCTAGCTTTTGTGGCTAAGGATGCTAAATGTGCTCCAAATGATCCTATCTAGAATCACTCCTAAATATCGAAATTCATCGACAAACTTAATTTGTTCACTATTCATCACTAGTTTCGGTTCTTCAATCTTTCTTTTCCTAGTTATAAGCATTGCTGTAGACTTCAAAGGATTAAACCACATTTTTTTTTGCATCCCCAAGGATACAAAACATCCAGGGATGTGTTTGCTTTACTTGTCATATTCTCTATCGTTTTAGCTCTAATTGACAACAAAGCATCAATATCTGCATATTCAATTATTTTACAATCTACTGGTAACGTCTGTTTAAGGAGATCATCATATAAAATGATCCAGAAACCAGGACTACAAATTGATCCCTGAGGGCATCCACGATAAACATATGTTTACGCGTACCTTTTTGTAGAGTTTCTCTAGATGTTCAATTCTGTATTAATTTTGTATATTTGTTTTGGTTTAGGCAGCGCTAAGCCAATTAAGCCTCCAAAAAAAATTACCCTTTTCACGTTTTTTACTACAAAGGGTGATTTTTAAGGGTGTAGGAGTTGAGTATCACAACTCTCTTACAGTCTATGTTCATCCCGGGAAACTCCTGGACATTTTTCAAAAAGCCCCATCACAATCGAATGAACGATAATATGGCAGCGCATAATATACGAACAAACAAACAAACATTCATTTATATACATTAGATTGCATTAATTACATATTTACTGAATCCATGTGTTATTTAATTAATGGATACCGAAATGAGACAGTCAAATAAACAAATAGCTATGGAAATGGATGTTTTAAGACCAGCTAATAAACATAGGCTAGAAAAATTATGTACAAAACTATAAAACAGATCATGGGAGTCAATGAAAATTTGGACATCTCAGATGTTATTTCTAAAATAAGATTATCTTGACTTATCCATATTAAAAGAACGCAAGGAAGAAGATTGTCTAAATTAATAATGGAATGGATATTTAGAGAAAGAAGAAAAAAAAAGATGTTCTTGTAAAACGGTTATAGGGAATCAAAGATCCTAATGCCAGTAAGGGATTATATGAAATTATAGAAAATAATAGAGTTTTGCCACGGAACAAGTCATCTATTTCAATCTCTGATTACTACAGTATATGTCTTATATGCATGTAATTATTATTAATAATTATAAATTATTAATGATAACCAAAATTGATCCCTGCATTTGCCTTTAAACTTAAGAAACCCTAAAAACATTCAAATAAAGCAGATTGGTTCCTGGATTTGATTTCGAGCCTCCCCGAATATAATTCTAAAGATATTATCTGACCTAACGTTCTCAATAAATTTTAGTATAGAATATATATTTTGAAGATAGAAAATTACATCCCTTTTTCATATTTACAGTATGGATTAGGGCATTCATTCTAACGCCTTCTAAAATACCATAATGGAAACGTTTTAAAATTTGAGAAAAAGCTGTAATAAATCTAATTTTCTTCTTCTTCTTCTTCTTCTTCTTTCATCAAATCATACACTATTATTTATTACTATTGATTTAATCAGCCAATTGCAACAAAACAAATTGTGATGCACGACCACGGTTCTATATACATTCCATTATTATATGACAGCTATAAAAACTTTAAAAAAATAATCGTTAATTGTAAAAAAATATGAGTAATTATTACGGTTTTATAGCCATTTCCGTAGGTATTCCTTTTTAAATGTTTTTGTGGAAACAGTACAAATTAATATCATTGTTGGCATTTTATTGAGATAGTTAAAAGTAAAACCTTACTCTTTCATTGTTAAATATTACTTTAAAGCATAAATTATTTAGGGATTATTTATGTTTGGTCGTCTTCCGGACTAAATAGCCGTGGGCCAGTTTTCTTGAAACCGTCTACTACTGTAGTAGATATCTTCAGGAGCACACAGAGAGCACGCAGAATCTCCTGAAGATGTCTACCGCAGTAGTAGACGAAACCTCGAATTTCAAGAAAGCCCGGAAGAGGAACCAAACAGAATCAAGACATTGGCCGTGAAAACCAACGATATGATTATTAATCATCATATTATTTTCATTTTTTTTTATCGGTTAAATGCGTATTTACATATTTTTTTAGTGCTCCTAAACAATAGTTTTTGTCTGGTTTCCAGACTCTAAAATCGTTTGAATTAATTTTTTAGCCATTCTGTCAGCACATTCATTCAATGTGGTCATTATCTAACCGTTCATACATGCAATTTCACAATCGCCTTTAATATTAGTAGTTAATATACATATGTCTCTCTCCTATTCATTTGAGACTTTTTATTAACCATTCAAATGGCGAAACACTAATTTCTCGTTCCAGTTATTTAAATGTGTCGGACTGCAGCGAAAACAAAATCTGTAACTGTAAGTTGTTATTGTATATTAAGTAATTTAGCACAAACTTCAGTGAAGTATACACATTATTGCTTTACAACCCAGTGGAAGAAGCTTCACAAATCACTTAGCAGAAAGATCAACGCAAGCAATAATGGCAATAAATTATATACACAATATAAAAGCTCTAAGCCTGGAATCAGTGATGAAACTATTCAATGCAAAGATCATTCCAATAATAACTTACGGGATAGAGATCATATGGCCACATCTTACAGAAGCTAACCGAACACACTGGAAAAGGTGAAAGCTACATACATAAAAAGATCAATAGGAGTATCAAGAACGACAAGAAGCCGTCTAGTGTACCTATTGACAAGGGAGACTTTCCTTATCGAGGACTTGAAAACAGCCTACCTACTACCAACCACAGTACCCTATGAACATGCGCTGCAAAGACTTACTTAGGAAAAGAGAGGAAGTATGGCCGCAATTCTTCAGCACCGGAGCGATCATAGACGGGTGGAACTGGACAGAAGCAAATTTCCAGATACGATACGTCATCACAAGATTAAGCGTGCATGATTCCACCACCTAATGTGTAGAGATAAAAGATTCCATGACCCGAAGATGTCATGCATATGTGAAGTGTGTGAACAGAAATGCGAAAGATATCACATCGAAACATGTAAACAAAGAACAAAAGAATTAGTGATTACGCAAGACAAACCTAAACTGTTAGTGATTGTTAAAGTGCTCAGTTGTCATCTTTGCACATTTGTGCGCAATCCATTTATATAAATTAAAAATGTTAAATTAAACCAAATGGGATACATTACCAATTTAAGGAATAAGAGAGAGAGTAGCCGCATTCGCAGTTTTAAATATTATCTTTATATACATAGAGAGAGGGAGTTCGGGTAATGTGGTCCTCTGCTTTGAATTTGTTGTTTTATTCTATTAATTAAGGGAGTTGAATTTTCTTTAATTACAGTAATTATCATTAGTGTTGTAACTATGAAATAACATTGTTACTCTATTCAAATATGGAAACATCTTCATAATTTATAAACTTTTTTTACATTATAAGAAAGGTCCACTTTAATCTCCATATTCGGGTAAAGTGGACCCCAGAGTCCACCTTAGCTTTTAGACTAGTTTTAAGTTTATTTACTCTATTAATTTACACAGACAGGCACAGATTAATCTTCAAATATTTATGGCTGATCGTAATTAAAAAGCGTTGATATTTATTTAATGTTTTGAAAAATTATTGTTGATTATAACATTCACATCGCATTCAACTGCAGAAAGCGACGGTCTTTTGGGTTTAGTAAAATTACAAGAATTTTAAATATACTTATTTAAGTCCATGGTTTTACAGATAGCATCCTCATTGATAAAATATACGTATTCGTGTAAAATGGACCCGGTCCACTTTAACCGTCTCATGGAGGGTCCACATTAATCTAATTCCTTTGTTATGATTAATTATTTTATACAGCCGCCATGTCACATAATATCAAACCAAACCCGTCAGTATATAAAAACATCTACTTAATATAACATATTTAGGAGTTTTTTCAACATTTGTAACATTCAATAGCAGAAATTAAGAATTTATTCTTAGCTTGAAAAACTTTTAAAATGGTCATTTTCATAAATATTACAAATAAGCCCTTCTTCGCACAAAGAATAAAAGTAAGTGGCCTCGACCACGTCAAAGTTGATGAGGGAAAGAAGTTAAAATAGTTTCTGTTCGAGAGCAGCACCAATTACAGAAGATATTGACAGGGTCCACTCAAAACGAAGGGTCTACATTACCAGATATATATATATATATATAGTACCCAGATATTAATTCAAATAATTTATTCTGAAATTTAAATGAATAATAGGCCCTAAATGAGCAATCAAGTAGCCACAAAAATATCTGTGATTAGGCAGCTTTAGAAGAACATTGAAAATGCTGTCTTAAGCACCTGAAAATATACACCATTGTATGGAGTAAAAACCTATATTCATCACATCAAACCACACATAAGTACATGGTGTGACAGATGAAAGGGGGTGATGGAGGTGATTTATTTAAGGGATGAAGTGAATATAATGTGCTTTTCATTTGAAAAACAGAACGGTGGCACAAGTTGCAGATATGGGCTGTGCCATTGTTTTGTTGATGTCCATAGTATTCATGAAAATAAATGTCCTCACTATAAAAAAAGAGAGAAGAGATATTTTGTTAGCATATGGTCTCTAACTTGTGAAAATGTTTCATAATGTGATTGTCGAAACATATGTGGTCTCCACTACAATCTACAACAACAATTGCAAATAATACTTACTTACTTACTCACTGGCACTATCGAAACCGTAGGTTCATGGCCGCGCGGACATAAGCTCTCCATACATCCCTATCCTGAGCTAATGCTTTCCAATCATTCCCTGTATAATCTACTTCCCTCAAATCATATTTAATGTTATTCTCCCACCTCATTCTTGGTCTACCAATTGGGCGCCTTCCCTCTGGCTTTCCTACAAGAAGCTTCCATGCAAGTCTTTCATTCCCCATACGTGCAACATGTCCTGCCCATCGCAGTCTACGAGACTTAACTGTTCTTAGTATATCTGGCTTCCTATAAAGACCATGTAGTTCATTGTTATGTAGTCTTCTCCATTCACCTGTCTCTTCATCTCTCTTTGGTCCAAAAATTTTCCTAAGTACTTTATTCTCAAATACTTGTAATCTCCTTTCCTCCCTTAAAGTAAGAGTCCATCTTTCGCACCCATATAATATAACTGGTAGAATAATAGTTTTATATATTTTCAGTTTAACGTTTTTTGAAAGGAGTTGGGACATCAAAAGTCTCTGCAATGCATAATAGCACGCATTTCCAGAATTGAGCCTATTTTTAATTTCTTTGTGCATCTCATTCCTATTTGTGATTATTGTTCCTAGGTATTTGAATTCAGCAAATAATATAGGTTCGAATCCTATAATGGGAAACAAAGCGAACAAAAAAAAACGGCGACACGAAAAATTGAAATAAAAAGGCTAGTATAACATTTCGATCATTAAAAAAAATAATATATACTATATAGATCACTGAGAAAATTAGTCGCCGTTTAATCGAAGATTAAAGCTACGCTGGTGTTTGGGGAAGGTCCCGAGAGCTGCTATTCTGACCTGGGTGTTCTGTGGTTTATAATAATAATAATAATAATAATAATAATAATAATAATAATAATAATAATAATAATAATAATAATAATAATAATTAATAATACTTTATTTATTCTGGCAGAGTTAAGGCCATAAGGCCCTCTCTTCCACTCAACCAGCACAAATACAAATAAATATTTGACAAATATAGATATACACTATACTAATTATAAACAGTTAAATATACAATAAATGTAGCAAAGTAAATTTCATGTACAAGCAACATTTAATAGGGTAGTAACAATAATGATACGATAATAATAATAATATAAATATGATAAATTATACGAGAAACACCAATTAATATACACTGGATAATAATGAAGTCGAGGTTAGATCAAATATAAATTTAGATTTATTTTAAAAGATGCCAATGTCCGGCAGCCCCTTATTTCTTGTGGTAGAGAATTCCAGTTGCGAGAAGTGAAGATGGTATATGACATGGAGTGATGTGATGTCCTATGTTGCGGCATATTAAGCAAGAGACTATGTTCTGATCTTGTGTTTAAGATACAAAAAAGAAAAGCTAGATCCCCAAAAAACGCCAGAGTTGTATTTGTTCAAAAGACTAAAATTATAATTCTACATCCTTTAAAAAAATCAGAACAATAAGAAGGACATTGCTCAAAATTTCAACCCCATCTCGAAAACAATTAAAATTACCGGAGTAAATGGATTTCATATCATGGAACCTGGGCTCGCTATACTTCTCAGTATATGTAGACCAGAGAAATGAGAATATCCTCCACTGCCGTTCAACGTAGGTCGCAGGAAATATTCTCCCTATTTATTGAATGAGGAATTCTATTAAAAAATAACAAACATTAAAAAATTATAAAGCTTGCTATTGGTCAAATTTCTTGATTCGATAAAATCTTTATCATTTCAGCCTGTGTATGTTTGTGCTCGCAAAACTCGAATAATAATAATAATAATAATAATAATAATAATAATAATAATAATAATAATAATAATAATAATAATAATAAGTATACAGCTGTTGTATCGGGGTATTTTCGTTGCCTCGGGACAAGTTTCCTAGGTGAGGTTTTTAGAGTTTTTCATCACCTGTAAGACAAATAGGCTCCAAATCGTCCCCGAATTTCCATATTACCACCATAATAAGCCTTGTTTATAAAGAATGTATGAGTGAATGGTGTGTGTCTTATCATAAATTCTCATATTGTCACGGAGGAGGTGGCACTGGCATTGCGCTGACCACTCTTTCTTTTTGTGTCATCAAAATAGTGTTATATGATCCTGAGTTTAAAATCCACCGGACAGATCGTGTCCCTATAAGACCCAGGAAGCATTGGACACCTAAAAGTACATACAAACGTTAAGGAAAAAGGAAGATTATAATAATATGTATTACTATTATTATCATCATCTAAGAAGTAAGGTTACGTAGGAGAGTGTTGGAATGGTGTCCATCTGGGAAGAGAAAAGTTGATTTCCCCAATCATGGATATAGGAGATAAAACAGGAATGATTGAAAAATGAGATGTGGAATGAATGTATATGGACGATGAAGAATAATGATAAAACTTTAGGCACAGAAAAATGCTGTATACCTTGGAAATCTGTATATAAATAAGAATAGTATTATTATTGTTATAGTTATTATTGTTGTTATAAATTTAGTGGCGTGTGTAGCAGATATTTTTAATCTTATATATAAAAATTAATGTTTGTTTGTTTGTATGTTTATTTGTTTGTTCGTTCGTACTTTATGCGCGGCCATACCGTTCATCCGATTGCAATGGTTATTTTTGCAAAATGTTCAGGTGATTCCCGGGATGAACATAGAGAGTTGTGATACTCAACTCCTACACCCTTAAAAATCGTCTTTTGTAGTGGAAAACGTGGAAAAAGTAGATATTTGGACTTTTAAATGGCTTACGCTGCCTAAACCATAAGAAATACACAACATTAATGTACACAGAATTGAATATCTCAAAAAGCTCTAGAAAAAAGTCCGCGACAGCGTATGTTTATCTCTTACGGATAACTCACAAGAACCATTTTTGTCTTTCATTGATACCAAGACCATTGGACCGTTTTAAAATATTAAACGTTTTAATGTATGCTGACGATGTGGTTATTATTCAAGAAAATGAAAATAATTTGCAGTACTCTTTACATTAATTAAATCAGTTATGCCAAGAATATAATTTCAAAATATCAAAAGAAAAAACAAAAATAATGGCATTTTGGGGAAACGATCATGTAAGATCAAAAATTGTAAGACAACAAACCTCTGGAACAAGTAACACATTTTAATCATTTGGGTTGTAATTTTACCATCAACACAAAAACTGAAAGAGACATACACATGAAACTGTCGAAATTTCAAATGATATGCGGAACTATACATAACGCATTAAAGAATAAAACAAGAACAGATACTAGATTGAAGTTTTATAAAACATTGGCAGTTCCTGCATTACTTTATGCGAGCGAAACTTGGGTAATGACCAAAAAATTGCAAAGTAGAATACAAAGTGCAGAAATGAACTTCCTTAGAAGAACAAAAGGCTGCACAAGATTGGATTGTATAAGGAATGAAGATATAAGAACAGAGTTAAATATATATCCATTGTATGAGAAAATCAGAGCATATAGAGAGAAATGGTTTACACATGTGGAAAGAATGAATGTAACAAGATTACCAAGAGCAGCATTCAACTACAAGCCAAGAGGTTCAAGGAATGTAGGAAGGCCGGTGAAAAGATGGACAGAACAATTGTGAGGCGGAACAGGCAATTTGCCTAGCCCGTGAAGTGAAGAAGAAGAATAAGATTGATACCAAGAGAATAATACCCATTCAGGTAAATCTTTCATCATTATTAATGATACAAGCAGTCCGGCCCCGTAGCCGAGTGGTTAAGGCAAGAAGTCTTGGCGCAGAACTACGGGACTTAAGCTGGTTCGAGTCTCCATGGGGGAAGAAATATTTCTCCTGGAATTTCGGCCAGTGGGACCGGTGCACAGTGGGCTAGAAATGAAATCTAGCTGGAAAAAAACTATTTTCACTCACCCTCATCAATTTATCTTTTTTTTTTTTCACTCTAATATAAAATGACGGTTCTTAACTTGTCTGCAAAGGAGGGTACAATCCTAATGTTTATAAAGACAATATAAACATCGGAATTTGCCGATGGTTAAGAACTCATCTGGTCTATATCCCAGTTGTGTTATTAGCGTTGTATGTTCAAGTTCAGTGAGCTATTCTGCATATTCTATATGGACACGTCACCTAAGGTTTGTAATGTTATTGATATATTTAATGTTTTCCATATAACCAGATTTTATGTTAAATACATGTGGAATCGTACCTTCCATGCACTAAAAAATTACACAAACATCTTATTTTAATTTGAGCAAAAATAAAACAGTTCTGAACAGTAGTACAAATTTTAGTTATAATATAGAGTGATTTATGGACTTTAATTCCCGCACAATAACATGTGTGCAAATCATTGTGTTTTTTTAAATTAGCTTTCTCATTACGGGAGGTAGCCAGCAACTGAGGTCTACCGTTGCGCGCAGAGAATAATTGTTTGATTTAATTTGGGGAAAAAAATACTAAGATAGAGGTAATAAGTTATAATTTAGTAAACACATTGGGGGTAGGGGGATGTTAGCAGAATGTTTTAAATTATATTAAAAATCAATATTTTTTTAAAAGCGATTTTCTCAAACGTACGAAGTTGTGCGCGAAAAAAAATGTAATGAAATATTCTGATTGGCTAGGAGTGGATGTTAACTTTCCCGTTATTAAAAATTAATTTAGAACAATGATGGTCCTTGGAATATTCTGTTCCATCTGCTTATGGAATTGGAAGACCCAAAATAACTTTCGAAGAGGCTGGAATAGAAGAAATGTTCACTTAAGCAGGAATTCTCTCGCGATGAACTTGCTCTTGCAACAGAAATATCACTTTGGTCATATGGTAAACGGGATATTGCTGATATTTTAAAGACATTACTCAAAAAACCACAAAAATAGCTTCAAAATGATAATAAACATTACAAATCACCCCCATCTTCTATGTCGGACGAAGCATTGTCTTTATTGACAATAAAATATCAATATGTCAATATATTAACATGAGACTAGGTGTCAAAAAGAGAGGTTGTGATATTTTATCCACCCTATAATGCTTCTAGGGAAGCAAATTTTTGATGCTACCTTTCCCAAGACAGACATTTCAGCAGAAATAAGATCTTTCTTTTTATTCCAGCCTCTTCGAAAGATATTTGGGGTCTTACAATTCCATAAGCAGATGGAACAGGATTTTCCAACGACTATCAGTACTCTAAATTCTTAATAACGGGAAAGTTTACATTTACTTTTAGCCAATCAGAATATATCAGTAGAATTTTTTTTCTCGCACAACTTCCTATGTTTTAGAAAATCGCTTTTACAAATTTTTTTAAACAATTTTTTAAAACATTTTCCAAACATCCACTAACTCTAATTTATTAATAGAGGATCATTTATTACCTCTATCGATCACTTTTCATCATATATTAAATCAAACAATTCTTGCGCGCGAAGATAGGCCTCAGCTCCCGGTCGCTCATCTAATAATAAAGCTAATTACAAAAAAACGCAATTATTTGCACACATGTTATTGTACAGGAATTTAAGTCCATAAATCATTCTATATTCTAATTAAAATTTGTACTACTGTTCAGAACTATTTTTGTCGTAGCTCAGTTTAAAGTAAAACGATTGTGTGAATTTTTTAGTGTTTCAAAGGTATGATTCCACGTGAATTTAACACAATATCTGGATGTATAGAAACATTTTAAATATATAAATGAAAAGTACAAACCTTGAGGTAAAGTATCCATATAAAATAAGAAGAATAACTCACTGAACTTTAATGCAAAGCGTATTTATTTGTACAGCTCGGTACACAACTGGGATGCGGACCAAATGAGTTCTTAACTATCGGCACTTCCGATGTTTATGTTGTCTAAATAAATTTTAGGAATCTACCCTCCTTTGCAGATAAGTAAAGAACAGTCATCTGGCAATAATCTTAGAGTGAAGAAAGATGAATTGGCGAGAATTACTAAATTTTTTTTTTCAGCTAGATTTCGTATCTGGCCCACTGTGCGGTGCCCACCCGGCATCGTGAGGCATTTGGGTAGCTACAATAAGTAGCAATTTCAGGCTGAGAATACCAGCTATAACGGCTGGAGAATCCAACATGCTGACCACATGTCACCCTACACTGGCTAGATGATCGTCTACCTCTGTGATTAACACATGTGGATGTGATACCAACAGTCGGCTGGTCAGCCAAAAGCCTTCTAGGCCTGTCGCGGTTTGATTTTTTATATACCAAGAAGATCGGGATAAGTATATAGATACCGTTCATCCGATTGAGATGGGGCTTTTTGAAAAATGTTCAGGAGATTCCGGCAATGAACATAGGATATAAGAGAGTTGTAATACTCAACCACTTCACCCCTAAAAATCACCCTTTGTAATGAAAAACGCATAAATGGCTTACTCTGCCTAACCCATAACAAATACACAAATTGATGTACACAGATTTGAACATCTAAAAAAACTCTACAAAAAAGTAGAGTATAGCAGCGCACGGCTGGTGGTAAAAACACGTTAACATTTATTTAGGAGAAGCAGCGCACGCCGGGTATTAGCTAGTAGCTTATAAAACAGGAAACAAATTAAACAACATAATATACAATGGCATAGAAGAACACAACAAATTCAACAACAAGGGAGTCTACAAACTAACATGTAAAGATTGTAATTAATTTTATATTGGCAGGACAAGCAGAAATTTCAATACAAGATATAAAGAACACCTAAAAGATTTCATGCACGCGGGTGATGAATCAACATCTCATTAATGCAGGTCATCGAATGAACACAATTGAAAATACTCTCACGATAATCCACCGAGAACACATTCCAGCTTACTTACTTACTTACTTACTGGCACTATCGAACCCGTAGGTTCATGGCCGCGTGGACATAAGCCCTCCATATATCCCTATCCTGAGCTAATGCTTTTCAGTCATTCCCTGTATAATCTACCTCCCTCAAATCATAGTTAATGTTATTCTCCCACCTCATTCTGGGTTACCAACTGGGCATTTTCCCTCTGGCTTTCCTACAAGAAGCTTCCATGCAAGTCTTTCATTTACCATATGTGCAACATGTCCTGCCCATCGCAGTCTACGAGACTTAACAGTTCTTATTATATCTGGCTTACTATAAAGACCATGAAATTCATTGTTATTTAGTCTTCTCCATTCACCTGTCTGTTCATCTCTCTTTGGTCCAAAAATTTTCCTAAGTACTTTATTCTCAAATACCTGTAATCTCCTTTCCTCCCTTAAAGTAAGAGTCCATGTTTCGCACCCATATAATATAACTGGTAGAATAATAGTTTTATATATTTTCAGTTTAATGTTTTTAGCTAGGATAAATATATTTGAAGACCTCGTAATTATAAAGGAAACAAACAACACCTCACTTCTTAATGAGTACGCACCCCAGTCAAACCCATTTTACGAGATCGTCAAAAACAATTAAGCTGCTGCTACAAACAGTTGGAGTATACATCACCGTACACAACATCAACAACGAGTAGTGGAAGCTCAACCTGCCGAAGATGGAATATATCTTCCGAAAGCGCTCCAGTTACTTTTATATACAATATTTTAACAAAGTTGAGGACGACGGCACCTACCAACAGGTACATTTTAATGTTTAACTTTCATCGTCAGAATGAAGAAATTCTGATACTGGGTACTAAGAAAGGAACAAAACACACAGAAAAATGATTGATTCAACGCACCCCAAGTGGAACGGATAAAAAAATCCTTTATATAAGCTGGCAGATTTAATGTCATAAGGCCTTCTCTTGCACTCGACCAGCGAGTATTATAATCATAGGCCCTACTTATTACAACAATTTAAAAATATTATCAAAATATATACTAATCGAAAGAATGCAGATGTGGTCTAACACTAGCTGACACTAGTAAAACATGGTATCAAATAAAATCAAGTAAGAAAAGCTTTCTAGATGAATATTTATAGGTTATACAAAATGCTGAATAGAGTTTTTTAGATCCTTCTCCTCAACTTTAAAAATAGTAATAAAATATAGGCCTGTCGGGACAAAACTAAGAACTAAACAGACAAAAGACAAACAAATATTTTGTACTTTTTAAAGTAAATAATGGAATCAGATTTACAGTGTATTAGAGTAAGCCTTGTATTACATATCTCTCGTTATTTGTGTTTCTACAAGTGTATTTCAGTTGTGTTTTTACTTCAGTGTCAGAAATTGCTTTCATTACTATGGTGTAATGTATCTATAGCATGAGTATTCTATTGATACAAAATCCACTTTTTATAAAAACAGGATGGATAATTATTCGAAATTTTTAGAATCCACTTTGGGGTTCAAATTAAAGAGCTACTGTATTTATATTCCTGCGGTTCACCCCGCAAACGAACGGTTTAAGGCATGATGTATTGGTGCAGAACTACTTCTTTCAATCATAGTTAACGTTATTCTCCCACCTCATTTATGGCCCCGCTATTGAGCGTTTTCCTTCTGGTTTTCATACAAGGAATTTCCATGCCCCTCTTTCCTACCCTATTCGTGCCACAGGTCCTGCATATCGCAATCTACTAGACCTAACTGTTTTTATTATATCGGTTTCCTATAAAGATCAAGTAGCTCACTGTCATGCAGTCTTCTCCATTTGCCTGTCTGTTCACCTCTCTCTGGCCCAAATATTTTCCTATGTACTTTATTCTCAAATCCTCATAATGTTTTCTGCTCTTTTAAAATAAGAGACCTTGTTTCATATCCATATAACTGGAAGAATAACAGTTTTATATGTTTTGTATAATGATAGTTGTGATGACAAGAGTCCTTGCAATGCACTTCTAGTATTGAGCTATTGTTTCATTCACCTCATTCCTGTTTGTAATTATCGTTCCTACGTATTTGAATTCAGCCACTTCTTCAAAATTACCCTCATTTGTCATTAACAGTCCATTTTCATTACATTATACATTTATGTGCGTGAACACATATATTTAGTTTTATTGATATTAACTTCCAACCCATATTTCTTATTGTTCCTCAGTATAGTATGCGTGTTGGTCCTTAGTATTTCGTCGCTATCTCCTAACAATTATCATCAGTATATTTCTTCTTCTTCTTCCTTTCATGTGATAGACCTAGTGGTCTGTTACGGTCACAATCCAACGTTTGAAGGGTCTGCCCAAAGATCTCTTGCCTGGAGGCTGGTAATTTAAGATCTGACGTGGTATTCTTGTTCTGCTCATTCTTCGTACGTGAGATTTCCAGTTGTTTTTGTACTTTTGTACATATTCCATGACTGATTATGTGTGTAATTCTTTGAGAATCTCAGTATATTTAACACGTAAAAAATATTGTATGTACTGTTAAAATGTATGTTTGTTCTACCTAGATATAATTTAGGCCTCTTGAAGTCTTAATACGTTAAGTTATAAACTATGATGGATTTTAGGCGGCTCCGTGGCGCAAGCGGTTAGATGCTCGACTATCGCAGCTGGGGTATCGAGTTCACAACACGGTCCCTCCATGTGGATCTCGTGGTGGACGAAAGGGAGTTTGGGCAGGTTTTCATCAGAGTTTTCCCTGCCACAAATTTCATTCTGCCATTTCTCCATTCTCTTCTCATTCATTTCATTTCCTTCGTCCGTCTCTGTGACGGTGCACAGGTGCATTTCGGCCAACACACGTGTCATTTATAGGGGTTTATCTCTTTTTCACCTTCGACCCGACCCTAAGTTGAAAATGAGTTGAGTATATTATCATATTATATCATGAATTTTATCAGTATTGACCGTTCAGTCGAGTATTACACTGAGCAACAAAAAATAAACTTTTGTTTTGTCTCAGAAAGAAAAATATGTGATTTAGATAATATTTTTTCTCCTGAATTCAAATATCAACCGGGTTTTCTCCATCACGCAAGGTTTATGAGAGACAGGCATTTATTATTTAAAACATTTTAATATTTTCTACATTCGTAACTACACAATATTCGAACTTTCGGACTCACCTAGAAAGTAAGAAATGACGATTTTCAGCTATATTTCGCCTGTGAAGCATCCCTCTTGAAAATCCAACAATAATCGGCCAGCATATTAGGATTCCATTTGCATTGATATATCTTTTCCATAGCTGAAATCTCTTGATGAAAGTGTTCCCCGTGCTCATCACTAACTGCTCCAAGATTTTCCGGGAAGAAATCTAGGTTTATTAAGGAAAAATTATTGTGGGAAAAAATTGAATCTTAACAAATTAAATTGTATTTTATGGGATCAGATTGTGTTCTAAAATGGTTTAAAAATACAATAATGAGTAGAGTGCAGAAACATGCGAATTAAACTCTAGAAAGATAAGTAGATTAAAATCTGCAGAAATTGATTTTTGGAGGCGTTAACTGGAATTCTGGAAGAGAAAATCTGTTCAAACTTCAATTGTGGATTTCACAAAATAAAACAAATAATTAAAGTGGTATGGTCATGTCAAAACAATGATAGAAGACAGATTCCCAAGAAGAATACTAGAATGGGTACCATTTTGTAGCAGAAGAAGAGGATGAGCAAAAATAACGTGGATTGATGGTATTTTAATAAGTCTGAGGGAAAAAGATTGGACGATGGGGATTGGAATGACAGAGAGATGTGGAGGAGAATAACAGTAGATTAATTTGGCGCAGGAAGATTTTGTGAGACATTGTGAAACCTGCTAAATAAATAATGTACAGCACATTAACATCTATCTATAGGTAAAAGGAACTAAGTTCTACATCTGAACAATTTGTTTAAAAATTAACAAATTCGTAACCTGATTTAACATAAACATTTAAGATTTATCCCGAAACTACATTTTAGGACTTAATATATTTTTATTCTAAGCTCACGATATACACTGTAAATTACACGTGGGGATCCGGTTAATCCATAGCGGGAGTTACTTAATGAAGCTTATTTAATTACACTTATTTACCTACATTACGAGTGACAAGTGATTAGCACATCATCTCAATAAGACTTCTATTAGGCAACAAAGTATTACATGGATGGATGAAGTTCGCATAAATTTTGCACAGAGACTTTTTTATTCATGGTTGCTGTTTTTTTACTAGCCTCAAAATCTTGACACTCGAGACCCACTGCTTAAAACTCTCCGGAGGAGGGGAATTTTCCATCCAATATACATAGAACCTGGCCGGTTATGAAAACGCGAACCTCGAGAATAGAGGCAAAAGGTCACGATATACACTCTCAAAAATTAAATCTTTCCTATAATAACTTTCGTGGCCATAAGACATATGAGGACATAAACCCCTCTTGTCCACCGGTATGCCTTGTCACGCAGCGGGCCCGGGTTCGATTCCCGGTCGGGACAGGCACCTGGGTAAGTTTTTTTCGGGGTTTTTCCCCACCTGTAAGACAAGTGCCAGGAAGCTTAGGGCCCAACGGTCCCCGAAAATCATTCGGCTATCATCATCATCTTTCACCGGTGTGGAAAGCAACGGAAAGCTACCACATCAATAATTCCCTAGTAAATCTGCAAAGTATAGCATGAAAATGCTATGATTGCATTGAAAGACTTGCCTTCGGGCAGAATTACTATGGATGGATGGAAACCCCTCTTATATCCTCTCCGGATAGCTTATGAATGG
Source organism: Diploptera punctata (assembly GCA_030220185.1). Classification (NCBI taxonomy): domain Eukaryota; kingdom Metazoa; phylum Arthropoda; class Insecta; order Blattodea; family Blaberidae; genus Diploptera; species Diploptera punctata. Next base: position 462,061 of record JASPKZ010010667.1, on the reverse strand, counting down.
TAGTTACATTTGACACGTCGTGTATTTATTGATTTTTTTTTGTTCCTAAGTTACATTATTAGAAACCACACAACAGGAAATAATCGTAATCAGATGCAAATAATAAAAAAAATGTCAATTTTATGCGAATCTTATTGTAAGACAGTTGCTATGAAACTGCGCTCTTAAATTGATAGTAAATTGTAATAGTTATAAAATTCACCAAGTTCTGTGTAAGTAAATCAAATTACAGGGAATTAAATGGACAAATTCTAAAGATTTCAGGCAAAAGTGATTTATTACAATAAGGAGCATAGAGAAAGTAACCTAATTATATTTAAAATCCATGATTCGAGAGCTGAATATGCTACACTAAACAAATGATACACAGACAGTGGACAAAGAAGTAAAATAAAAACAAATCGCAGTTTGTAATGTAAAAAGTGAATATTATTAGCATTAGAAAAAATTATAAAAACGTAAAGAGGAATTAAATGGGCGAAATCGACTGCTTAAAAATAATTTATTGCACAAACTGAACGAACAGTAGGCCTAAGTAATATCTATTTACTCCATGAATTGAGTGTGTAAATTAATGTAATAAACAAATCAATTTCAAACTGTGGACAATAAAAAAATGAAATTCCTGTAAGTTACGTATGAAGTAAACATTGTCAACATAGAAAAAAAAGTGTTTTCTTACAGCAAGAAACTAACTAAAAAAGAAAGATTAAATTAAAAAGAAAACCACACAAACCAACATCCGACCAAAAAAGAAGCTCTAAAATATAATTAAAACCATAAACATAAAAGTGCAAAGAGTGCAGAAGATATCCAGAGAATCTATTTAAAAGCAAGTTCAATTAAATTAGAAAAAAAACATAGTAATGCAGATTGAAATAAAACAGAATTATATTAATATCCCTATAACTCCTCAAGGAGCAATTACAAGTGCGAGAAGAGGCAACAAAAAGTCATACAAAATCATCCCAGACTTCCCTGGGAGCAACTTGATAAATATCGGGATCCTCCAGTGCGAGAAGAGGAGGAAACGTCCCACCAAATTTTCCCCGATTCCCGAGGGAAGAACTTGAAAAATATCGGGATCCTCCAGTGGGAGAAGAGGAAAAAACGTCCCACCAAATCTTCCCCGATTCCCGAGGGAAGAACTTGAAAAATATCGGGATCCTCCAGTGGGAGTAGAGGAAAAAAGTCCCACCAAATTTTCCCCGATTCCCGAGGGAAGAACTTGAAAAATATCGGGATCCTCCAGTGGGAGAAGAGGTAAAAACGTCCCACCAAATCTTCCCCGATTCCCGAGGGAAGAACTTGAAAAATATCGGGATCCTCCAGCGGGAGAAGAGGAAAAAAGTCCCACCAAATTTTCCCCGATTCCCGAGGGAAGAACTTGAAAAATATCGGGATCCTCCAGTGGGAGAAGAGGAAAAAAGTCCCACCAAATTTTCCCCGATTCCCGAGGGAAGAACTTGAAAAATATCGGGATCCTCCAGCGGGAGAAGAGGAAAAAACGTCCCACCAAATCTTCCCCGATTCCCGAGGGAAGAACTTGAAAAATATCGGGATCCTCCAGCGGGAGAAGAGGAAAAAACGTCCCACCAAATTTTCCCCGATTCCCGAGGGAAGAACTTGAAAAATATCGGGATCCTCCAGTGGGAGAAGAGGAAAAACGTCCCACCAAATTTTCCCCGATTCCCGAGGGAAGAACTTGAAAAATATCGGGATCCTCCAGTGGGAGAAGAGGTAAAAACGTCCCACCAAATTTTCCCCGATTCCCGAGGGAAGAACTTGAAAATCATCGGGATCCTCCAGTGGGAGAAGAGGTAAAAACATCCCACCAAATTTTCCCCCGATTCCCGAGGGAAGAACTTGAAAAATATCGGGGTCCTCCAGTGGGAGAAGAGGAGAAAACGTCCCACACAAGCTCATCGATGCCCGAGAGAGCAACACATAGAATAATGGGATCCTCCAGTGAGAAAGAGGTGAGAGCGCCTAACAGTATTTTTTTCCACACACGAGCGTTCTGCCTGAAGAATTCTGGACTTTCTGTGGAGGACATTTCCAAATGCTACTAATATCGCCTAATACCTTCACAATAATCCGACATCATAAATGTACAGTAGGTCCTGTGTACAATACCAGTATTATTTTCCTAACATTTTACATGTGACAAAGTTATATATTTCTCTCTGTAACAGTAATTATGTTGAAATCAGTACATATTCTGTTACACAGTTATTAGAATTATCACTCTCAGTAGACCGTGAATAATTGTCAGCGACATCTTAGAATAGTGTAAAAATATCTTGTGTTTGTACTTAAACTTATTGTTAATAATTGTAAATAGTAACTTCAACTAATGTAAATATGTCTTAACATAGTGCGTAGTTAGGTTTAATTATATAACTTTATAGTAGTTAATGTAAAGTGGATTGTTTAGCTTTAATTTTACTGTAATATATGAATATTATAAAATTAGTTTTGTTTCCTTGTATGATAATTACTTTAATTTATTTCTAATGTTTATAATTTTCTTATATCGTCACAGAAATGACTGTTGTAAAACTGCATCACTCTTTGAATCAATCTGGATTCTCCATTTTATAAAATGCGGAATGGAACAGAGTTGTTCAGGTACAACATTAATAAAATACATAGTAAATCTTCCTTGAGGTGATAGTCACAATATTAGAATTATAAAACAATAAATAATAATAATAATAATAATAATAATAATAATAGATAGATAGATAGATAGATAGATAGATAGATAGATAGATAGATAGATAGATAGATAGATAGATAGATAGATAGATAGATAGATAGATAGATAGATAGATAGATAGATAGATAGATAGATAGATAGATAGATAGATAGATAGATAGATAGATAGATAGATAGATAGATAGATAGATAGATAGATAGATAGATAGATAGATAGATAGATAGATAGATAATCGGTTGATGTATGTCTTGACATCGTCCGATTCCTAATAGCCAATTTTGTCGGTCCACCAATCTCCTGGTTGTAGATGTTTCTCCTACATGTATAAAAATATTCCCTGACTCCAGGAGGCTTTAGGTCTTCCTCTGCCTCGCCTTCCCTCAGGTTTCCATTCCAAAACAGATGTTGGTTGTCGACCACTTCCATTCGCTGGACATGACCGTACCATCTTAATTGCTAAATAATAATAATAATAATAATAATAATAATTTATTTAAGTTGTCAGTGTTAAGGTCATAAGCCCTTCTCTTCCAATAAACCAGCGATTAATAATATACAAAAATTACATACCTATTACATGTAAGCCGAAATTCCTTCCATATCGTTTTATTTTGTAATATAAATTAAATAATTAATTAAATCTAAATTGGTTTTTCCTCACCTGTAAGACAAATGTGAGAAAAACGTTAAGGCCAAACGGTCCCCGAAATCATCCGGCCATCATCATCACCATCATTTTCATCATCATCCTTCACCGGTGTGGAAAACAACGGGAAGCTACCACACCTACAATTCCCTAGTAAAGCTGCAAAGCATAGCATGAAAATGCTATGATTGCAGTGAAAGACCTGCCCTTGGGCAGAATTACTATGGATGGAAATCTAAATTAAATTTAATATAGGCCAATAACTCGAGATAAGGATAAAATACTCATAAACATATCGAGTGTGGACTCAAAATACTCAGGAAAACAAACGCAAGGCGATAATGATATCGACAAATCGATATCAATAATTATTTCGAAAACGATATCATAATAAAATGTATTGCCAGTAGTGACTAAGCTAATTCTATATGGAATAACAAATACTTCCTTTTGTTAAGTTAGGATATTCCAGTACAGGCAGCACTAGAAAGTCTGGACAGATTCACTGTCTGACAGTAACATAATGTAAAAAAGCCATACACATTCCATACTCATTCAGAAGAGAGACGCTAACGGTTTTTACGTAGGCTATTAGGCCATGGTATGAACTCATCGGGAATCCCAAAGGCCTAACTGTGAACAAACTTGGCAACATTGCCAGTAAGTAGCGGGAGATGAAAGCGCCTACTATTAGCGACGTCACAAATAGAAATGGGTAAACATACGCCCTTTTTTTCCACATCCATATGTGCATTAACAAATCAAAATATTTGTAATAAACATTTAAGGTGATGTTTCCAGGATGTTGGAATTATGGGAATAAGATCCATAATTTACCTTATGAGTAAAACGGGGACCGAAACATCAGAATCTTTGCCGCAGTAGGGAAGGAAAGTCGTTCAATAAAATCATCAGCAAGTGAAGACCGGGATTCGATAATTATAACGTTTATAAAATTTCGTTATGGTGGAATTTATTCAATATTATGCCTACTGCTTTATTAGTATTTATCTAATATATAAACATGAATGTTTGTTCGTACTTTATGTGCGGCCGATTGTGATGGTGCTTTTTGCAAAATGTTCAGGAGATTCCCGGGATGAACATAGGCTATAGGAGAGTTGTGATACTCAACTCCTACACCCTTAAAAATCGCCCTTTTTAGAGGAAAACGTGAAAAAGTAGCTTTTTGGACGCTTAAATGGCTTACGCTGCCTAAACCATAATAAATACAGAAAATTAATGTACACAGAATTGAATATCTAAAGAATCTACAAAAAAGTCAGCGACAGCATATGTTTATCTCTTAGGAAAACTCACAATAACCATTTTTGTATTTCATTGATGACGAGAAGATCTGGACAAGTACGTAGATTCCTGTGCAAGCATAGCAGCACATGGCGGGTATTCTTTTACGGATAACTCAATATAACGAATTTTGTCTTTTAGCTCGTTTATGTCAGGAAGATCGAGATAAGTAGATTCCCAGGCATCGCCGGGTAATCAGCACGGGGTATCTAAAACATATAAATTTATAATTATTTTTCCTTCTACTAATTCAACTAAATATATTTTTTTTCAAATCCCCCAGGTTTGTCTTTCGACATTCCTGGTTTCTCTCCTGGTATGGCGTACTTGTAACCCACTTCTGAGGTTGGGGCGCCTGGAAGGCGGGGTTACGTTGCCCCGATGGTATGATGGGTGATGATGATGATAATGGTGCGCCAGGAGAGTCCCTAATCCTAAGCTTACCTAAGATGAATATGAATGATGATGATTGCGATAGCCATATGATTTCGGGGACCGTTTAGACCTTAAAGGTTTCCTGACATTTGTCTTACAGGTGAGGAAAAACCCCGATAAAAACTGTCCCGACCGGGGATCGAACCCGGGCCCGCTGCGTGACAAGGCAGCACGCTACCCGGAGACCACAGCGGTGGACATTCAACTAAATATAAAAGCACATTCATTTTCATTTATTTAGGCGTAGCAGCGCACGCCGGGTATTAGCTAGTTAATATATAAATTTATTATTGTGCTATGTTGGTATCCTGAACGTAAATTATCTTTCTTTCTAGGGACCAAAGTTAACTTGAGAAGACTATATTCTGAGTAGATGTAAAAGTTGCCTTGTGGAGGAGCTTTTAGTAAATGAAGAAAGTGTAGATAATAAGGATAATAAAAGTGGTTACCAGGGCGTGTTCACCCTCAACTAAGGGGGTAATGCGATCACAAAGGTATCAGCTGCTACACAGTTGGACGAGTCTTCTTGTGTGCTAACATCACGTGCACTGGATTTGGTATTTAGAAAATATGGCACCATAACGTTACGTCACTGATCAATAATGTGAGGAACGCAGGACCTAAACAGATCTACATGGAACATCTCAGTATTTCCTCATTCTCCCTTCTTTCGGCTACCAGTCCCTGAATTCCCTTCCCTTCCCCAACAAGGCTGTTCGACTTACAAAAAACAATTGCACTTGTAATCATTATACACAAACACAATTGAATATTATTTCTTTCTTCCAATAGGACTACGATTCTATCCTGTCATCGGCGGAATTGTAAGTAATTTCTGGGGTTAAGGCGTCTGGAAGGTGAAGTTACGTTTACCCTATGATACGATGGGTGATAAATTATAACGAAACACAAGGATAATTCCTAAACTTAAACTATAATATGAAACCCGTGACATTTATCTCATTTAAAAGAACCTTCAGCCTCTGAGCCAAATCTATCGCACTTTTACGCCCACATTTTAATTATGATGGCAATGACAATAATTTTAAGATAATATTTAAATAAAATATTATTATTACTATTATTATTGTTACTATTATTATTATTATTGTTATTATTATTGTCATTATTATTATTATTATTATTATTATTATTATTATTATTATTATTATTATTATTATTATTATTATTAGACATAACACTGAACTACATGGTCTTTATAGGAAGCCAGATATAATAAGAAAGTTAAGTTTCGTAGACTGCAATGGGCGGGACATGGGGCACGAATGGGGAATGAAAGACATTCATGAAAGCTTCTTATAGGAAAACCAGAAGGAAAACGCCCAGTTGATAGACCAAGAATGAGGTGGCAGAATAATATTAACTATGATTTGAGGGAAGTAGATTATACAGGGTATGATTGCAAAACATTAGTTCACGATAGGGATGTATGGTGAGCTTATGTCTGCGCGGCCATGAATCTACAGGTTCGACAGTGCCATTAAGTTATTATTATTATTATTATTATTATTATTATTATTATTATTATTATTATTATTACTACTACTACTACTAGATATGCATGCATTGATACGGATTACCAAAAGCACGTATAGCTTGCTGGCCATGCTATCCATTTGTAAATAGTTAACTTGTATAATTTTTAAATTCCATTATCATTATATTTTACTCTAAAAAAATCCTGCTACTACTTACTTACTTACTGACTGGCACTATCGAACCCTTAGGTTCATGGCCGCGTGGATAAAAGCTCTCCATACATCCCTAACCTGAGCTATCATTCCCTGTATAATCTACTTCTCTCAAATCATAGTTAATGTTATTCTCCCACCTCATTCTTGGTCTACCAACTGGGCGTTTTCCCTCTGCCTTTCCTACAAGAAGCTTCCATGCAAGTCTTTCATTCCCCATACGTGCAACATGTCCTGCCCATCGCAGTCTACGAGACTTAACTTTTCTTATTATATCTGGCTTCCTATAAAGACCATGTAGTTCATTTTTATGTAGTCTTCTCCATTCACTTGTCTGTTCATCTCTCTTTGGTCCAAAAATGTTCCTGCTACTACTACTACTATGTCTATTACTACTGTCCCTACTGCTGCTACTGCTACTACTCCTGTTACTACCATTGCTACTACCACTACTCCTGTTGCTGCTACTACTGTTTATTAATCTTACTATTATATCACTACCACCACCACCACCGCAACAACCACATCCATCACACCATCACAAAAACAATTCATAGTGATGCATTATAGTGTGTTAAAATTTTGGGAGCAATCTTCTTGTTCATTTTTTAAAATAAAATATCTTATTCACGAAGAGTTGTTACAAGGAAGTGTAAGTAAGAGTCAATATTTCTTCAAGAAATTAAATCATTATAGTATAGAAGCAGTCTACCAGCATAGTATATTAACACAATATTATAATTTGGAAGAAATCAATGGTAAAAAAAATGATCTGATGTTTGGGGGAAAACTTAGAAATTCTTTTCGATGCACTTTACACTAACCTTGTATTGCGGGCCACAGGTTTTCATGTCATGTCCCGTCACGGAAATTCTTTTGTTGTGATGTTCTGGAGCCAGTATGGCTTCCGCTGTTTCCCCCCGAGGACCTTGTCCCTATCAGTCTCTCTAGTTCCGGGTTAATTCAACCCTCAGGCGACTCGTGACTCGTAAACCAAATAAACAACCTCAATAGTATGTTGTGCCTGTGTTATATGACGATGAAAAAAAATCGTTCGATCATGAATACAGTAGGCCTATATACAGGGTGTTGCAAAAAAACACCGACAACGGAGGTGGGGTAGTATATTGAGATACTATGTTGATAATTTTAATAAGGTACCAATATCCGGAAATTATGCGTTTTCACACTATGGCTAGTTAATTATGTTATAAGATCACTAATAGTTCGAAGGATTTGAAGACTCATTACCTCACAACACCTCACAGGTACGTAACCTGTGATAAGTGGCTTCGCAACGGAATGTGACTGCAACATGACGGAGCTCCAACTCAGTTCGATGCCAATGTGATGAAACATTTGGATACCACGTATCCAGGTCGATGGATTGGCAGAGGGGTATCATTCCTATGGCCTCAGAAATCACCTGATCTTAACTCTCTCGACTACTTTTTGTGGGTCGACATTAAACAGTTTGTTTATTAGACTCCAGTATAGTCAAATGGTCAACATATCAAAATTTTTGCAACATCCTGTATAAAGAGATTTAATATACATATAGTACTATAGACATAAGAATGTATTCAATATTTTATATATACTCACTCACTCACTGACACTATCGAACCCGTAGGTTCATGGCCGCGCGGACATAAGCTCTCCATACATCCCTATCCTGAGCTAATGCTTTCCAATCATCCCCTGTAAAATCTACTTCCCTCAAATCATAGTTATATATGTAGATTATAATCCAATTGATTTCACTAGTAATTAAAGAGTCGGCAGCGAGTGTAGTGGTTGTATCTAGTCTTTAGTCCGAGGGTCATGGATTCAACCCAACATGGGTCGATGGATTTTTATGATGGAACATTCAGGGGAAAAGTCCTCCTAGTCCCGAGACTGAATATTTTCATGCTCATAAAAGAACCGCAAGTCCAAATAAAAAGGTATTTGTTCCAAATTTAACTTACCATTATCAATCCAAATCATCATCATCATCATCTTCAACAACAAGGATTAAGTCCATTGGCTTGTTCCGATCTCATTAAAGGTCGAATTGGTTCTTCCATCTCTTCAATGGTCTTTCCAACAATTTTCTCCCTTTTGGTTTATAATTATACATTCTTCTTGGTATGCGCTGTTCATTCATTCGTAATATGTGCTGAAGATAAGCATTTTGATAACATTTTATTCTTTCACAGAGATAAATATATTAAGTCCGATGTTTCAGGGTCCCCTTACGAGGGTTACACTATAATGAAAAACGTGCTTGAGAGGACAAAACATAATTAATTGACATAGTTACTAAATAAGAAATATATTAAGTTCTGTTCTTATATCTTCGTTTTTCTTTTTATGGGTCCTTTGGTATCCTGCTATTGCTCTCAACATCTTCATTTCAGCAGCCTCTATTTGTTTACTATCTGCCTTTGTTAATGTCCAGGTTTCACATTTATTGATAAGAGATGGAACTGCCAATACTTTGTAAAATTTTAAAATAGTTCATTTTCTAGTTTTATTCAATAAAGTACGTTTAATTGTGCCACATAGATAATTGAATCGTTGTATTTTAGTGTGTTTATCTAAATTTCTGTCATTACCTAAATTACATCCCAAATAATTAAAATTCTGAACTTGGTCATTGTTTATCACTATTTTTGTTCTTATTGCACATTTTCCTTTCAGAGCTAATATTTTTGTTTTAGATGTAGATATTCTTAAATTGTATTTTGGAGAGATATTATTCCAAAGTATAAAGGAATTGTTGTAAAGCATTTTCTGATGCTGTCATTATTACTTGATCGTCTGCAAAAAGCAGAGTTGTCAATACACTATTTATATTTAATACACAAGTGATCTTCTTGGTGATATAATATTAAAATATATATGTAGTCAATATGCCCATTTCACCAATTAATGTTTTAAAATGGTCAACAAGTTTCTACAGCCAAGCTGTCATTCTCAAGACCAGATATTGACTTTGAGAATGACAGCTTGGCTGTAGAAACTTGTTGACCATTTTAAAACATTAATTGGTGAAATGGGCATATTGACTACACATATATTTTACTATTTATATTAATTTGTTCTTGCCATTCATGTATGACATGGTCCAAGTACACATTAAATAATACGGGTCACAATGGACACCCTTGTCTTACTCCCTGGTTTATTACTATTTTTTGTAATCCAAATAATGCCTTAATTAACTACTAGATGTCCTTTGACACATGTTTCCCGCGCCGTAGTCGAGAGGCTAAGGGAAGAAGCCTGGGTGCAGAGCTACGAGACTTGTTCGGGTTCCAGACCCCAAGGGGGAAGAAATTTTCTCATGGAATTTCGGCCAGTATGGGACCGATACCCACCCAGCATCGTGAGGAATTTGGGTAGCTACAGTAAGTAGTGGCTCGAGGATGAGAAAACCAGCTATAACGGCTGGGGGACCCGACAAGCTGACAATGTGTCACCCCGACACTGGCTGTATGATCTTCTATCCCTGTGATAAACAGATGTGGATGTGAAGCTACTAGCCGGCTGGTAGGCCAAGGGCCTTCTAGGCATGTCGCGCCGTGGCAACAACAACAACGCTAAATACATGTCACTCACATCTATAGGCAAATAAGGGTAACTAAAACAGATTGGTTAAATAGCTCTAAAAAGGGTGGCTAGATCCCGGCTTAGGCTGTAAGAGCCATTAGGAAGGAAGTGATTTAAAAAGTTTATATTTGTTCACAATTCGCAGTAAAATTTAAAACAGTGAAACTTGGCTGAGAGGATATTTAGGATATTGCTTGATATTCATTTTTAACACGCATCGAGATCAAATTACATGGCCAACCAACCTAACTCTGTCTGTCTGTCTCTCTCTCTGTCTCTCTTTCTCCGCCCTCTTTCTTTCTCTCCCTCCCTCCCTCCCTCTCTCCCTCTCTACTCCCCCTCCTCTCTCTCTCCTCCTCTCTCCCCTCGCTCCCCCCTCCTCTCTCTTCCCTCTCTCTCCCCTCCCTCTCACTTTCCCCTCCCTCTCTCTCCCTCTCCCCTCCCTTCCCCCTCTCTCTCCCTCCCTCCTCTCCCCCTCCTCTCTCTCCCTCCCTCCCTCCCTCTCCCCCTCTCTCCTCCATCTCTCCTCTCCTCGTCTCCCTCCCTCTCCTCTCTCCTCTCTCTCCCTCTCCCTCTCTTTCTCTCTCCCTCTCCCCCTCTCCCTCCCTCTCTCCTCTCTCTCTTTCTGTCTCTTTCTCTCCTCTCCCCCCTCCTCTCTCCTCCCTCTCTCTCCCTCCCTCTCCCTCTCCCCCCTCTCTCTCTCCCTCTCTCTTCTCTCTCTCCTCCTCTCCTCCCTTTCTCTCTCTCCCTCTCCTCTCGACTCCCTCTCTACTCCCCTCCTCTCCCTCTCTCCCCCTCCTCTCTCTCTCCCTCTCTCCCCATCTCTCTCCCTCCCTCTCGTCCCTCCTCATCTCTCTCTCTCCTCTCGTCTCATCTGTTCCTCCCTCTCTCCCCCTCCTCTCTCTCTCCCTCTCTCTCTCTCTCTATCTCTCTCTATCTCTCTCTACCTCTCTCTCTCTGTCTCTCTCTCTGCATGTGTGTGCCGTCAAAGCATTGCTGGATTTTGTCATCACATTAATCATGAATTAGGCTATACAGATCGACCAAATTTTACTTTTTCTCTGAGGATTGCATGAATTGCAATTTTCTGACTAAATCGATGTAACATGCATATACTGTATATGGTCATTCGCTTTACAATACCGTTAACCAACTCATTGACATTAGACACTACCCGTAAGTGCATGCTCTCGCTGACATAAGTTCTCCATACATCCCTATCTCATCCCCTGTATAATTTACCTCCGTCACATCATGGTTAATGTTATTCTCCCACCTCATTCTTGGCCTACTTTCTGGCGCTTTTCGTCTGGTTTTCCTACAAGAGTTTCCATGCCCCTCTTTCATTCTCCATTCGTGCTTCTTATTCTGGCCTTCACAGTCCACGAGACTTAACTGTTCTTATTATATCTGGTTTCCCATAAAGAATATGTAGCTAACTGGTATGTACTCTTCTCCATTCGCCTGTATGTTCGTCTCTCGTTGGTTCAATAATTTTCCTAATAACCTTATTCTCAAATACTCGTAAACTTTTCTTCTTCCGTAAAGTAAGTCCGTGTTTCGCATTCATATAATATAACTAGGAGAATTACAGTTTTATATATTTTCAGTTTAATACTTTTTGAGAGAATTTCGAAGAGTAAGATTCCCTGTAATGCGTAATAGCATGCCTTTCCAGAAATGAGCCTATGTTTAATTTCTTTCTGTACCTCATTTCTGTTTGTAATTATTATTCCTAGGTATATGAATCCAGTCACTTATGCAAAATTTCCCTTATTTATCATTAACTCTCTGCTTCCATTTTTAATGAATTTCAAGTGTGAACAATGACCATATATTTAGTTTTCTTGATGTTTACTTCCAGCCCCAATTCATAGTGTTGCCCCTCAATCGAGTTTTTCACTTGCATTATTTTAATAAATTCATCATTTCATTATCACTTCTATATTTTTATTATGAATTATTAATTAATTATAGTTAATTCATAATTCTTAATATATATGTATATTTTAACTCCTCTAAAATGGAAGAAAAATACACCGTGTCCACAAATATAGTATCATACTTTAAACTACTACTACGTTGCTTTGGATAATCGTATCCAAATTAAATTTGTAACAATCAAAAGTGAAACTCAAAAAGTTTTTGCTATGCCTCATAGACACTGAATGTGGCCCCCACGAGTGACGCTGCAGACATCGGTGTCTGCTAAATATCCAACAATGAACCCATATCGACCACAAAAAAATGATTCAATTTAGTTAAGTTTCTGTATTGTTGCCCATTATTCTCCATTGTTGGCATTGTTAACATGTAACAAAACTTTTTGAGTTTCTCTTTTGATTGTCACCAATTTCATTTAGATACGATTATCCAAAGCAACGTAGTAGTAGTTTAAAGTATGATACAATATTCGTGGACACGTTGTACTTTTAGGCCTTAACTTTATTGCTTATGTTCAATGAATCAAGGTATCGGTAATGTATATACAGGCTTACCGTTTATTCTGTATAATAAGATCTGCTAATTTAATTGAATTAAACTTTCTTCAAGAAATTTAATTTAGAACTTTTTTTTTACCTGAATGTTCTTCTCTATAGTACACTATATTCATGATACGCTTTCTTACATTGCTAATACACTTTCGACCTCTGCCATTTTTATGTGGCACGAGCTTTTCAAATGCCTGAATGGAATTGCAGGTAAAAGAAATATTCTTAGCATATTGCATAATGGGATTTTTTTTTCTAAAAGGAGGGAAAAAACGAATATCTAAATAGAAAATCGCAAACAGTTGAATATGGTACAGATTGTATCATCTTGCTTTCTATAAATAACAAATGAATACGAAACAAAAAATCCGTAGTCATGGCGACGAGTTCACGCCTTTCATATCTTAACACCAGTTTTAGAAAAAAATACAATAGCCCTTTGTGGGAAAAAGTTATCTATCATGTCATCTTTTTAACCCCTTTATTTGCATCCGATGAATAACACATTTACATACAAAAAAGGGTAATTAGTTTTCCTCTATTTAAAATGTATTTTACTACTTTATGATATAGGTTTTATTTTTTAGAGAATTTATATTATCTACAGAACAATGCAAAATGACTAGGGTAAAGATGGTTAATTTCGTGAAATGTTCTTACAAAATTCTAAGGATTATATAGGCCTGTGTAAATATTTATGTTTCGTTAACTAAATACGCAATGCAATGTCATCTATGTATAAAAATTGCAGTTACAGGGCCATTAGTTGTTTCTTGAGAGAATTTGATAAATATATTATTCTTCTCAGATCTGATACAATATTTATATAACATGTAATTAGAATATAGAATAAATTTATTTAGCCTAGTGGGGTTAATGTCATGTGGCCGTATCTTCCACACACCAGGACAAACATATGTTACATTTAAATAAAACAATGCAGTAATAGTACATGTATATACTAAACGATTAATTATCTGTCAAAGTGAACAATAATGAAAATAATGAAATAATAAATTAAATACAATTAAAATTAAAATAAATGAAATAATGTATATACAAAGGAATAACATAAAAAGAAAAGAAAGAAAAATACAAAGAAAGTAATAAACAGTAATGAATTAATCTGTCGCTTATATGTAAGGCATTAGGTAAATATATTGACAAATCTTTATACCATTTTATTAAATAATGAAAAAATATATGAATTGTTAAAAAAGTCCAATATACGTGAATTGTAAATATTCAGAATTTCGCGGCTGAGACACGATGTTAAGAATATTTAGAAGGATTTAAAATGAGTTTTTATGGAGTAATTCAGAATGATTACGTGAAACGTGTTCAATCCTTGTAATGTACAGTATATCATTTTATTTCATATTACGTTGAATGCATGTATGTTAATAGATAGATTTTAAGATGTAGAAAACTTCGCATAACCTATTCAACAACTGGTACAATAAGATACCCGTAAACATGCTCTCAATGCACTTGTTCTAATGGAACGATGAGATTATTACGACGATTTCAAGATAAAATAACGAATAAAAGTATTATATCCTAAATATGTATATTAATCATTGCACAAATTTACAGTTTGAATTGTATAATCAGCAAATTTGAGTAGTAATAGTTATAAATAGGGCTAGGATATTTATGTAATAAAAGATAAGAATGCAATGCAGATAATACGATGCGATCAATATAACACTGGACAGCAGACGCAGGGATTATACACTGCTGACGCACTCGCGGCGGGGAACGAACAGCATAGGATCGCAGTGATACAACCACACACATTTTCGTAACTATTTTACAAATTGTCATACTTACCAATTTTATTGAAGCAGGTGCTGGAACTGTTCACCTTCGTTGTCCATACATTTTTTGACACCTCTTTATAAAATTTGTTGTACAGATTGTGGACTGTTGAATGTGACGGAATTTTTACACCCGGGAATCGTGTTTCAAAAAGTCTTCGTACTTGGCAGGCAGACTGAGTTAACAGATATTGATCATATATAAATACACATTGTTCAGTAAAAAAAATATTAGTCACTATACAGTTTACACTTATGCACACGTCATCAAGTTTACATTATACACACCCATTCAGTTCACAAGGAAAACCGACCGAGCACCTTATCTACTCGAGGTACCTGTGACCATGAATCCGTGAGATGTACTCGTAAACTGCTGAGTCAGCGCACATTTCAAGTCATACTGCTTAGTGAGCGCACATTTTAAGTCCCGTGTCTGCATGTGTAAGCCTTCATCATCGCACAGCACAAACCCCGTGGCTACTGTCCAATACTATACTGATCTCACTGTAAATATTATTCAACTGTTTGTGTGTAAAACAAAAACAAAAGACAATCAGAAGTCTAACTTCTCATTATACTATTCAACTGTTTGTGTGTGAAACAAAAACAGAAGACAGTCAGAAATCTAACTTATCATTATACTATTCAACTGTTTGTGTGTGAAACAAAAAAAAAAAGCCAGCCATAACTCTCGTTGTACTATTCAATTGATTGTGTGTGAAACAAAAACAAAAGATAGTCATAAGTCTAACTTCTCATTATACTACATTGCAATCTTAAACTTTTAGTACTTAAAAATCCTAGCCGTAGTTATAAATCTTGAAACTTAAATAAGTTGATATTTCATTTGCATTATTTGCAAACGTGGGACATATGAAGGTAGTTTCTACCAGTAATCCCAATTGACAAAATGAAATGCAAATTGTACTACGATTAATAAAAATTATTTTTTTAACTTAAAATTATTTATTTTTATATAACCTTACAATGAAATAAATATTGATAATATAAACTTATTATTTGTCATATCATTTCTGAGATGATATACGGTTGAGAATTTCCATAGATAATTCCTTACTACGCGGTCTGTCGTTTGGTTTCAGTTGTGGCACAATATGCAGTTTATATGGATACAACCGTATCGCTTCTGCGGAACTCGATGCACAATTGTTGAAGGCACTTTTAATTGATTTGATGGCTTACGAATGGATTTATTCAAGCTTCTCTCAAATCCCGCTCGAAATTCTGCCACCTTTTCTTCTGTCATAGGAACCCCGAGCTTCACCAGATTGTTTTAGGACACTGTCGGTTCTAAGCAACTTATTGAACCAAAAGCCTAATTGATTTTGTATCAGATTCAATTCCTGCATACAGTCATCTGTAATTTGATGCGATAAAATCGCGGGTTTCGCCTCCGCATACCATAATACTATTTATCCGCGTTGCTGAGGAATCGCCATTTTTTTATGCAATTGCCACGTAAGATAATGACTCGAGACCGGATTTTAAAGGGAATGCCTTTTTATAGTTTATGACATAACACAAAACAATCAATTTAAAAAAGACAAGGTTGCATGGTCATAACTTTACCTATTTTTTCCTTGTTTTAGTGTGTGTTTTATTTTTATGTAACAACAGTCGTTATTATACATTGTTTTATATAATATACTATCTACAAAAACATCGATCATTTATATTTTATGATACAAAATAGCCTGATGGACGAGAGGTCAGCGTTTTCTCGATTCCTCTTCATAAGGTCCCGGATTCGATTCCCGGTCTGACCATAGGAATTTTTCCTTAAAGGAAATTGATAATTTCTGTAGTTTCCCATGATCTAAATTTAGGTTAAGTTTAGATTAAGGACTCTCCTGGCGGATCATTATCAATCATTACCCATCATATCATCGGGGTAACGTAATTCCGTCTTCCAGGTGCCCCATCTAAGAAATGGATTACAATTCCGTAAATGTCAGGAGAGAAATCCAAAAATGTCATAAAAAACAACCTGGTGGTATTAGACAAAAAAATAATTGCCATAATTGCGCAATTTCAAAATAAACAGCAACAGTCACTTTCTCAGTGCTATATGTCATTGTTAGAATTTATTGAATATATAAAAACAAATAAATCAAAAAAATAATACAAGAATAGACTAATAGATCTAGAAATGGATTATTTACGCAGAAGTGCCAGAAAGTCAAAATTAGAACATGTCACAAATTAGGAAATTAGAAACATAATGGAAGCAGAAGAAAACATAATTGAAAGAATTGAGGGGAAGGACATATTTTAAGGATGGAAGATGAGCGATGACCGAAACAACTATACCAATGGCAGCCGACCAGAAAAAAGAAAAAAGGAAGGCCAACGTTAACAAGGAAGGAACGCATGAGGATAGTAATGCAAGCAAGAGGGTTAAGCATTGAAGATTCCCAAGATCGTAGGCTTTGGAGGTTTTTCGCGGGAAGACGGCAGAAGCTGTAAAAACCCGAGAATAGATAGATAAAAATAAAATAAAACGCCGAAACAAATATGGGGTAAAGCGATTTATGGCCGTACCTGCAGAAGAAACACGATTTATATTGTGTGCCGACGTTACCGTAGTGTTGGACTCGCCCTGTGTGCTTCTAAAGAGGGTGATAGAAATTTCTGCTTGACCTGCAGGTTTGCAGTGCTAGATGCGGAGCCGAGAGATTATCTGTACTCTCGTTTTCTCTCTATTCTCAGTCTAAAATTCTGAACAAGTTTTAGTGAAATGGCAAAGTCGCACATTAGCAGTAACAAACAAAGAAGTGCAGTAAGCAGTTTCACGGACGAGTTCGTTGAAACAGATGATACGATTGTTCGATGTTCTATTTGTGTTGTAAGTATGATGTAAAACATATAAAGGACAGAATACTTCAGTATCTCAAGTTAGCAAAACATCAAAATCATAAAGAAATTAGTTGGAAAGTTTTAAAAAAGTAATTTAACCAGCAATATTTGCAGAGGACATACAAAAAACTAACGAATCAAATGCTTTTCTCACTTATATTACAATCGCTTTTGCTCAATGTGGAATTTCGTTTATTGAGGTATGCTGCAATGCAAAAAAAAAAATTGGAAAAATGTATACAATGCTATATCCTTGATAAAAGTACTCTCAGAAAAAAAAAATCTGAAACAATTTATGATGGAAATGTTTAAAAGTTAAAGAGGTTGTTGGAGACCATCCAGTCTGTTTCATTTAAGATGAAACAAACTATTCATTTTCGAGAGTTGTTTTGAATAATCTTGTGATGCCGCTGACAGGAGACCAATCCAAATCAATGCTGTATGAACTGGTTAAAGTGATTTATACAATCATCGTGCAGAGCTTCAATGATTGTTGTTGTAAACTCTGGCTGAATACAGTACAACAAAATTTTGCAAGTTGTTGCAGATCAGGCATCATGTATGGTCTCAGCATTTGCGCAGCTTAAGCATATCTATTCGAACCTCCACCGTGTCATCTATGTAGCTCATACTTTGTACGGAGTACGTGACGCAGTTAAATATGCTGTGGCAAATACCCTCATTTCTGAACTTAAGAAGACGCTGGTTAAGGCTCCAGCATTACGAGAATATCACAGGATTTCAGTACCCGTGTTTTCTATTATACTTGTGCCGTTTTTCTGTGTGAAATCTTATAAATATTTAAAATGTTCTACTATCTTTGGATGAAGCAGAATCTGCAGCTGCAAGCCGAGCTAAGGACTTATTGAAAACCCCAAATTTGGGGAAGGAACTACACGCAGTTCATACATTCAATTTCAATCCCAAAGGCCATCTTGCAATTAGAAAAGGATATTTACCTAAGGAAGCACAGTAGAGTGTGGTAGAAAGAAATGAAAGCATAGTTCAAGGATTTGCAAAAGAGAAACTTGAATAAAACTTCAGTTCTTGAAAAGAAATCAAAAGTTAAATTGAGAGTCCGGACCAAGAATGCTCCACTGTATTCAGTTGAAATGTTGAATGTTAGTTACTAAGTACAACAAATATTCTTTCTTAATGCGGTAAATATATAGTAGCAGTGATTATGCATTTCTTTATATATTTCCGTATGTTCCTTTTTAAAATATTTTTTTAGGGAAATAATCCCTCTTTGTCCTTTTTTAAGCAACATTTTTTGTTTTAAATGATGTATTTCTAAAATTGCAATGGCAAAAAATGCAACTAAGACATTACATGGAATAATTTGGAACAAAAATATTACAAAGGAAACTAAAATGAAAATTTATAAGAGCATAATACAGAATATTTTGTCATATGGCAGTGAAACTTGGTCTTTGACGGAATTATAAAATAATAAAATTAGAACAGGTTGAATTTGATTATTTCAGAAGAAGCCTCAAAAAAACAAGACAGGATAAAATAAGAAATGAATTCCTTTGGAGAGAAATGAATGTCACCACATCTGTTGTTAAGAGTATTGAAAATCAAACGCTTAAATGGTATGGCCATGTACAAAGAATGGAAAATGAAAGATGTCCAAAAAATATATACCAGTGGTCACTCCCTGGAAGAAATAAACGTGGCAGACCAAGATGGAAATGGAAAACCTACGTCAGAACTATAATGGATGATAGGAATTTGGAAGAGGGAGATTGGAATGATAGAGATAAATGGAAACTGAAGACGGCAAACCTGTAAGTGGGAGTAAGGAATTTGGAAGAGGGAGATTGGAATGACAGAGATAAATGGAAAGTGAAGACGGCAAACCTGTAAGTGGGGGAAAGCCGAAGAAGAGAAGAAGAAATTATGTATTTAGTAATTACACAACAATTAACTTCAAACAAATGAAAACCAATTTCTTTGAGTTTCTCTTCTTTTAGAATCAGTCTCATTTCATAAATCATCACACCTTGTTACCAATGATTAATTTGAATCAGAGAGGTTTGAATGAAACACTGTATAATTATATGTGGCTGAATATTTGAATCGTTGTTATGGATGCTTTAAAATACTGGTTAATTTTGTGTTTCGATGGCATAATATGCTGTCATAAAATGAAGAGAAATGTTTTGCATTTTTTATATTGTTAAGAATTTAGAGTTATTTTCGCCTTTCTGTGTTCATATTACTTACTCTTACTCACTGACACTATCGAACCCGAAGGTTCATGGCCGCGCGGACATAAGCTCTCCATACATCCCTATCCTGAGCTAATGCTTTCCAATCATTCCCTGTATAATCTACTTCCCTCAAATCATAGTTAATGTTGTTCTCCCACCTCATTCTTGGCCTACCAACTGGGCGTTTTCCCTCTGGCTTTCCTACAAGAAGCTTCCAAGCAAGTCTTTCATTCCCCATACGTGCAACATGTCCTGCCCATCGCAGTCTACGAGACTTAACTGTTCTTATTATATCTGGCTTCCTATAAAGACCATGTAGTTCATTGTTATGTAGTCTTCTCCATTCACCTGTCTGTTCATCTCTCTTTGGTCCAAAAATTTTCCTAAGAACTTTATTCTCAAATACTCGTAATCTCCTTTCCTCCCTTAAAGTAAGAATCCATGTTTCGCACCCATATAATATAACTGGTAGAATAATAGTTTTATATATTTTCAGCTTAACGTTTTTTTGAAAGGAGTTGGGACATCAAAAGTCTCTGCAATGCATAATAGCAAGCATTTCCAGAATTGAGCCTATGTTTAATTTCTTTGTGCATCTCATTCCTATTTGTGATTATTGTTCCTAGGTATTTGAATTCAGCCACTTCCTCAAAATTTCCCTCATTTGTCATTAGCTGTCCATTTCCATTATATACTGAATTTCTACGTGTGACCATATATTTAGTTTTACTGATATTTACTTCCAGTCCTAATTTCTTAGTGTTACTCAATAGTGTGCGCGTGTTGGCCTTTAGTATCTCCTCGCTATCGGCCAGTAGTACTACATCATCAGCATAAACTAACAGCTTATTAATACCATTGAGTTGTAAGCCTTCCTCATTCTCTAAAGATTTAATGGCATGCTCTAGTACAAAATTAAATAGTAGAGGAGATAGTGCATCCCCTTGCTTCAACCCATTCTGGATTTCAAAAGTGTCTGAAAACTGTTTTGCCTACACGCACCCTACTCTTTGAGCCATTTAGACACATTCGTATAAGTCTAACTAACTTTTTAGGAATTCCGAACTCCAGCAGGATACTATATAACTTCTCCCTCTTAATTGAATCATATGCTTTTTTGAAGTCTACATATAGTTGATGTACAGTACCATTATATTCCCATTTCTTCTCTAAAATCTGTCTTATACTGAAAATCTGATCTGTTGTAGACCTGTTTCTTCTAAATGCACATTGATGATCTCCTAGAATGTCATCAATATAGGGAGTAAGTCTGCTTACTAATATATTAGTTAGAATTTTGTACGAAGTTGAAAGTAATGAGATGCCCCTGTAGTTGTTGCAATCAGTTTTATCTCCTTTCTTATAAATTGGTAAGATAATTGATTCCTTCCATTCATCTGGAAGAGCTTCTTTTTCCCAAATCATACTAAGCAACCAGCGTATCTTGTCCATCAATTTTTCTCCCCTGATTTTATCAGTTCTGCTGGGATCTCATCTGAACCTGATGCTTTATACATCATCAATTTTTCAATCGCCATTTCAACCTCTAATGCACTTGGCTCTGCGACTAGCATTTCTGCTGTCTGTAACTTATCCTCCTCAATGTCCTGTTCTGTATGTACATTTAATAGCTGATTAAAGTAACCTTTCCATCTATTTAATATACTCCTAGAATCTGCAATCATATCCCCATTTTCATTCCGAATTATGTTTGTTCTAGCCTGAAACCCCTTCTTCTCTATCCTAATTCCCTGATATAATTCTCTAATGTTCCTATTTTTTGCATTCATTTCAAGATCATTAATCTTCTCTCTCAAATATTCTCTCTTTTTACTCTTTAGTAACTTAGTGGTTTCCCGTCTAACACTACCCAATTGCTCTAAATTTATCTCATTTGACTCGTGTAACCATTTAATTTTTGCTAGTTTTCTTTTCTTTACAATGTCGGCACATTCCTCATCAAACCATTTCTTGTTTTGCCTCTTTTTTAAACAGCCAATGCTTTCTGATGCTGACAATTTAATAGTATCTTTTATAGCCTCCCATTCTTTATTTATATCAGTTTCTTCTTCGTTTGCCACATTGTCATCTGAAGATTCCAGTACTTCAAATCTATTAGCTATTTTGATTTGGTATTCTTGCCGCATTTCATCATTTTTCAAGTTTTTTAACTCATATTTTACAGAATCATCTTTAGCGTTCGTTCCTCTCATAAGCGATAGCCGTTGTCTGATTTTCACTCTGACCAGATGATGATCCGAATTGCAGTCTGTCCCACTAACTGATCTAACATCAATGATGCTACTGTGCCAGCGTTTATCCACTAATACATGATCTATCTGGTTCCGAGTTTCTCCATCTGGGGACGTCCAGGTGTATTTATGAATATCCTTATGCTGAAATGTTGTGCTCTTAAGAATGAGATTCTTTTATGTGGCAAATGTGACTAATCTAACCCCGTTGTCGTTACTATCTTCATGAAGACTGAATTTGCCTATTGTTGGTTTGAATATATCTTCCCGCCCCACTTTTGCATTAAAATCTCCTAAGACAATTTTCATATGATATCGTGAAAGGGTATCAAATAAGCATTATAATTCTTCATAGAACTCATCCTTGATCTTGTCATCTTTATCTTCTGTGGGGGCATGAACATTTACAATTATAAAATCATGTCGTTTACCCTTTAGAATTATGTATGATATCCTATCACTAACAAATTTAATATCTCGGATAGCGGATAGGATCCTCCTTCTGACTGAAAAACCCGTTCCAAATGCAGGTCTTTCTGCACCCCCATAGTATAATGCAAAGCTTCCTGATTCCTGACTACCTTCTCCTGGCCACCTAACTTCCTGTAAAGCGACTATATCCAAGGGCGATTTATCCAATTCCCGCGTTAATATCTCTAGTGCCCCGCTATTGTATAAAGTCCTAACATTCCATGTTCCTAGGAACATGTCCCTGTGTTTGAGCCTTTGGCATGGGTTCCCTGAAGTAGTCCCCGCCCGGAGAACCGAATGGGGGACTATTTGACCTCCGGAAAATTTTACCCCAGATGAACCCATGGCTTAAAAAATCGAAAATTTTGCACAAGTACAATAAGTTATTATATAAATATAGATATATATATATATAATAACTTATTAATTTAGAAAAAGCAGTATTTATTAACGTGTAAGGCATTTCTTGACGGTTGTATTTTTACGGTGAAAGATCGTCACTCTTTCGCCCAAGGTACTTTTTTCGTCTGGCTTATCACCTTCGACCAGTCCGGCATGGGTAACCCTATCGGCAGCAATGCTACCGCCGGCATAACTCTCAGGATCATTTAAGCACGCAAGCCACTCCACCACGACAAGGTAAAGATACCATGGAGGGTCTGTGTTCATATTACCAAGTATAATTATTGAAGTTCAACAAACTGAATTCTCTGCTATCGACATTCAAGAATATTCAGCTAAAATTCTCATTACGCCATTATTATTTAACAAAACAGCTGAATCACATGCACATGGAGAAAGAGAGACAAACATACATATATAGATTAATGGATAAGTCTATTGAATGGATGGATGAAATGGATACATAAATGTATGAAATGATGGATGGATAGATGGAGCGATTGATGAACATATTGAAAAAACATATAAATATAGGGATACATTGAGAGACGGAGGGAGAGAAATAAAAAAATACAAAATATATTCCATAATATCAAAACGGAACCTATAGATAAATACAGAAAAAGTCGTACACAAGAAACATGTACATGCATAAAAAGTTTACAAAGATATAGAAGGCCCAATCAATGGATGGATAGAGAGACAGATAGATTGGGTACCAAGATAGAAAATAGACATTATTTAATTTTCTTATTTCGTTATTGGTTTGCTTTCATTTAATGATTTACGTTTCAATTAAATAGTAATTTGATTATTTTTTCAACTAAACTTGATATATATATATATATATATATATATATATATATATATGAATTACAACTTGAAAGAATTATGTAATGAATAAGAGACCCGTAACACCTTAAGGAGGATGAGAAAGGGGGGTGACATACAGAAATCACCGAGTACGGCATATATTCCAGTATATCTCTAAAACGTCTGGTGTTATTTCACATATATATCAAAATATTGAACAGTTGTTGTAGACACTAAGAGACCCCTAGCACCTCTAAGAGAGATTGAAAGGGGAATGACATCTTAAAATAATCGAAAACGACTGATATTAGTTTCGAACCCATGGTTTTAAGATTCCTAATCTGATTCGTAACATTCCAAGTTCTAGGAGAGTGAGAGAGGGTGATATGTAAAAATAATCTAAAACGACCAATTTAGTGTCGAATGCAGAGTTTTCTCCGGCTTTGAGATAAATTTAACTACATATCTTTGTCGTTTTACTCCAAGTTCAACCCATATCGGCATTGAGGGTCGAGAAGAGGTGAAAAAATTAAATATTCAAAATTACCCAAATTAGTGACTAATCCAAAGTTTTCACGGTGCTTAAGATTAATTTTAACAATCACGATGAAATTTAAATCTAAAAGTGACCCTTAGCATCATAGGGAGAGTAAGAGTGAGGTAACATGTGAAACCACAGCTATTAGTGTCAAATCCATAGTTTTCGCGACCGCTGGGATGAATAATGATGATGCTCCTGATATCGTTTAAGTGCAAATTCATGCTCCAAAAAAGGTGAGAATGATTAAAAAATAAAATAATCAATTGAGCTAGTGTTTACTTGCTAACCACCTATTCCAATTTAAACATTGTTTCGATCCAAATTTTGAAATTTTACATGTTTATGATAAGGGTAAGAAGTTGGTGGACCTTTTGGAGGCTGTATAAATAAATAAATTGAAAAGTAGTAATAAACTGTTAAATTCTCAACTTGATTTGAATGAATCGCCTTTGTTAAATTATTTTTTTTTAATTAATAAATTATTGTTGCATTGTTGCTTACATCAGTTGACATGTACTATAATAACACAATTCATAATTTGTTAACATGTCTGAAGAAGGTACAGTGTACCGAAACAGCTGTCACTGAATTATATCTTAATAAATATGAAAATCAAATAAATCTAAGTTTTATTTCTATTTAATTAATGAAACATAAAATGCTCAAAATGGTCCACACAAATGTCGAAACATAGTTTTCTATGTCACCAAACTGGCTAGTGAAAGAAAGTATGGATTAATAACCGGGTTTGATTTATCATTGTTTTATTATTAGGTATATTATTATTATTATTATTATTATTATTATTATTATTATTATTATTATTATTATTATTATTATTATTATTATTATTATTATTTGGGAATTAAAATTACTAAAGATGGAAAACATGAAACAGAGATAAGAAACAGGATCAATATAGGAAAGTATGCTATATCTGCCCTAAATGGAATAGTATGGGACAAACATATCTTCAAAGAAACAAAAAATACATTTTTAATACAATAATCAGAAGCATTATTACCTATGGAGCTGATGTGTGGGCTTTAAATGCACAAATGAAAAAAAAAAAAATACTCGCCACTGAAATGGACTACTGGAGACGTGCTTCAAGAATATCCAGGAAGGATAAAATCCGAAATTCATATATAAAAGAAAAAATTCAGGTACAATATTCAATATTAGATTTTATAAAGAAGAAACAATTAAATTGGTACGTACACATTAGAAGGATGGAAGAAGGAAGACTACCTAATCATGGATTGGGAACCACAGGGAAGAAAAAAGAAGGGTAGACCAAATATTACGTGGATTCAGGGAATCAATGAAACTAAGAGGGAATGGGAAATAGAAGAAGATATATGGATGAACAGACAAGAATGGAAAAACGTGTTGAATGAAATGTGTAGTTAACTGTGAACATGGGTACCGGAAAAATGTATATTCATTGTAAAAGCCGGAATAATAAAAAATATTATTATTATTATTATTATCATTATTATTAATATTTTAGTAATATTCCACAATACTGTGTTTCTCGTTCAATCCAAAGTGATATGTCGCCAGAGGGTCCTGTCTAAAGGATCTTCTTCCTTCAAATCTCTAGCTTCCATACATCTCACTCCATCTATCCAACGTTCTCTAGGTCTACCTCTTCCACTTCTTTCATTAGTTTTCCAATCAACTATCTTCTTTGGTAGTTATTTGGTATGAAATAATAATATCCTCAACTCGTGTCCAACTCAGGGTCGGGTCGAGGGATGAGATGAGATGAAGCCGCTTATACGACTAGATTGCCGGCCGGCCACGCCTGACGTACCATCACAGGGGCAGATGAACGAAATGAAACGAAATGGAATGAGACGAGTATGGAGAAATGGTGGAATGAAATTGTGGCAGGGGAAAACGGGAGAACCCCGAAAAATCCTGCCCAACCTCCGTTTCATCCACAACGATAATTAATTGGTAATAATAATAATTAGTAGTAGTAGTAGGACTTTATTAGACAAAAAAGTAAGATATTTACAATATTATTTACAAATATGGGTCGCACGGGCAGTAAGCCGTACGTGCTTATTATTAGTTTGTACTTTTAGATGTTTACCTTTGCTTTCTTTTTTATTTCCCCCCCAATCTTGTGTGCCAGTAAAAAATAAAATATAAAAGTATACGTAGGCCTAATGTATATAATAATATGCTTGTATACACAGACACAGACACATACACACACATACACACATACACACATACAGATCAATAAAACTTCGATCGCAGTTATTTATGCAAGTTAAAGTTTTGTCTAGAAAACAAAGGATAAAATATGACGTAACGTTGCTAGGAGACTAGAATGGAGTGACAAGGTCCAAGATTGATAAGAGGGTGTGTGTTGGATATTACATATCTTCCCCTAGCGTTAAAACAATATATAGACCTGCTATTTGATCCCACACTGCATGAATTTAAAGCTATCAAATATCGCGTTTGTAAACGAAAGTTTAAAGAGTTTAAAAAAAGAACACCAATATAAATGACCTCATACATTGTCCGTGACCTTACAACTGCTCTTTAATTCTCGATCTTAAGGTCAATTGTTTTCTTACTTAAACATTTATGCAACAGTTATTTTCCTCTAATTTAATTTTCTTTGAGTATATTTAGATATATATTATCTTGTACTATGATTAAACAAAATACATGCACTTTGTGTAAATTACAAGGGATTCCGATATCCAATCAAATTATTTTAGTAG